>JBBJLR010000002.1:6206661-6229810 GCA_037577145.1 Brachypetersius gabonensis | reverse complement strand
GACTCGTTCTCGCCCCCTACAGTGCAGTTCGGCTAGGTATACATCCGCGCTAAAATATCAAGGTGAAAGTCATCATAGCTTGTGTAGTAAAGACCCAGCTTCCAACCCAACTTTGTGAAGAGCGATATTTTTTTTATCACCCGATAAGAGTCTCACGTTAATGCAGCACGTTAACGCCGATAACGGCCCACCACTAACACATTTATTTCCTTTATGTGCATTGTATCAAGACAAAAAAGCAGAGAAAAAACACAAATTTCACATCATTTAACCCTAACTCAAAAAATAGGCTCGACAAAATTATTGGCACCCTCAACTTGGTTGCACACCATTTGAAAAAAATAACCAATCGCTTCCCATCAACAAGCTTTTTACAGATCTCAACTGGAATTTCTGACCACTCTTCTCAAACTGCTCAGGGTCTCTCAGATTTGAAGGCCTTTTCCCAACAGCAAGTTTGAGCTCTCTCCATAAGTGTTCATTTGGATTTAGTGCTGGACTCATTGCTGGCCACTTCAGAACTCTCCAGCTCTGTGTATTCAACCATTTCTGGTGCTTTTAGAGGCGTGTTTGGGCCAGAACACCCATCGTCGTCGTTGTCCTGCCTGAACACCCATGACCTCTGACGCAGACACAGCTTACTGACACTGGGCCCTGCATTGCAGCCCACAATGTTTTGGTAGTCTTCAGATTTCATTAAGCCTTGCACACAGTCAAGGCCCCCACTGCCAGAGGCACAAAAACATCCCCAAAACATCACTGAACCTCCACCATGTTTGACTGCAGGTGTACCGTGTTCTTTTCGTTGTAGGCCTCATTCTGTTTTCTGTAAACAGTAGAATGATGTGCTTTACCATGGTCTCATCTGTCCACAAGATGTTGTCCCAGAAGGATTTTGGCTTCCTCAAGAACAGTATGGCGAACTCTGCCTGTTTTATGTTTCTCTGTCAGCAGTGGTGTCCTCCTGGGTCTCCTGCCGTAGCGTTTAATTTCATTCAGATGTTGATGGATAGTTTGAGCTGACACTGTTGCACCCTGAGTCTGAATTTGTTTAGAATTTGATTGGGGCTCTTTATCCACCATTCGGACTGTCCTACGTTTCAGTCTTTTATTAATTTTTCTTTATCGTCCACGTCCAGGGAGATTACCTACAATGCTATGTGTTGTAAACCTCTTGATTGTGTTGCACACAGTGGATCTCTGGAGATGGACTTGTAGCCTTGGGATTGTTGATATTTGTCCACTATTTTTGTTCTCAACTCGTCAGACAATTCCCTGCTCTTCTTTCTGTTCTTCATGCTTAGCGTGGCACAAACAAACACACAACAGAAAGGTTGAGTCAGCTTTTCTCTATTTTAACTGGCTTCAGGTGTGATTACTATATTGCCAGCACCTGCTTTTTGGCACATGTGTGTTTATGCTTGAAGTTTTGAAAAGGTGCCAATAATTTGGTGTGAAATTGTGTCAAATTTGACATTTTTTTTTGTGTTGATCCAATGTACATAAAGGTATACCAAAACATTTGTAATTGCAATAGCCTTCTTGGACAAATTGTGCATTTTCTGGAAAAACAACAGGTTCATTTTTTGATTTGGATATATCTGTTGTTTTCTATATCTGACTGTTACTTTAGCCCAGTCTAGCATTGGCAGTAGCATCGGTGTGCTAGGTCTTTAAATCTCTCCTTGTTCCTCTAGTGGTGCTGATGCAGCGAGTCCAGGCAGAGGCCGCACAACAGCTGTCCTCTCTGCAGATGGACATGAGAGTGAGTTACGGTAATGATGCCTTGATGCCAGACCTGCCGGACAGCACCCCCCCTCTCGACGCACTACCACCGGAGCAGGACGGCCTGGGCTTCATCCATCCTGAAAGCTTCAATCAGGCCAACACTGACAACCACGGTAGAGACCGCACAGCAGCAGAGCCACAGTGAAGGCAGCTGCATAACCACAGAAAGAGCTACAGGGCTTTATATCACACATAGCATACAGCACCAGCAAAACAACCAGCACTCCAGCCAACAGCAACATTGCAATTACATACTGATAAATCACTGTAACCACACAGAAGCAGCGGTTGATCCAGTAGGAGCTTCACAGGTTTGTGGAAACGTGTGTAAGCTTGTCGTGTTTGTTTTGGTGTTCTCAGTTGAACCTGTAGATGCCCGTCCATCTCCAGACAGGGGACTGCCTACACGACCTGGTGAGTGCCTGTGTTCATTTCAGTTACGCAGCTACTGATATCATTTGATCAATGTTTTTACCTGTCATTAATATTTCTGTTAATATTTTTATTTTTCTAACAGTATTATCTAAAGGGCCCATATAGTCATATGCAAACTCTAGTCAAAGTTTTTTTGTTTTTTTAACTGATATTTAAGATTTTAAAATGTTTACATGCTCTCTGCAGAACCACCAAAATAGCACATGATTTAAAACTTCTATTGCTGATTTTTAAATATTGGGAAAATAAAAATATAACCATATTTTTTCATAGGCCACATTTCTTTCAGTTTCTAATACAGTCAATAAACCGTACAAATGTGCAAAATTGGGCACAATGACTTACAATTACTTACAAAGATAAACATAATGTAGTTTAACCAGAAATACCAGGGACAATTGCATATTTCATTTACATAGAAATTACTGAACAAAATGCCCTTATTATTTTTTGTTACTGATATTCAAAATTATTGTATTTTAAGATGAATAATAAGAAGCCTAGCTTTAAAGCTTTAAACTGGTGTGTGTGTGTGTGTGTGTGTGTGTGTGTGTGTGTGTGTGTGTGTAGCATCTGGTTTGAAGCCAGAAGAAATGCCGGAAGTTCGAATGGATACTGAAGAGAGGCACAGTGCTGGATATGAAGTACACCACCAGAAATTGGTACAAGCACACCACACACACATGACCTTTGGTGCAGTCGCACACCACATAAATGACAAATGTAACAACATGCATACACAAGCCTCTTTTTTAGTGTCAGTATCAGTGTAATGAATTTGCAGGACTGGGTGATTAACAGACGCTCTGTCCGTTCAGGTGTTCTTCGCAGAAGATGTAGGCTCCAATAAGGGAGCCATCATTGGCCTAATGGTGGGAGGTGTTGTCATAGCAACGGTCATTGTCATCACCCTCATTATGCTGAGGAAGAAGCAGTATACATCCATTCACCACGGAGTCATAGAGGTGTGTGCACTGAAGCTTTTGTTTGTGTTGTTATAGTGCAGTTGAGTAAAATGTGAAGTCAGAATTGTGGCTCACTGCTTGCCTTTTGGTGTTCAGGTCGACGCAGCAGTGACCCCAGAAGAACGCCACCTCACTAAAATGCAGCAGAATGGTTATGAGAACCCCACCTACAAGTTCTTCGAGCAGATGCAGAATTAAAGAGAACATCTATCACCCCACATCCCTCCCATTCACCTCACTACATCAGGACAGAGACCACAGGCTCACCCTGCACCAGGGGGGAGCTCTGTTGCCATGGAGATGAGAGTGGCTTCTATCACCTGACCATTTCATCTAATCACAGATGAGCGTTCACTTTGTTTTGCACAGCAAAAGCGATGCCTCGTCGCTGTCCAGCCGTACACCATATGTTTGTCTTGTCTGTCTTTCTGTCTTGGCGCTAATCCAGCTAACTCCTGTACCTGTCAATCATCAGCGCTGGCAGTACCTTTGGCCAAAGTCAACCTCTCTCTCTTTTTTCTGTTTCGGACTCGCCTGTCCTCTCTCAGTCATTCCACATGTCCTGTCCATGCTTTTTTTTTTCTTCTCCCATCCTTAAAGTCTTTTCGGCCTCCCTCCCCCCTTCATCATCCTGTCTTTTTCCTGGGTGTTCAGATGACAGCTGTGCTGGGCTCGAGTCTGTGAGACTCCAACCACAAAAGATGGCCAGAAGCAGAATAATGTACTCATTTGAGCTTTTCCATTTCAGGACCACTCTGTCCTTGCAGCTCCGGTTTTCCAGAAAATAAATAAATATTTAAAGAAAAAAAGTGATTAAAAATACATATATAAATATATAAATATAAACTTAAGGAGATAATGAAAATGAATGTTTGTTTTTTATTTTGTGTGTAATTATGTATTGAAATAAGGCAGAAAATAGCTGTAACTATTTAGTGCATGGCAGTTATGACCGAGAGGTTTGTCCACGTGCGGGCATCGGCCTCTTTCATGTAGAACTTTTAGCAGGATTGTACATTTTAGTGTTTTCTCGTGATCACGTAATTTTAAAGAATAGAAGAATTCCAAAATCTGTTCAGAGCTTTGTTGTCACAAAAGACATGCTTTAAATGAAGTCAGCGTTTTTGTTTGGTTTCGTTTGCTCTTTTCTTTAAGACTACGCCACAACACGCACACACACAAACACACGGCTGCATGGGGCTAAGAGGCTGTATGTAATATGATAATGAAGTGTAATATAAGCCCATGTGTTCTGTTGACGTTCTATGCACTTTGTGTTTTGTCTTTACCAGCAGCCTCACCTGCTGGCCCTGTTCAGCTTCATTCCGAGTTATGGGAGGGAAAATAGTGGAAGTTTATCGCTTAAATATCCACCATTTCGGATTAATAATTAAAGCTCCAGTTTCCCATTTGCATTCCTGTGTGTCTGTGATATTCACAAACACTAAATGGGACAGAAACTCCTAACCTTTTCTCCTTTTTCCACTGTTTATCCTTCACTTATTGTATATCTCCTAGTGCCATGCAAGCAGGTGCTCACTTTAGGAAGAGCAACAGAAGTGGTTCAGGTCATGGTCTCCAAAAACGTCTGCAAAGACCTGGTATGTCCGCAGATGTTAAAGAAAATGAATTGAGTTTTTGAAGACTGAGGTCCGTTGATTTAACGATTCAAGTGTACTCCTTCCTGACTGGATTAAAAAGTCTGCAGCCGTGTCAGCTCTTTGTTGAGAAAAATGGTGACCCCTGGTTTAGGGTGTTAATTGAGGTAGCATGGAAATCTGGCATGCAGCTCCATACTGTAATACTCTGATTAACACAACCCACCAGAAGCACTACAGCCATGCCTTTCCTTTTACAGTACTTAACATGTGTTTGAAGTCATCATGCTAGTTCAGCCTCTCTTAGAAAGCAGAGTGAATAAACGATGAAGGACGGAGTGAAACTAAAGATAAAAAATGAGGATAGTACTAGAACGCACTCCACAAGACCTTCAACTGAAGTGAATGCGACAAACACTGTGGAATTTCACAGCACAGCAAGGACACTCTACTCATTCTCTCTGTTTGTAGACAAAAGCACTTAAAACAGGTGTTGTGGTTATGCAAGGATACTCCGAAATGAGTGTCTGTGATCAGTACAGAGCAGTGAAGAAAGAAGGATCTCCATTTTTCCTCAATATCTCCTTTCTGTGTGTACCCCCCCCCCCCCCATGTATATCAGTGCACATCATTGGCTTAGACTGGGGAAAGGCTTTCTACACTGTATTCCATTAATAAAGTTTTGAATGTACATACAGTTCTGTGGTATTGTGGTATTTGCAGTTCAGAGTGTGTGTGTGTGTGTGTGTGTGAGAGAGAGAAAGAGAGAATGTACATATGCCAGGAAGCACAGATTAGATTCAGGTGTTCAAAAATCAACTGTCTCTTTATTACCCCCTGGTGGACAGATAAAAGTACCTCACCGCGAGGGAATCGGAACCTCAAAATAAAAAAAGAACAGATCCTTTACAAATGGAAAATATCAAAATACGCTGCCCTCATGGCTATCAAAAACATAGAATATATACAATGGAAATGCAGCCAAAGCTACCCTGCAGTCAGAGAAGAAGCATACAAAAACTCAAAGCCCATACATGGTCATTGATTGTTGTAATTATCTCTCCCTCTTATAGGACCTGCTATATTGTCCTTCAACATTCACTCATTCATGTATATACATACTCACTCACTCTTAAAACACATACACACACCTGCTCAAAAGCCTGCTTGCCCTGCCCTAAATCCCTCCTTCGCCTCTCTTCTCCCAGGCGGAGAGTAACCCAGCTCGTCCCACTCAGCTGTCCTTCTCCAGTGCCGCAGCAGCCAGGGTGACCGTGGTGACGGGTTGCCCTGTAGCCGTTGCGAGCGTGACAGTGTTGACGGGCTGGGTGATCCCGTGCAGCTGCACACGCGCTAGTTTCTTCTGCTCGCACTCAGTCACCAGGTTGTTGAGTTCAGCGGCACTGTAGCCGATTAGAGTCCTCAGGTCACATACAAACTTGTAGACAAAGCGCTTGCCCTGCACTTTGCTGATCATGTCGCCATCATAGTAGTATCTGTGGAAAAGAAAGGGTTTTTACGCTCAGTTATAAACAAATATCAGAATAGTACAGCAAAAAAAAAAAAAAAAATCACAGAACTGCTTGCATTTATGAATTATAAATCGGTTTCATAATGGGAATGCATTATTTATTGACCATTTCATAAAATAGTCACAGCACAAAATGGTCACAGAGGACCGCCAGCAATTATGCAACTTAACGTCTAAATGTACAACATTGTGACAAAGTGAACATTGTCCCTGCTGTCATATACCACTATATGCATGGGGACAAACCTGAGGGCTCTGCTGAGCTTCTCGTAGTTCATGGTGGGCTTGTTCTTGCGCTGGCCCCATTTCTGAGCTACTAGCTCAGGCTGGTTGAGTTTGAATTCACCCTCCTCTCCCACCCAGGAGATACAGTCCCTCGCATCCTTATCAGTCAGAAGTTCAAGCAAGAACTGCCACAGCTGGATCTGTCCATTATTACCTGAGAGGAGGTATACAGAGAATTTTCGAATTATTTTCAGTATACTTTATTTTATATTTTTCTTGTCTTTGTGTCTCCGTTTGTCTGTACCGTCGAAGCATAAAGCAATTATTTTCATGATCAATAAATATTTCTAATTCTGATTCATTTCCTCATTATCTGACAAAAACCTTGTATTTGTAAGAGTAATATCTCATTAAATAGAAAAATATTTTGAAAGGATGTTACTTTACAAAAGATAATAAAAGAAATCTTTGCCATTTGTCAGTTTTCAAGAAATGTTTTTACAATGTAAGAGGTCCCAGGAATTTTTCAAATGCGGTAAAATATGAAAAACTGGAGATACAATGTTGGGTTTCAGCAATGACAATATGCAAAAAATGTTACCAGGGGCAAACAGTGAGTTCTCTACCAAAAGGGATTTTGCTTCTGTGCTGTTTACCTGTGCGGTTGCCTGGGGAACTACGCTCCTCTCCTGAGATGCGAGGAGCTCTGGGAATTTTGTTATGCTTCTGCACCTTTATGGCTGTCGGTGTAGACTGTTGCACAGGAGCGGGGATGATCTGCACAGCTGGAGACCAAAAAGAAAGCCACTGTGAGCCTTGACTTCTTGTAATGAATGCAACATACTATGTAACATCATGAATACTACATTGTTTATCAATCAAATTTGTGTCTGATGGATTTGCAGCATCAAATCAGTTACTACAAACAAATTAAACACATTCCCCTGTATTTAATCAAAGCATGAAAGAAACCTGTTGCATTCTGACAGAAGCTAATGGTATAAAAGCTGCAGCTACACATACATAAGACATATAATCCTGAACTCTTTTAAAGTCACAATCAGGAATTGCTCTAGGTGGCTGCAAAAAGATTTAGAAACTGTAGGCATATCACAAGTTGCCAAAGAGCACACTGTATCAGAAATAGTCCCATGCCCATCCTGGCACCATTTCACCAATTGTTGATTAGTTATACTTTTATGTTAGATTAGTCACATTGATGATCCAGGTGAGTCTAACTATAATGGAAATAATGAATTGAGAAATCCACCTCTAAGGTCAGCATCTATAAGTCTTTGAATTAAGACACTTACGCTGGTCAATTGTGACTGTAGCTTCCTGTCCCTGCTCCTGACTTGCCAAAACATCTGCACGGAGCGTGCAGCACAACAGCACACAGGAATACAAAAAGGAAAAAAAAAATTCACGTCTGATTAACAGGGAAAATACACATACAGAAATTATTGTTTTCACACACAAAAAAATATAACCATCACTGAGCTTATGCTATATATAAATAAAACACAATCACATTTTTCACTTTTCTTTCAGACACTCACATTTGCGCAACAGCTCGAGATGGCTCCACAGGATCTCTCCGTTAGGCACCCTCTGGAGGAATTCGTCCTGGTTGAAGGCACACAGCTGGCGACCTGGAATGTGGATGCCGCCCACCTCCATCTCCTCAATGTTGAATTCTTTCATCACCCATACCGCCCAGTGGATCACCTGATCCGCGGACCACTGCACCGGGTCTGCCACAGTCACAGAGTATTACTGTTATGAGTGAGGGATACTGTAAAAACTATGACTACCTCTTATGTAGGGGTCTTAAGATGGCCATATTAGTAAAATTTTTGCCATGACAATATAAGCTGTGAATCCTGTACAGATTATGCTAAAAAGATAGCACACATTAAATAAAACACACAATACTAATAACACAAATTACTTTTGTGTTAATTAGGCTTTAACCAGATGTATGTACATTAGGGCTGCACGATATTAAGAAAACATGCGATATGCGATAATGTTGTTGAGTGTTGCGATGGCGATATCACATGCGATAAGTAAGCAAAAACTTAGCCTTTATAGTGTTAATGTTTTTCTGCTTTGGATTTGCTGGTAATAAAAAAATCTCCAGACACTGACTAGTCTATGAAGGAAAAAAAATGAAATGCAATATTTCCATTTTAAGAATTTACATTTAATGCCTCCCATAAAACATTTAAACCATTGAACATTGTTGAAAAAAATCTGAACATATTTTTTAATCATTTAAAATCTTAAATGAATGTAAACATAATTTAAATTATAGTATGTTCTTAGCCAGAAAAAATAGCTAAAGGAACAATCTATAACAGCAGCACAGAAGAGGAAGAAACTGCCCAGTGATTTTTTGCCCTCTTCTCTGTGGCACTGGGTGAAGAGCTTTGGAAAAGCAACATTTATTGCAGCTCAGTCAGTCTTTCGCGATACGAAGATTTTTTCGCAATAAGTATATTGCGCATGTTGATATCGCACTGACGGTAAATTTGCGATATATTGTGCAGCCCTAATGTATATGTATCACAACATCGTATACTGTAAAATTAAATTTGTATCACTGCCACAGTGAAAGTGTAGAGCAGCGCTGTCATATTTAATGAATATTTGTGAAACAGTATAACAATATTGTAAAGCATGGCTGATTCACAATAGCACTCACCATAAGGAATGTTCAGTCGGACCTGCTCTTTACGGTATCCCTCCAGTGCGGCTGCCCATCGAGTCACCTGCTCTGAGGTTTCATCTGCGATTGTTGCACGCTCCACTGCTATTACCTGCCCATCTTCAACAAGGTGAGCCTCCTCTCCTGCAGCAGCATCTGGGTCGATCACCACTTCTACTGTCTCCACTGGCTTCACTATCTCCAGAATATTCAACTTCTCTTCACCTAAAACATAGCAAGAAACCTTTAAAAGTTAAAAAAAAAGTCAAAAAAAAAAAAAACAATGGAGAAAAAATGGAGATAAAAATGTGTGTGTGTGTGTGTGTGTGTGTGTGAAAAGTACACACACACCTGGTCTGGTGACAATCTGAACACTGAGCTGAACTGTGCCATCGGTTTTCACACCCTGGTCAAAAAGGCTGTGGTCTGGGTGCAGCTGCAGACGGTATGCAAAGATGAGTTCAACTGATTATTTACAAACACAGAATCAGAGAGAGATACACCAGGAATCTATATAACACACACTAACCTGGATGTCCTGCAGACAAATATCATATCCATCAAGAGCAATTTGTAGACGGGGTTCCAGCAACTTCTTCAGGTTGCCAACTGGCTCATTAATATCAATGTCCTGTGTGATCAGTTCAGCTGCTGTAATGGTCTGTTCCTCAATCCTACAGATCCAACAGATCCAACAGAAACCACGCACACACAAAGAAGAATGAGGTCATACAGGACAGAGCTGAGAGTGGAGAACACAGCAACCATTGATGAGTCCCAGGACAGGAGTTACACAATCCTCTAAAATCAAGTTCACAGTAATAAAATGAATAAATAAGAGGGTTTGAGGGAAAAGAAGAGAACGTACCCTTCTTCTAAACATTCTGGTTTTTCATGTCCATCAATTTCGATCTCAATCAGCTCTTCGGTCTCACTTTTTGACATCTTGTCAGTGAAATTTAAACCTGCAAACAGAACAAGCCATCGCATTTCAATCACTGGGTAGTAGATAGCAAATTATGAACATTCTAAAAATTACTATTACAGGCCAATTATGAAAATTCCTTTTCAAAAAAAAAAAACAACAACTTTTATTTAAAAATCTATCAGGTTTGGGGGGAAAGTTTAAGTGTTGTACTTCTGGGGGGGGATTTGTAAACACCGTCTACCAACACTATTTTTAATAAAACCAAAAGAAAGTGAGATGATGATGATGTCGATGGTCTGTAAACTAGTATGGCACTGTTCCGTTCGCGCGCCGATTGCGAGGGAAACGGCCAGCCGCAGCAACAAACCTCTGAAAGCGGGGAAACTCTCACGCAAGGCCGAGGCTTGGCAAGTGAGTAGGCCCAAATTGGCTTCTTTACCGTATACATAACACAAATAAGACATATCGAGCAGGAATGCTTTAATATTAGGCTTTATTTAGTCGTCCATGTCGAAAGTGTATAAAAATCGACTTCTTGTAGTTGTTTTGGGCTGAGAAGGAAGGACGGGACGAACAGAAGTGCCATGTTGGGGTGGTTTTGGGTTTCGTGGTGATAATGAGAGGGAAAAATGAGGCGAGCGGCCACTTTTTCGGGAAAGTTTAGAGACTTCTGAAAAAGCTCGCTACACTTTTTGATTGTGGAAAGTTAAAACGGAAATGGAAGAAACGGAAACAAAACAACAGAAGGGCAATGTAACAGCAGCCGGAAATCCTGGCGAGAGTCGAGGAGCTGTCAGACTTCCGAAAGAGAGAAATGGAGCGGGGGCTTACGGGAGAGAAAAATCACTCAATTCTCCTTAAACTGGCGAGGAATCGACGCGGATGGGGAGGTACATTAATCTCTGAACTCTAACTTGTTTCTCTGACACATCTGGTCTTTGTTTATCTTCTTAGAGAAGAAAGAGAAATACCAGACCCTCCTGCAGGGCAGCCGCCCCAGCAGAATAGACCTAACCTCGCTGCTGCTTTTCTCCACTTTCGACTCGGATTTGTACACAATAGCCCTCTCTGGAACAACAGTTTCAACTTCTCCAACACACTAGGTAGACTCCTCAGCCGTCTAAGAGGCTCATTTGGTTAAAAAATACGCGTAAACGCGTGGCCCGGGCCCCTTTAGCACTGTTAGCTTGTCCCGCCACTCTCTGGCACTGAAAACCGTTAGCCTGCCTGAGCAGCTCCTTCAAGAGGGAAGGGTCGAAATAAACCTTACAAAACTGACCTTTAATCAAACCCGATGTCTACAAAGACGCCCCCTCCAAAAGAGCAAGAATAAGGGTCTACATACCTGGTGTTTTCGCAAACGTGAGTGAGTACAGAAGGCTGTAGTAGTGGTTGGAATAGTGGGGCTGGAGCCAGCTAGCCCAGTGCGCGCTAACTTCACTAAATGTTCATGCTGGTTTCGCTCAGACCTGCACTGGGGGCGGGGAGGCGGAGGAGGCCTCGCTGTCCTCACACAGTCCAGCAGCATGTCCTAGCTGGAAAATACCGACTAAGCACTGGATAATTGCTGTGGTCGGTCAAGAAAGGGATTAAAAAATAAATAAGTCGAAAGATAAGGTCTCTCATGTCTTTATTCCTTAAGAAATTCCAATCTTTCTCAACCACCCCCGCTTTTAACATGACGGAACTGTGACACTTAAATTGTTTCATTTTCATTAATCTAAGAGGCTTGTTGGTCAGTGAAGAAAGAGATTTAAAACAAACCTACTTGAAACACAAGGTCTGTCATGTTTTTCTCAACCTCACCCCCACCCCTTCTCCCTGTGCTGGATCTGTGAGTTATATTTATTATCTTTAGTCTAACAGGCTTGTTAGTCAGTGATGAAAAGGGCTGTAAAACAAACTAACTCAAAGCACAAGGTCTCTAATGTCTTTATGTCACAGGTAACTCCAGCCTTTATCAACCTCCCCCTCTTTACCAAGCTGGAACTGTGACACTGGCTATACAACATTTCTAGGCTTGTTGGTCAGTAAAGAAAGGGGATTTGAAACAAACTAACTTAAAACACAAAATATGTCATGTCTTTATTCCAAACTTTCCCAACCCCTCCCCCTTTTTACTGTGATGTAGCTGTTTATTATTATAGATTATTTATTTCCAGACTTGTTGGTCAGTGAAGAAAGGTATTTAAAACGAAGTCTCTCGAAACACAAGGTCTGCCATGTCTCCAACCTTTCCCAACCACCCCTCCCTTCTATGACAATTACTATAAATGATTATCCTAAATACACCTTCAGTGTCGAGTATAGACATTGTTCTAGAGACCCCCTTTAATATGAGGGGATTGATTTCGAGATTGCATGACTTTATAACTTCTCTTAAAATTGCTACAATCTCAAAGATTAGGGCAGACTGGCCAGATGAGATGGGAGCAGACATTGAGGATGACATTTGGGACTGTACTCAACAAAGAGTGAAGAACAGTGCCTCCTGTGCCTAACTCAGTATTTAAAGTTTTACACAGAGTCCATTTTTCCAAAGTTAAATTAGTTAAATTTTACCCTAACCTAGACTCTACCTGTGACAAATGCCACTCTGCCCTTGCTAACTTGACTCTCATAGTTCTGGACTTGCCTTGCTTTGACAACTTATTGGTACTATAAATGATTATGAAGATTAATCTACCAGGTTTGATGATCAGTGAAGTAAGGGATTTAAAACAAACTAACGTCGGTCATGTTCTTTCTCCTTAAGTAATATCCTATGTGCAACTGTCCTGCCATGTTTAATATCACTACTTATGTCACTACTACTGATCTCTACTACTGAGTAACGTCCCCCTAACTATCGTGTGTCGTTAGTAATTGATGGTGGTGGATAGTGTTAGCCAAGTGGGTAAGATACTTGACTCTGAACTGAGAGGTCATGGATTCGATTCCTGTCTTCCTCATTCCACCACTGGGTTCCTGAGCAAGACCCAAAAGTTGCTCCAGGGAGACTGTCCTCTATAGTTAGGGAATGGAAGTGGCTTTGGATAAAAGCGTCTGTTAAAATGTAATAAATAATAAATGTAATTCACTTAAATGTAAGTTATTTATCGGTAGTATTTATTTCCCAGTGTTTGTGTATATAGTGTATGTGTTTTTCATATTGAGGATTTATTTAGACGTTATTGTTGTTCTTGTCTCTGCATTTCTGTGTCTTTGCAGTTGTAACAGTTTCCTCTGGGATCAAGAACGTGATCTGATTCTGATGCATTCCAACGTTTCTTAACCTGTAACTGTGACACTTATGCAATTTTTTTCCCTGGCTTGTGAACAGTGAATTCTCATGTGTGAAGTTTGTTCTTCATCACTGAAGGAAATAAATAAATCTGCAATCTTCAATTTGTATGGTTTGTTTTTTTTATTTATTTATTTAAAGAAATGTGTCTGTGTAATTCTAGCATGATCGCATGACATTTTTACTTATTCACTTCCATTTCAAACACTTTGAAACAGTATTGAATGTCAGGTTTCTATTTATAGCAGACTGTGAATATAGAAAAACTTGTGCACATCATTAAAAAAAAATAACCGTAATAAGACAAATTTTACAGGTTTGCAAGAGGTGTGTAGTGACTGACTGTGGGTCAGTTTTATTATCCAGTGTCTGGTACAGTGTGGATCTTCACCACCAGGGGGCGCTTCTGTAACAGTCTCCAGCTCCTGTGACCAGTCAGTTTTGTTGCTTCTCACATGGACTGCTTTTGGGCTGTTCCCATCTGGAAATCATGTTTATTTCTAAAGATGTATTTTGAAATCTTCAGTGCAGGGAGAAGACACAGCAGTCAGCCTGCTGGAGCTTCAGGATCCATCCACTGTGTGTGTGTGCTGTCCTCAAATCATGAAAGATTGAGTGTGCCTGTAGTATCTAGGCTGAAGATAGAATGAAGACACAATCAACAGTGAAAAGTAGCAGACATCCTTTTTTTATATAGTTTATAAGCCATTAAATGTCATTTAACCATTAGACAAGTTACACTTAATGCTATTGCAGCAGTGTTTCTAAATCTTTCTTATATCCATAAAGCAACCACTTACACGAATGTGTGTAACTGGACAAAAGTATCAAAACACATTAATTATTGAATTATGGCCACCCCTTACTTTGAGTGAAGAGTTTAATCTTAATGTTTCTGGGGACCAACACGTTTTGGATAACGCCATGTTTATAAATGTGTGGATACAGTTTGGGGAAGAACCTTTTCTGTTCCAGCATGACTGTGACTGTGCACAAATCAAGGTCCATAAAGACATGGTTGGATGAGTGATTGGGTGCACATTTCCCCACAGAACCATCCCCCAAAATCTTGTGGGGAGCCTTCCAAGAAGTGTGGAAGCTGTTATAGCTGCTAAGGGGGAGCAACTCCATATTAAAGTCTATGTATTTAAGAGCAATCTCTATAAAGTCTCTGCTGATGTAATGGTCAGGCATCCCAATACTTGTGTTCATGTAGTGTAAATAATAAGTTCATTTCAGTGCCAGGAATGACTCCTCCAGCTTTTTTTTTTTTTCATCTGTAGCACCAGAAGCATATCAATATTTTTTGACCCTATGCTCTGTGCTTAAAATAGAACAGAAAACCCACATAGACCATATGCTACAGAGTTTAGGTTGAAAATGCTGGAGTATTCCTTTATGGTTCCTTTATTGGTTTTGAGGAAGAAAACACAGGCTTAGCACTTACATCTGTCGGGGTTCTGTGTTTAGTAATATTCCTAAAAGGCAGTGAAAAGATTTGCGATTATTTTCAAACCTTTGATAACGTCTTTAGCTTTAATATCATGAGAATCAGGCAGACAACTGCTTGCACACAAAAACCTACCTTTTCTGTTTTCCTTTTTTCTTTTCCTCTGTTAAGAAATATCACAAAGATTAGAACATTTTACCAAAAGTTCAATTGTATCTTGTTTGTACAAAACTATTGGTTTTGACTGAACTCACTGCGGCAGCAGCCCCGTCTGCAGCAAAGACAAATGGCCAGAGAGCAAGAGAGCAGAAAGAGTGCGGCACCCACTCCCACTGCAATGACTAATGTCAGATTTAGCTCAACTGAAACACACAAACAAATATGCTGCCAATGCTCAGAGTTGAGCAGAGTATCCCAAACCCACAGTCAAGTAAATTTACTCTTACTATGGTGGCATAATGGCTCAAGTAGGAAAGTAGCCTAGCAAAACAGTCTGAGTAGGAATATTCATATCAGATAAAGACTAATTACTATATTGAATTACTATGTTGAATTAGAGTTTTCCTTTTTTCTTATTTTGGGACCATTTTTATTTAAAATAAAATGCTGAAACTCAAAAATGAGACGTATGCAACAAGTCTACAAGCTGAACCAAACAAGAGAAAGTAGTTCATGAAAACGGCAAAAAATAAAGTATATTTGACTATCCTCACTAATATTTGCCCTGATTTTGTTTACTGTTTTATTAATTACTCAATACTGCAATTAATGAAATGTAACTGATTGAATGTAGCTGATTGCACATAGCCAGGTTTGACTTCAGCCAGGCCTGTTGAATCTAAACAGTTTCTAAGCACAATAGAAACTGTATTTAATGAGGCCTTCATCCCTGTAAGTACACAGGCAAATGTAACTAGTCACTGCCCACCTATGTTAGTTTACTGAAATGCCTCCCTAGTGGGTCTTCCAGCTTGCGTGGTTCAGCCGCTTTCAGACCGCTCGCCGCCAGGTTTGCGATTCCTTTCAAAAAACAGCGAGAACGCACCGCGCTTCCCGCGGGGCTCAGCGCAAAAGTAGACTCTCCTGTCCCGGCTAACAGAGTTAACAATAGCGCTAGCTCTGTTAACACCAAGAGAGAATGTGCTGTGGGTTTTGTAGATTCTGAACACTCAGAGACTTTTAAGATGAGCTTTTCCTCCATACCCGCTGTGTGTGTGTGTGTGTGTGTGTGTGTTTAGACGGGGGAAAACCGAACACTAGCCCGCTTCGATGCTTTGATTCTAATGATATCGCAAAAATGCGTCACGGCGCGGTCAAAGTAAAAAAATTCCGCGCAAGCCATAGAAAATAATAGGTTTCAGAGCAAAGCGCAGCGCGTACCGCGTTCGGTCTGAAAGCCCCTTAAGACCCTTACAGCCGGTTCAGAACGCAGCAGCTCAGCTGGTTTTTAACCAACACAAATGTCTCCCCCACTGCTGATTGACCAACAGATTTTAGCACTTAGTACTCGTCTCTGGTTCTCAGACACTCCTGAAACTTGAATATTGTTGGTCACTTTGGATCAAAGCATAAGCCAAATGATAGCAATGTAATGTAATGTAATGTAAGTGGTACAACTGGGTCCATGCTGAGTACCATAAGCAGCACAGGCCTGTTATACTTACACTCTGTGATCTTCATGTGTTGGCCTGCACAACTCTTGGGTGCCCCAATTCCGTTTGAGGCCTCACAGCGGTATTGCCCTGCATCAGATGTCGACACACTCTTGAATTTCTGTTCAAAGAGACCAGGGAAGGAAGCACAGTTAACAAAGATTGAGATGAAAAATCAACGACAAGCCCAGTGGGCAGAAAGTAAACAATCTGTGTGTGTATCAAAATCAATCAGGGTGTAGTCAGTTGATGTCCGTCCGGTGAACTGGAGATGTGTGTGTGTGTGTGTGTGTGTGTGTGTGTGTGTGTGTGTGTGTGTACATGTATACACATACATACACATCACAAGGATCAAACAGCTCTTAGTAGTACTGGAACAAACCAGAGTGCCTGTTTTGGGGTCCAGGCTGTAGTTGATGTCCGGCAGATGAGCTGTGCTCAGGGGCTTGTTGTCTTTGTACCAGCTGTAAGTAGCAGGAGGAACACTCAGCTTGTCTTTGCAGTGCAGCTCCACCACAGAGCCTCTCGTCGCAGTCTCAGGAACCTGGCAGGATGGAGGGTGAGGGGGCACTAGCCACAGGACACATAGAGGCACACGTTTGTCAGGTCACTACATTTAATTAGAGCTATTTTAAACTAAGCTTAGTAGAGCTGCTCTTTAAAACTGTAACCAAATGTTAAAAGGTTATAGTGTTTTTCACCTTCTTATACTTGATATGCCTTATTGGCACCTGCACTGGCACGCTTGATTAAATCCAAAGTCAATTACAACACATTTCTTTGTATGTAGAAAGAAATCGCATTTGTTACAGAAACCAGCGGGCAGTTTCTTCAGGTATTCAGCTGTCACAGAAGAAGGAGCGTGAACTTTATATTTTGAATAAGCTCACCAAGCACACTGAGAGAGACTGTAACCTCGCCCAGATGGATCTTATCATGCCGTGCAGTGACCTCACAGTGATAGACCCCAGAGTCTTTTTGTGTAACGCCACGCAGGATCACTGTCGCCCCTTCGATCGAGGCTCGGCCTTTAAATGGACCTGATTAAAGTGACATCATATCAATACAGCCTTAATAACTGATACATACTTTATATGCCTTATATGATAAAACATAGTAGCTAAAGCTAAACTATTGTTCATCTTAATGTAATTACAGTAATTAGCCTAACATAAGAACAACAGTCAGCCTTATAATATATATTTTACCAAGGACTAGGACAGAACAGCGAAACTCACCTGTAAACTCTCCATCAAAATAAACATAAGAGACATCTTTCCCCTTCTTTTTCCACTCGATTCGAGGGTTTCTCTCTGTTTCTGTGCGGAACTCGCAGGAGAGAACAGCGTCTGTTGAAGTGTTAGGACCATTGCAGCTCAAATACTGACACAAAACCCACATTCTTTATGATCTTCATTGAAACCAGCTCACGTACTTGTGTTTTCATGAACCTCCACTTTTGATTTGCTGGTTGAGACAGTTACTGAAATGCTGCAAGGAACTGTGTGGTAAAGAGATATGAGATGAATAAACAAACAACAGTCATATGCAGTTGTTCATGTATACTAAGAAATGTACTTGTGACATTAGATACAGATACAGATTTATACAGGTACCAAAATCCAAATGAGTATTAAACTGAAGCCACATTTCCTTTGTCTTCATTTTCTTCTGTTTCTCGCCAGACTGTTCCCTCTAGCTATTATTTGAAACCCTTAAATAAATTATTGTATTTTCTTTTTGTGTGCTTGGTTTGCTTTTGTTAACCTCAGAGATTTAGTTGAGCGTCTGTAAAGGTGTTCATCTTTTCTGGTCTTCACAAAAAGGTGAAAGAAGGAACGCACCCTTCTTTAAAACAGGGGACATCATCTGAAATGTCAAAACATTATAATGCAACTAACACACCACTCTGTAAAACATATTCTAACATGCTTTTCCTATAGCTGCTCACCCACACATCTCTGTCAGCCGTGCCAGGAACGAGGCTGCTTTGGAATGTGTATAGGATTGATTAACGGTCTGAGGCAGCGCAGTGTGGGGGACTGGTCAAGGCTGACCTGATGACCTCTCTTGAAAACATACATTTTTTCTATTTTATATTATCAGTTGTTATCAGTCCTTTGTACTGCAGAGAAAAGAAAGGCATTGAATGGGAGTTTTCATTTTTATATCCTTGGTTTCACTAAAATCCATTATTTTAGACAGTGTACATTCTGCACTTGTCTGTATTTGCGTTTTGTGTTAATAATATCAAACAACAAGCAAATATCGAACAAGCTCATGGTATGCTGGAATTTATTTAGTTACAAGTTATATAATACTAATGATAAAATCTTTTTGAGGGGTAATTACAAGCACAAACAACATGAAATGATCTTCAGGAGAACCCTGATAGCAAATCACCTTCACAATCTCTAAGAACACTTCAGAGCATCATATAAACAGCCATGTGCCTGCAACGATTCCAACCCAGACCCTTTCTTACACGCTCACACACACACACACACATACACACACACACACACACACACACACACAGACACACACACACACACACACACACACACACACAAACACAAACTCTTTCTCTGTCTTCAAGCATTCTGACCACCTTCTGACCTTCCGAGTGATCCCAGGCACAACTTTGTGATTTCACAGTGATTTTGCCTTAATGAAGGCTGAGGGCAAACCCAGAATCAATAAAACTTTTAAACACTTTAAATCTCAATGATCATTCTTATGTATTCATTTAACATCAAACATGTCTGAGTACGACTGTTTAGTTGCTCTAAAAGTAAAAATGTTAGTTTTTTTCAGGTTTACTAAAGTGTTGCTGTGGTTGAAGATGGTCTAGTTTTAGAGTTCTCTGTCTTTGTTCAAACTTTAGAAAACAGTTGTTAAAAAAGTCTGTAGAAATGATCAAATCATCATAATGCTACTCACCCAGCAACAGTGTCAGCAAAGCTCTGAAGGTACACAGTGGTGCTCGGCTCATCCTCCCTCTTGTTCAGTGCAGCGGTCGATCAGTAATGAGCTCGGAGGAGCAACACAGAGCTTTTCCTTCTCCACTGCAACGCCCCAATACAAGAACACACACAGCCCCATACACACCCACTATCTTGTCTAGGCACTCTAACTCTGTAATCCAATGTTTGCATGCAAAATTCTCTACTGGCCCACTTCCAAAACAGCTTCACATTCACAGTAATCATGTTCTGCAATCTAATCGAGTGTCATGATGTGCTTAAAGTTGTCAATGGCTCCTGAAAAGAATCCAACAAATATTTCCAACTTTCATTCATCTGGAACTAGTTCAGTAAAGAAATGCTGTAGGATCCTGTGTTTGTGCATTTACCTCCCCCATGTGCACTTTATGTTACTTAATTTGTACAAATTTGCAGTGCTCATTTATATTG
The DNA here is from genome assembly GCA_037577145.1 of Brachypetersius gabonensis. NCBI lineage: Eukaryota > Metazoa > Chordata > Actinopteri > Characiformes > Alestidae > Brachypetersius > Brachypetersius gabonensis. The sequence goes on along the minus strand of JBBJLR010000002.1, from coordinate 6,209,829 downwards.
GCCACTGAACACTGCAGTACAGAGCTTCAGATACTGCAGACAAGGAGTATTTGCATGCATCATGCTGCATGCAAATGTTCAGGGAGAAAATCCTATTATTTTATATCTAAGGGTTCATTCATCTACAGCGTGAACAACATGAAATTTATTTCTCTGTATTTAACCCATTCACCGAGTGAAGCAGCAGGCAGCCAGGAACACAGTGCCCGGGGAGCAGTGTGCTCAAGGGTATCTCAGTAATGCCACTAGCAATCATAGGATTCAAACCCACAACCTCCTGATTGTAGGAGCAATTAAACATTAGGTCACCATGCGCCTAATACTGTATTTAAGGAATACTACACCTCAACATAAACCTACCCTTAATCTTAACATCAGCAACTAAAAGCAAAGCTTTATGCTCTTTGAGTTTGTTCCAAAACGTTGGATTTGTGGTAAAGAAAATGGCAGGTTTCCTTGTGAGGACCAGCAAAATGTCCCCTCTATCACAGATTTTCCAGCACTCCTGTCATTATGAGGAAATTTCATCACCACACAGAAATAAATAAAAGATCAACACTTTTGATTTTGCTGTGTATTAGTTTCCTCTATGACTTTAACTCAGTGCTACACTTAACCTAACTGTAATAGAAGGAGAGTTTATTGATTTTATACAGCAAAATCTAGGTCTTTTTCATTAGGAGAACATGTCTTGCAATTAAAAAGAACTGTGCATCCGTTTTCTTTGGTCAAATGTACACTCTTTAGAGGCAGAGCAGTGGGGTTAACTGACCTATCAGTCTTCAATCAGAGACGAGAAAAAAACACTTATATCGCAAAAGCCAAATGATCTTTCAAAGAGGTTCACAGACACACAATCAGTCTAGTTACTGGAATTCGTGAAGAACAATATCTGAACAATACATTTTTTGTAAATATTTCTCTTAGGCGCTGCACAAGGATCTATAACTGTTAAGAATCGAATCAAAACAAGCATCCTGTATTTGCACACGAACAAATGAACTGGGAGTAGCCGGCTGCTGCTTTGCATGGCGGTTGTGTTAAAAAGGGATACTGAGACCTAAGTGAGTACAGAAAGCCTTGAAAAAGTATTCATACACCTTGAACCTTTCCACATTTTGTCACATTCCAGTCACAAATGTAAGTGTCTTAGTTTGTTAATTTAACTTAAGTTAATCTAAGTTTGTGTAACATGACAAAACATGGAAAGATATACATACATTTTCAAGGCTCTGTAAATATGTGAATTTCTTATAATATGGTGAGGCAGTTTGAACCATTTTTAATGATTTATGTTTTTTTTGTTGTTCTTTCATTTTTTTTGTCAAGGGGCAACCAGGGAAATGTCTCAATAACATCACTCCCTAGTGATACTACACATACACCTAACTCTAACCAACAGAGAGACACATACACACACAGACAACAAATAAATGAAGCTAGAATCTTATTCAAAGATCATAAAGATGGAGCAGTACCATAAAAGTTATTTAATTGTAAGTTCATATTAGTTAGTATCCGCAAAAGCCCCGATAGACTGTAGATATGACTGGATGCGTCTACAGACTCTTACACGTGAACAAGTGTAATAGCCATAAACATCCAGTCTCAACAACAGATAAAAACAACACAAAGTACAATGTCTAGGCAATACCTAACTTGATTGAGAATACATGCTAGGTTCCTTTTATGGCCCATTCAGTTTCTATTTCGAAGGTTTAAATTGCAAGCTGACTAAAAGACCTGTGGTATACAGAGAGTTAGGGTTAAATTCTAACGTCATTAGTATTAACTGTTACATGACTGGGAGTAAATCACAGTTGTGTCCAAATTAATGGCCTGATCATTTTATGGTGTTTTTTTTAATTGAAGGTGCTGTGATTCAATATAACAAACTTTGAACCAAGTGAAAACCTGTCCTCTGAAGTCACGTGTTACTAATAAGGTATCATAAAGATAAGGAGGAGTGTTAAATCAGCAGATTCTCCACAAATCACAGGAAATATTACAGAGCCAGCATCGAGGCCCAGTCATCTATATAAGACAACACAACACACAGCCACAACACAACAGAAAACGCTGAGGAGCGCACAGAGAGGATTTATTTAGGTAAGGATGATGTAGTGACAGAGATAATGTAGCTTTCTTTCTCTCTTTCTTTCTTTTTCTTTTGTTCACAGGAGTGTTCATTAATGCCTGATCTTGATCTTTATCCATGGTTAAGAGTATTCATTTATTTAGAAGTGTTTCTGAATGATGTTCCTAAAGGACTCTTGCTCTTGCCATTATAGTCTTGTTCTTGCTTAAACACATTAATTCCAACTCTGCAGCTAATTCCCAAAGGCTTCATCAATTAAAACATGTGTTAGAGCAGGTAACAAGTGACAAATCAGCATCTGTACTTGAGAAGACTGTCTTAAAAAAAGACTTGGTTTATCATTGTTAAAAGGAAGCAATTGTAACAACTTCATCATGTCTCTCTCTCGGTCTCTCTCTCTCTCTCTCTCTCTCTCTCTCTCTCTCTCTCTCTCTCTCTCAGGTGTTTTGATAACAATGAGGACACATATTTTGCTGTTTCTGAGCCTTGCAGGTACATTTATCTTAAACAAGAATTGTTCATTATTCATAAATAACATGCCCATATATGTTTACGTTTACATTTATGGCATTTAGCAGACGCTCTTATCCAGAGCGAGGTACATCAAACTATAAGTTCTGTATTCTTTTCAACCGCGTTAACTTGTGAGCTAACGGCAGACTTATACTAACAGTCCCGCCGTGTACAGCCAGCTGTTTTGTTTCCTGAATCAATACTTTCAGGCTCACTTTACATAATCAATGACCCAATTCTAAACAAAAATATCTACACATGTCACTGAATGCGTGCTACATTTGATTCTGCATGCATCACTGTCCGATACAAATTACTTGATGGAGTGACTATTCAATAAAAATATGTTACATTTAAGGAACAAAGGCTAAATCACTAAAAGGTCAATTCTTTTTCCAATATAAAATAGCCACTAATGTTTTTCAGGACAATTGTATAATAAGAATATGCCAACTTTATCTTATATTACAAATTGTTTATATTTCCAAATCCCAGCTAGGAAAAATACAAAGCAACACAGCCTGAGCTGAGAGTATCAGTTAGAAAGAAATGGGTTG
>JBBJLR010000002.1:6186550-6206561 GCA_037577145.1 Brachypetersius gabonensis | reverse complement strand
CCGTTAGCTGTAAAAATCCATAGATAAGCCGCACTGTTGTATAAGCAGCAGGGTCCAAAGCAAGTGAAAAACAGTATAGTTGGGTTGTTTTTTTTTTCTTAAAGTAACGCTGCAATTCAGTTTAAATAAAATTACATTATATGAAAGTTTTGTGTTCTAATTTTTATTTCCAAATACAAATTGCTATATTGTGATATATATCGTTGTCGAGGTAGAAAATAGCTTCTACCGTGATAAAAGATTTTGGTTATATCGCCCACCCCTACCTGACATCTGTAAATAATATTTCCAAAGAGACGCGTAACATCAAGCATCCTTATCATCAAGCAAATATATTCTTTGGCTGTTACAGATGCCAATGTACTGATTCATTACCCTTTTGCTATAATTGAACATTAAAAACTATCAAGTACATTTTTTTCTCTGTGACCAACGTGAAAGCCTTTTTCACCACTTGGACTGTCACTGCCACCTGCAGGCCAAGTCTATTAAATACAGACTGTAAGAAAAGATGGAAAATGTCATTACTGTCAAGAAAAATATGATGCTGCAATTACAACCAGGATAACACTTGCAAAAAGGGTCTTTGACATACAATAGAACAAGCAATGTGAGGCACCTTCAAGGGAAAATGGGACAACAGGCTGTGAGCCTTTAGGTATTGATTAACGTGACAGAAGCCGATGCCATCTTGAGAAAACTAAACCCAGTATTTTATATTTCTGTGCTGCCAACGGAGAAGCATGTAAAACAAAACTCCAAAAAAAGATTACCATATAAAAATTTCATTTTCTGATTCATACACAAAGCAAATATAAATAAATGATTTATTGTAATTAGTACTGTAACAATGTCTCCAATAAACACGTTGAGTTCATTTTTTTAAAACATTATATTTTAATTGCCAAACTTATATTAGGTTACAGAAAAAGTTACCTTTGTAGAGTCAGTACAACAGTTTATCTTTTTAAACATTTGCACGGGGAGTCCAAAGAGACCTATATCCCACATCGGGATACACATGAATATTCATACATACTCCGTAGTGTTACTGACCTGGAGAGGGTACTACAAACTAATCTTCGGAGGTTTCCGATACGTTATGAAAACAAAGTACCTCAATTTCCTATAAATTTCAGCGGGTAATAAAGTTTTTCTGATTTCCTGATGCCCGTCAGTTGTAAAACATAAAGAGGGAACCAACAGGAGAGGTTCGCCTCTGAAGCTCGAACAACAAAAATGAATGGCCGTTCAAAAGAACTCCCTAAGACAGCTGCCCACAGAAAAACAGGAAGCCAAACACACACACACACACACACACTGGAAGGAAATCTACAAAAAAAAGCCATCAATTCATCCAATCATACGAAAAGTGTCCATATATCCAAAGACTTGCCCCAATGGGGCAGAATGGCAGCTGGCTGTGCAGATTCTTTGAGTCAAGGCAGCCATCTTGAAACTTCAGAATGTGAATCAAGCCAGCACTTCTCAGAAAAGGAAGGAGAAAAAAAAAAAAAAAACATTCAATAGGAGATTGCCTAACTATTTCACACAGAGGTCACACTACACATTCTCCAACAGCAGGTAGTTGGCTGGATGAGAGCAGGTTTCTTCAGGATGGTTGGAGGGAAGGTTCCAATGAGTTGTGCTAATCTGAGAGGAAACTGTGTGGCAGAGTGCTGCTACTTCAAAGTGACTCCCCTTAAAGTCCTTCTGTTGAAAACTAGACCCACCAGGGTCATTAATCCTGCGTTAGCACCAAACGCAGTGTTGTAATTTAACAGGAAAAGCCATACAGCAGAAAGAGCAGGATGAACATAATTCATCCCTTTAAAGTCTGTGCTCTTCAATGCCCATATCAGATATTTTTTAAAAATTAAAATTAAAAAAATGAGCGAGAAACTAAATGATGTGCTGGAAGAAGAAGGGGAGAGAGCTTGTGTGACTGATAAATCCCTTGAATACAGCCGCTGGAACAATAGCAGACAATGCAGAGGGTAAGAGTTAGTCATCATCGTCGTTCTCATCATATTCCTCTTCATCGTCGTCATCGCCCATATAAGAGACTGGGGTTTCAACCCGAGAACCACTGTAGTGTGAGTCGTTGGAGCTGGAGGCCATTGTTCCGTCTGCCCCACTATCACTAGAAACAGAGCAAGATAGACAGAAAAAAAAAATTAAAACTAATCTATTAAAACTAATATTGAAAAACACTACATTAAACTATAGTTGTGAAGATAACATTTGCAGTTGCTTATGGATATGATTTTCAAAATAAAATTGTAAAATTCTACAAGCGCAAAATTGTACAATCCAACTACACCACCAACAAGATATGATTGCTCCAAGCTAACAAACTAGCCAATCAACTGTTATATCCCTATTTAATTTGTAAGCAATTTCCTCTGGCATCAGTTTTCTGGTTCTGATTCAGCAGACTTGGCTTCATTGATGTGCCTTATCTAGAATAAGCTGACCAGCACAGCAGACCCCAAAACAAGGTATTTGCTTTCATTCATTCAGCATCATCAGAAGGACCATTTACAAAACAAGCTAAGCTACAGATATAAAGACAGTGATTTCTTAATCCTGCTCCTGGTAACCCAGAGTATAATAGTGTTTTCAACAACTCCCTGTCCTAACACACCTGATACGGCTCTGATAGGAGCTCCATGATCAGTTGAGGAGCTGGATCAAGCACATTAAATTTACAACAATACTTAAAACCTTAAAGTGTTGAGTCGCCAGGAGCAGGATTAACAAACCCTGTTCCAGACCAAAGCTAACAAAAGCTTCTTACAGGGCAAATTACAAGGTTTCTCCTTTAAATACTGTCGTTTAATCACATGCATGGCTGGCACATGCTCATGATTTAGCCACTGTATCTGGCTCTCAAAATGAAAGAAAAAAAAAAAAAAAACAAGCTTAAAAAGTCAAACATGTGTGGTCTCCCTGTACTAGCTACTTGGCTACAGCAATTATGGAGCTTTCTGCTATGATTGTCAACACCCCTTACCTGCCCCCTTCACTGACACAGTCAATTGGTGCAGTGCTAACTAGTATTCAAAATCAACATGTAGAAAGTGGCCAACTCTTCACAGTTAAAAAGTGACAACAAACTCATCTTACATTTAACAAAGATTGAATTATTGTATTGTTCATTTCCAATACCAGAAAGAACAAAATGTCTAACTTACCTGCCGACATGATAACGGCCCCCATTGGCAGCTGATGCCCCCGTCATGTAGACATTACTAATTGGGCCTTGTGCCATTTCTGAATTGCAAAACAAATGCAAGAGATATTGTACTGTAGCATAATAACACTTCAATTACAGCATTTAGACATTCTAGTAACCGCTTCAAATGAAATGAAATCAATAATGTGGATTTTATTTATGACTCCTTTCTAAATGCATCTTCGTTCACTTGCACAAGTGGTAGTAAAATTAATTATGTGGAAGAAAAAGCTCTGCTTTAAATTGGGATGAGACACTATTGGTCAATATGAGTTCATCCTTGTCCACTGGTGAATATTAGCAGACATCTTTCAAAGAAAAGCTTCTAAATTAAATGGATAAATATGACCCCTTATTGATGGCTAAAAAGATATGGTATTTATAAATGTATTACACACCAACATGTTTTGCCTAACCTGTGACATAAGGCTCCAGTGCTTTGGGCACCAGGCTCCTGGCGATCCTCAAGTCCTCTGCAGAACATTTCCCCGCCTCCAGTCCACAGGCCATGCCCATACGTTTCAATACCTCAATGTCATCGTGGATCTCAAACATGCTGTCGAAGTTGAAGAGGTACTCAAATCTGTACAACAGGAAAAGAAAAGTACATGTAACAAACAAATGCACCAACACAAGACTGAACATGTTTTACTGAAAGAAATCTCAAATCTTTCCACAAAACTATGACAGATTCTACAGGGAACTAATGTTCGACATTTTAAGTTTATTTGAAATACAAAAACGATTTCAAATCAGACAACAAATGTCTAGCATATTCTTCAAAAACACCAGGCAACAAAAAAATCTTTCATTACATTTTGTGGTGTTTCCTATATACTGATTTAGGTGGTAACGTTTATTTTCATATAGCTTCAAGGGTTTAGACAGAAACATCACTTTTAGAAAAAAAACAAAACTTGGCGGCTCGGCTGACATGGTCTTTTGTTATACTTACAACTTTTTGCATATTAATGTTTGTTGCTAACTCTCATGCACTGAGCGTGAGACACACGAATCAGTGAGACTAATATGAAAATAGTAGTAGCATTACAATAACCGTATAATGAAAAATATAACATAACATACATATTTAGTTTCTCTCTAAAACCATTGAAGGTAGGAAAAATTATTTTCTGAATCGGCATGCAAAACATCAAAGAATGCATGCAAAACTAAGAAACATCAAAAATAGCAATGAAACAGACCTTTCATATAAAATTTAAAAAAAAAGTTACCCAGTGTAATAAATTATCTTTAGATATCTATATGTATTTTTCTAAACATTTATTACGTTTTAATCTAATTAAATCCATCTCTAGTTCTCTGAGGTGTAAAGAAGACAAATGTTAAAGATGACAAAAGAATAAGAATTAATGTATGAGTAAAGTAGCATTTACTTGTCATTGGAGATGCTGCAGTCAATGACCGTTTTCTTGCTGGTGTTTATGATGATAAAAGGCAGGTGAATGACTGAATTGTCCGGCGGCGGCCTCTTTGTTTGCTGCTCTGTCTGACGGTTACGCTGCACAAGGTTCTTGAAGGCAATTTGCTAAACACAGACATTAGAGCACATATATAAACTTACGACAAAAAAAACTCCACATTACAAAACAAGTAATCAAGTAAGACGCTACCTGTAAAATGAGCTCTTGGAGCTGTGACTGTTTCTGCTTGATCCTCTCCAAGCGCCTTTGCCTCTCCACCTGGAATAGAAAAATCAGCATTTCTAAAGTGGTTCTCAAGTGCAGCCCTATGTGCAGTTACCATACCATTAATGTAATAAATACAATGAGTTAAAGCAGCCATTTCTGTACTTCATTGCAGTAGAGTAGTTAAACTGAAGGATCCTGGCATGGCTCAGACCAACAAGTTAATCTCATTCACATATGACTGGTATGCATGAAATAACATGGCACTGAATAGTATATAGACAACACTATAAAGACAATATACTTTAGCTTTAATTAGTTTTAAGACGCATGAGAATCAGGGCCACAAATATTGATTACTCAAACAGTAAAACAGAAGGACGTTATGGACTTAAGTTTTTATAATAAGCTATAGGACAATTCTTTTGATTTTTATTGTTTCCAATGAAGAGTTTAGGATACGTTATCAGAAAGTGAAAGGTTGATCACAACAGACCTTTACTAGAAAAGGCTGTCCCTCTCAGTGCAAGAAGTTGACTGGTAAAATATGCTACTAAAAATCCCTCAGTCCCCCTCAGAAGTCTCCAATTATCTTGAGCTAAAACTGAATTGACGGTGAATGGGTCCACAATTTTAAAAGCTCTCCATAACACAGGTGTCTAAGGGAAGGTAGCAAGAAAGAAGCAAACCCTAACCCTCAGAAGGTCCACATAAAAACATGAGAAAATACCTAGTTAAGATATAAAAAAAAGGTTTTATGGTCAGACGAGGCCAAAATAGAACCTTTTGCCCTGACTTAAATAGGTTTTTGTGACATAAAACTAACATTGCCCTTGCTCAAGAAATACCCTGCCTATACTAAAATCTGGTGGTGGCAGCATTACACTATGAGGATGGTTTCCATCTACAGGGACTGGGAATCTTGTCAGAGTAGAAAAAAAATGGAAGGACAAAAATGCTGCATATTATTGCAGGAGAACTTGTTATAGTCTCCTAGAAAAATACAGCCCAGGAGAACATTCATCTTTACACATGATAATGACCCTAAGCACAAGGTAAAAAACACTGAAATGTTTCTGAATGGGCAAATAAAAGCCCCTATTGTTACTGGGAAAAGTAAGAATAAAATAAAAATTGCTTTATTGACGTAATCAATTTTAAAAGGGATTATTTACAAACAATCAACAGCAACTCTACTATTCCAAACAAAAGTCATACGATACCCTTAAGACGAATAGCACTAATACTGAATAATCTGAATGTCTGTGCCCCAAAAGTGCCTTGTAGCACAGTAAAATACCAATTACATCGGTTTAAAAAAATTATGTTGCTACCTTAGTGGCTAAATGCTGCTACACATTGCAGCCAGTGACATGTTAAACTCCGGCAACTTTGTATTCACTTTTAGATTACAGTGAAAACAGAATACCACAGATTTTACACATAACTACAGACAGAAAGAAATAGGCCCGTCTACCTTCCTCCTCCAACCCACCTCCAGATTTTGGCATTCCTGGGCTGAGTTGGTGGGGAGCCCAATCCACTTGATCTCTTTCTTCTCTTTCGAGATTATGTTCATGGCCATCAACACATTGAGGGCATCATATACACGCCGCCGAATGTTCTTCTGATCATATACATGCTGGAGAGAAATAATACAATGAAATTCTCCCCACCGATGATACAGGTCTGAGTGCCAAATTTTAATCATACTTAAGTGCTAGTGTTGAGCGATAGACAAAATTCAATATCATGACTTTTCAGTCTTTGGTTACATTGTGTGAATTAATGAACTAAACAGTCCCATAACAGATCCAGGTTTGCATTAAGTGCCCAAAAACGCATACTGTTTCATTAAAATAATGAAAACCAAAAAAAATTAAACCAAATGAAGTCTTACATAGCATACAGAAGAGAAGATCATCATGTAAATGATACTCATTATCTATCAATACAGGTACAAATAAAAAATCAGTGTTTTTGATTAACCCCCTTTTTAAAAAATATTAATTAAATAAGTTAGTGGTTTGATATAGACAAGTCAGTCTCACTGCAAAGTAAAGGCTTACCGCTTCGTTTGGAGAGATGTGGTTGTCACCAGAGCTGAATTCGGCCACCAACTCATCAGCTACTTCGTTGTATGTGGTTACACCCTTCCTCTGTACCTTTTCACAGACCTTCATAGAGAAATGCCTCAGACCTTTCCCATTCTTATCTCCTTTCTTACTCCTTTTCCTGTGGACACAGCATCAACAACTTCAATATGGCATCACATTGCACAAGAACAAGTGATTCTGCACACTTAATACAGCTTCATTAAATCAGACAATCAGCTACAACATTAAAACCGGTTGACAGATAAAGTGAAAAATATCTTTTCATTTGACTGGGTGCTCCCATGGTTAATACAAGCAGTGGTCCAAGGAAGGACAATTGGTGAGATATCAACAGGCTTTAGGCTACTTGATGTGCATGAAGGCTACCCCAGCATAAGTTGTTAATGCTGTCTGTGATAGAGAGCTGTCTGATCACACTGTGCATTAAAGCTTGCTGCATAGCCACAGACCAGTCAGAGCCCATGCTGACCCCTGTCCACTGCGAAAATCAGCTACAATGTGAGCATCAGAACTGGACCATGAAATAGTGGAAGGAGGTGGCCTGTTCTGAAGAATGACATATCGTTTAGCTGACCGGTCCATACACACTGGGAAGAAAGCTGGCCAGCAGAGGCAGTGCCCTGATGCTCTGGGCAATGCTCTACTGGGAAAATGTGGGTCCTGGTGTTCTTGTGGATGTTATCTTGAAGGTTAGGGCGTTGGTCCTGCAATCAGAGGGTTGGGGTTCGAATCCCTTCTGATAGTGTCACCGCTGAGGTACCCTTGAGAAAGGTACTGCCCCCCCACACACACACTGCTCCACGGGCACCACTTGGTGAAAGGGTTAAATGCAGAGAAAGAATTTCACTGTGTGTTGTACTTGTATGACTATGCATGTGACAAATAAAGAACCTTCTATCATCATCTTCCATACCACCTACATAAACATTGTTACAGACCACGTACATCCCTTCATACTGATGATATTCCCTAGCAGCAGTGGTCGGTTTCATAGTTCAGGTACAGCTTGAGGGAAATGAGTTCAAGGTGTTTAGTTGGCCTCAAAATTTTCCAGATTTCAATCCAACTGAACATGAGTGTAATAGACAAACTAGTAAAATCTATGGAGGCCCCACAACTAAAGTGGACTCGATGATTCACTGATCACAAGACCTCTGAAGGTGTGCTGTGTATTTGGCATCAAGATGTGGAGTCCATGCCCCAGTGGGTCAGAGCCGTTTTGGTGGCACAAGATGGACCAACATAATTTTAGGTAGGTGGTTTTAATGCTATTTCTGATCAGTTTGTATTTCATAATCCCCAATTCCCCAGTTAACAACTGATAAATGCATGTGGGAAAGCTTAGGTCTTGGCTCACCCTGAGGACCATGGTGAAGCATCAGGGGGCTGGCTCTGAGCGATGAACTGAGAGCTGGGTGTGTGAGGACTGTTCATAAGCAGCACATTGGAGCCGCTCGGCCTTTGTGGTGTACCAATGACCTGTGCAACATGCAGAACCAAGCGCAGCGTTTACAACGACAGACATGAAAACTGCATTAAACTTTGTATACAAAGCAGCATTCAATTCTGAAAGAATTTGAAAGAAACCATTGAAATCCACAAAAAATACTACATTAAACAGTTCCAAGACATACTGCACTAAATTTCAGTTTCACCCCAATAATCAGTTTTATTTACTTTGCTGATTTGGGACCATTACCCCATTAGGTACTTACCATCTGTGGTGCAATGTTGACATTGGAAGGACCCAGTGTTTTTGGCAACAGTTGTTTCCCCACTCCAACTGATTGTGGATGAACAGTCACTAAGGACAAAACTCCTAAAGAGGGAAAAAAAAAATTAGGTCAGAATATAGTGTACTCAAGGAGAACTGTTTACTAAGATTCTTTTTAAACAAAGCTAGTACCAGTGCATGATAACTTTTAACCAGGTATTTATGTTTACACTAATGTTTATGCATATACATAAATCTTCACAGATGTACAAATTAAGGATGCTCCGATCAGGATTTTTGCCACCGATACCAAATACCGATTTTTTGTCATGGTGATCGGCCGATACCAATGCTTCAAGTTTATATAACTGATATGTAAGTTCTCTAAAATGTTATATTAAATGTTGGGGGGATGGTGAATTTTATTGTTTATCAGACATTTTGTTCTGATGACAGTGCACATGGTGGGAGAACTGTGTACCCTTTTTATTGTTTAAGCAAAACCATAATATATTCTACTATCCTAAAACAACATGCATGGTGTGGATGTTACGTGTCAGATACTCCGGTCATTGATCCTCAGAATTGGAGTCAGTCTTCTGGCTGACATAGCCATCACATGCTCCATAGTTAGGGTCAACTCGAGTACTGAATGTCATTAAAGTCACTGTTGGTGGAATGGGCAGGTGTCCCAATACTTTTGTCCATATAGCGTAGATAGTACATGGCCACTTTCAATGTACTATATGAAGAAAACAAACTAAATTATTCCCCCTTGAACAGTTCGATGCAGTTGACAAACACTGTGAAAGATTCTAAATGTACTGTTCACTCCCCAAAAACAGCGTCTCTCTCGCGGTACTTTACTCAAAAGACCCATGCATTCATTGATTAAATAGCACAAGGGATGGAACGGGGGATGTTCGTTTTAAATGGGGGGTGATTTTGACTGTTTTTATTTTAGGGGGGATGACATTGACGCATTGACGTCATCAATTGTGATCGGTTTCTAAGAACGCCAAGTTTAACCAGTACCGATCGAGTCATAAAATGTGATTATTGGCCGATACCAATCTTCGGCTGATCAATCAGAGCATCACTAGTACAAATACATAAACATGATGTTTGTAAGGTGTCCTTGAGTGTCTTGAAAGGCGCCTTGAAATAATAATATTACAGTTTATGCTGTGAGTATAATCTGACAAATTAATCCACAGCTTTTCGTTTGTTTCATTGTACATATTAAATATATATGCTAAACGGGGAACAGCAAGCCAATCACCTAGCTACCCCTTTGTGACATTTGTGGTGAGCACCCTAATCCCTTTTTGGCAGAGGAAAAATAAATATGAAATATACAGAGCAATAACATTTTCATAGTGTAAACTATGTTATTCTGCAGTTATGACTGACTGTTGTAAATGTCATGCTGTTTTTACATGCATGCTTTCATGTAGGGGTGAAATATTGCTATAGTGTCTAATGCAGGCTTGTGTGTTTTCATAAATTAAGATTTTTTAACAAGGTTTACATTTAGCTATAATGTCTACTGTCGTTCTCACCTTTGCCAGGGCTCAGATTCTGGTCAATGAAAACCTTCAACTCCCCATTGGCCTCAATCAGATCAGCCTATATGAAGAACAAGGAACAGAATGATTCCACTTTATGGCCTCATAGCAGTAAGAAGGCTCTTTCATACATTCAAAAGCAGAAATAAAATGCTTACATCTTTGGCCATGATCCTTGGGGAAGAGGAGCAAAGGCTTAAAGAATCCAAGCCAAATGTTCACAGAGGAGTATGCCTGAAAAAGAAAGAACAGTGCTTTTGGCACAAAAGTATGTCAGGGGCAGTAACCAAGGTTACTGGCAAACATTTGTCTCAAAGTGATGCAGAATCTCCTGTTTTAGCAGTTTCTCTCCTGTAACAATCAGAGAGGTTTATCAAAAATAGAAAGTAAGTAAAAGATAAACAGATTCAAGAGCATGACTCCAGGAGACCATTTGGTCTGACATGTGCTGATCTCAGAAAGGAGGGCGCTACGTTACAGCAGGCCCAAGATTGCTTTCATCAATTTTCCAAAATCCACTGCAATCTACCTTAGTGAGATCTAACCAGACCACAAATGCTCAAAAACAGACCAAAACCTGGACAAGGGATGCATTCCGCACCATGCAACTTTTCTAAACCTGGAGTTTTTGGGCTCCATCGACCAGATCCAAACATGCACCGAGCACCAGGTTCTTTTAACACGGGCATGGTCGAACCACTGCCTTACCCCGTTTTATCAAATCGATCTGTACGGCCATGCTTTGCTCAGTATATCTAACTAATTTTCCCTACAAAAGTAAACCTATCCCAAAGACATACGTTTTGTCTGCTTCTTAAGTTTTTAAAAGACTGAAAATACTGAACTGCAAAATGCAATCCAACAGTCCTGCATATTCGTTTAAACCAGTTACTAAAGAAGAAAACAAAAATAAGTTTAAAGAGGCAGCAAGATCTCTATAATGTAAAGCATGTTAGCAGAGTTAGCTAGCTAGCTGGTCTGGAAACACGTTGTTGTGGAAGGAAAGCGTCAATTAGAGGCAAAACAAAATGCGATTTGATCAAAACAACAAACATATACTCCCGTGCAAAGCTTTCCAAACACATTGGTGCTTGAGTGGCCATTAAATCTCGAGTATGAAAACTTTCCACAGAACTTAGGATCCAGTGCTCTCTTGTATACCCTACCTTCTTGGGTCCTGGGGTTTTGTTGGCATAGCTCACTAGCTAGCTAGCTTAAGGATAGAGGAAGAGGAGGTCTGAAAGCCCCCTCTCACGACAGGAAACAAAAACGCAAATATTTTTATAAAAGTTAAAAATTGCACCAAAATGACACTTCTAACGCTGGTCGTACTAGTCGATGAGGCTCGTTTTGGTCACTGAAACCTTTCTTTCTACTAGCCAGCTGACATCAACAAAATGGATGCGAACATAACCAAGACAGCTGCTTATTACTGACACTGGCACTTTATTCACCCAAATCAGTCGATTTTATGTTTTAAACAGAGCAACCGCTGCAAACACGGGCTTTCATTTCAATCATATTTGCATTTTTAGTCTAAAAAACGGCTAGTTCTTGCTGTGAGCTCTGCATTAGCTATCGTTACTCACCTCTGATCCAGTAAAATACTGAAAGGTACAGCTTTAGGACGATTCAGAATTGTGTATAGACTAAAACATTGCTTTGAAAGAAATAACAAATCGTAATATCATCGGAGAAAAAGGCATATAGTGGCACAGAAATGATCTCAGGCCAGTGCTTTTGCTAGGTCAGCCATTTTCACATGCTAAGCCAATTGATATTTTTTGCCTGCTCACTTGCCACAGGCCTTAGATGAGCAAATATTAATAGTTTTGCACGGTTTATGTCTTAGATAGACTCACGTTCAGACAGACGAGACAGTAAATATTTCCAGAGAAACGGTTTAATAACCAGTTTTTAACCAGGTTAGCTTGAGAGCCTGACAGAAGAGGAGTATGACATTACTTGGTCGAGATAATTAACCAGATAAGTGGTACGAGTTTTAGTTTCAGTCTTTGTAGCTGGCTTTAAGGGGCACCCAGGCAGCAAAGACAAACTGACATTATTTATTTGTAGTTTAGACAGCACTAAATATTGAAAATTGACTCTTTTATGGGCTACTGAACACCTGAGGCTTGTTTTTCCCCTCATCTCCATTAGCTCTCGGTTTCCAGCAGGCTAGGCTAAACCAGTCACCGGTGACTGACACTGATAGCCACAGGCTAACGGACGCATCTTAAGTTCAGCTCCTCCAAACTCAGCAAAAACAACGAGCAAAATACACAAAACATAAACCGTCCAAGAGTCAACACCTGCTGGAAATCTCTAATGTCACAGTCAGGTATAAGACTGCTTACAGAAGGCTGCATGCAGGTTTTGAATGAGTCTCTGCCGCGGCTCCAGCCTGCTCCCTCTGCTGCTCCTCACAAAACTGAGCTTGGCGGTGTCCACGGCTGCTCTACTCTGATTGGACGAGCCATCCCTTACGCCAAAAACTCGTTTACATCAAAACCACTCCTCTGCTTTCATTTGGTTGGTCAGATGCACGCGTCGGTCATTGTTTACAGCTTTGCATTGGTCAATCTGACTTAGTCCCGCCCTCTTACTGCTTAAGGAACATCTGAGGTGTTTGTTATACACTAGATGGACAAAAGTATTGGGACAACTTTCTTAGTTATTGAACTGATGTTTCCATCAAACCTATTGACACAGGTGCATAAAAACAAGTATGCCCATATTTTATGGGCAGCTTTGGGAACAAAGTTTGGAGAAGGCTCTTTTCTCATTGCTGGATGAGTTTGGTGTGGAAGAACTTCACTGGCCTGTCAAGGAATACAAAGATTGAGGTGGACACCAATAAATAATTGTGCAAAAAATAAAATGGCCCATTATAGTCATGTGTGAACACACCACAGCACACAGTGTGAACAATGTGAAATTCTTTTCTGAATGTAGCCCATTCTCTAAAGGAAGCAGGCAGTCAACGGCACAGCACCTGGTAAGAAGTGTGTGGGAACAGTACCTTAAGGGTAACCCAGTGGTGCCACCGGCTGTCCTAGGATTCCATCCCATAACCTTCCAATCGCAGTCCACGACCACCATTTGCCCCATAAAAGTGACATTCAGATCCCTGGGTGGGTAGCAAGCAGCAGCCACGGGATTAGAAAAAATGTACAGGATAGAAATAAAAACGAGGTATTTACAGTGGCAACTGTGGATGTGTGTGCAGAACAGTTTAGTGTGAGTGTGCAATGTGATGGTAAGAAAGGACGCAGTTTAGGTTGTAGTGATGGTTGTAAATTCACCCTGTGTAAGTAGCGGACAACTATGTTCATCATTAGGGATAGATGCCTGGTATAAAAGCGAAGTCAAACTTTAAAACTTTACATCTTATAAAGGCAGTTTAATAAGCCAAATGATCGGGCCTAACTTGTATTATTTTACAAACCAGGGCTTTTAAATAATGATTAGGCATTTTTTTATTTATGTACTTGGTTGTCTAGACACTGAAAGTGCACAAACGCTACACATCATCTGTGAACTTAAGATAAAAATTTTGAGCTAATCATTCCTCCCAAGGAACTGTGTCATGACTGAGCCAGATCAAATTGCCATGGTGTGTTAGTTTCTTTTTATACAAATATCTTGTCCATTTTTGATGAACAACAACTTTTTTCAATGACAGTCTATCCATTTTTGTTTATTGTTTGATTTGGCATATCTTATGATCACATACACTGACATAGTGAATCTACCAAATGAACATTGGCCATGAGTCATGAATGATAAATAAAGTTCCCAATTTGACACACACACACACACACACACACACACACACACACACACACACACACACATGTTATGAAGATCTGAGAAAACCAAGACATTTTGGGGTGGGGTCATGATTCAGTGACTGTGCAACTTGTGAAGAGACAAGACCTAATCAGTAAGAAAACCTAGGCGTAAAATACTGTAATCCTGCAGAGTGAACCAGAGCCTAAGCTTAATGACAGAATGCCAGTGAGGGCCATTCACAGACATTGTTGATTAAGAGTTTACACTGTGCCTGTAAACTCAGTTCACATGACATTCTGTTGCCTTTGTTATCTCCTCTTTTGTAATATAGGTTTTCTACCTACAGGCTTGACAGATGAGAGAATGTGTTTAGTCTGAATTACCTTCTTGGTCCAACAACAGCCTAAAAAAACCCAGATAGGACTAACTGGGACAAGATGCACCATATGAACAAAAATATTGGGGAGCCTGCCTTGGTCCCCCCTTTGCGGCTGTAACAGCTTCCACTCTTCTTGTAAGACTTTCCACAAGATTTTGGAGCGTTTCTGTGTTTAAAATTGTGCCCATTCATTCCATTGAGTATTTATGAGGTCAGACACTGATGTTGGACAAGAAGGGTTGGCTCACAATCTTCATTCCAGTTCATCCCAAAGGTGTTGGGCGGAGATGAGGTCAGGGCTCTGTGCGGGCCAGTCAAGCTCTTAGACACCAAACTCATCCAGCCATTTCTTTATGGGCATTGCTTCGTGCACTGGGACACAGTCATGCTGGAATCGAAAAGGGCCCTTTCCAAACACTGTGTCCACAAAGTTGGAAGCATGGCATTGGCCAGAATGTCTTGGTATGCTGAATCATTGGATTCAGCCCTAAGTAAGGGGCCTAGTCCAAACCTTGGAAAACAGGTGTGTCCCAAAACTTTTGTTCATGTAGTGAATCAGCCACAACCCTGAGACGCCTAAACTACATTTACCGTCATGCTCAAGAGCTAATGCGCATGCGCCATGCTCCTCTAGCGCATTCCCTCGACGCTGACGCGCAGCCGTATATGGGACTACTGGGTATCAATTTGGTCAAACAGCGGGTGATAAAATGGTAGGTGATCTGAGGAATTATCAAACGGTTAGATTTGGCGTTGTCATGCGCCGGACGCAGGGGGATCCGAGACGTGTCGTGGTAGTGCCACTGAAACGTGGTTTTTGGTCAGCCTCGGTCGCACCTCTGAGTGTCTGAGCGCAGAAATGTTGTGGGCTGTGTGCAGGAAGGTCAGTTGTTGATATTAGAGTCCGCCGTGGCCCCGCACGTACCTTTCCCTTTTTGGGGTGTAGGGTAGGAGCAGCTGACCTCCCTCGGGTTAGATGCTGGCCTGCCAGAGCAGAACTTTAACCGAAACACATGGTCAGCCATGACTTTTTCACTGCTGGTGACTTTAACAAACGTGGGCTGTTCGTTAGTCGTGCGTAATTGGATAGTGTCGACTCTTGCGCAGTCGAGTAATTATCCAAAAAATATATATTTTTTCCAGGCTCGTTTAGTCCCGTTATACTACCGTTGAACGCGTATAACTCTTACACTGTACCCTTCTAGCCATGGCTGTGAAATAGTTTTGGCCAAAAGCCTACTCTGCATGTTAGAAATAAACAGTTCACAACATGGTTTGTTGTTTTGCACTGGACGCCCTGAGCGAGTCAGAGGTCTGTCATCTCAGATTCTCAAATTACAAGTCAAGTGCTAGTTTTGCAAGTGGCCAGACACAGTTCGGCACGCGCCTGTGTGCGTCTTCTGCTTCTAGCCAACAAATCTCAACTGCTTAGACTAATATGTGTCTGTGACCTAGTGTCTTATTAACTACAGCACTTTCAGCTCCGTGTCTTCTTGCTGTCAGCTTCTGTCCTGTCTCTCTGAATGTGTGTTTTTTTGCCTCTCGGTTTATTCGCCTGTCTCTGTTTATACACCCTGTTGTGTGTTTTCCTCCGGCTGTCGGAGTGTGTAACCGAAGGCCTCTCCTCATCTGTGCAGCATAAGCTGAAGTCTTCACAGAAGGACAAGGTACGGCAGTTCATGTCCTTCACACAGGCGGGGGAGAAGACAGCTGTGTACTGCCTCACTCAGAATGACTGGAAACTAGAGGTGGCCACTGACAACTACTTCCAGAACCCAGATCTGTACTTTAAGGAATCCATGAAAACCTCAATAGACAGAAAGAAGCTGGAGCAGCTGTACAACAGATACAAAGGCAAGTTTTCCTAACTCACTTACTCTCTCTGCTTCTCTTGGCGCTTGTATCTTTACCACTGATTGAACCTCTAGTGTCCCACGTATGATCTTGCTTAGTAAATGATGTGTTTATGTAAGCGTAAATGTAAGGTTGGCTCTCTCCCAGATCCACAGGATGAGAATAAGATTGGGATCGATGGGATACAACAGTTTTGCGATGATCTCAATCTGGATCCGGCCAGCATAAGTGTTCTGGTGGTGGCATGGAAGTTCAGAGCAGCGACACAATGCGAGTTCAGCAGGAAAGAGTTCCTCGATGGCATGACAGAACTGGGGTGCGCATCAGGTGTCTCTTTGAGCCCATGGTCACCACAGATCGCATAGTTGTCCTATATTTAAGTCTTTTGTTTATGTTTGTGGAACATGCCTTTGTTTCCGTTTGAAAGCCAAAAATGACTTCTCTCCCTGTCTTCTGGCCTCCAGGTGTGACAGTCCAGAGAAACTCAGGGCTCTTCTACCTCGACTAGAACAGGAACTGAAAGACTGCGGGAAGTTTAAGGACTTCTACCAGTTCACATTCAACTTTGCAAAGAATCCTGGACAGAAGGGTTTAGGTAATGGTGGAGGTGAAATGCCAAGTAAATACACCAGCAATACCTGAATTCCTGAACTCACTGTCGTGTTTGTTTTGGATTTAGATTTAGAGATGGCAGTAGCTTACTGGAACCTAGTTTTGACAGGCCGCTTCAAGTTTCTTGATCTTTGGAATAAATTTTTATTGGTAAGTTTCAGACTGTGATGAAAATATTTTGCACAGGAATGCATGGCATTGTTTTGAGAAGTGGATTCAGACTTAATTCTATCAGCATAATAAGTAGTCAAAACAAAAAATAAAGCTCTGCATGTGAGTAATGTCTAAACAGCCCTATTTTAAAACACCTGTATTTTTGTTATGTTTGCAGGAGGAAAATTTATAGACGGAATTTTCCAATTTGGTCGAAAGTTTATTTAACTTTTCTTTTTTGCTCCACCCTGAATAGGAACACCATAAGCGATCAATTCCAAGAGATACATGGAACTTGCTTCTGGATTTTGGCAACATGATTGCAGATGATATGTCAAACTATGATGAGGAAGGTGAGAGTGGTTGTTTCATGTCTATTTCTGTAATAATAAACGACGCTTGAGCAGTCCTGTGCTTACACTGCCCATATTGAGGTCATTAGGACGATGTGCTTGCTGGGTTGTAAAGCAACAACTTGGAATTAATTTCAAGAAAGCTGAGAATAATCCTCTTTAAAATGTGGAACTGTAATCATGTGACTGCTGTTTTATTTCAGGAGCATGGCCAGTTCTCATAGATGACTTTGTGGAATTTGCTCGGCCAATTGTGACTGGGTCAAAGCGCAAAACTGTATAGGACTGGCTCTGCTGTTTGACAGCTTTGGGATTTTGTCGCCTCACTGAATTCAGCTCTTTTTAAAGACTTGTATAAAATTGCGCATGCGCGCACACACACACACACACACACACACACACACACACACACAAAAAAACAAAAGAAAAGAAAAAAAAAATGGAGAAACACTTGAAACCGCCAGGCTATAGAAAAGACTCGGGCCTCAAAGCAGTACGAAGGAGAAGAAGTATGGATGAAAGTGGGAGACTCAAGATTTCTTTTAGAACTGTCATGTGCAAGATGTCAGTTGCTGCTGCTGGCAAACTAATCCTGTCCAGAGACCGTGAGGGAGTTTGGGGGGTCTCCACAAATCCAGTACCTCATGGCAGAGAGTGTCACACTTGCACAACTATTCCATTCACACTCTGAATCATAAACCGCTAGGAGAGTACATACAATGATGTGTTTCTTGACACATTTGTCCTGGATACATACCTCCTGTTGGACTTCTTAGGGTGTATAGATCAGATGCACTTTCAAAACCAGAGACCCTTGGCCAGAGCAGCATGCAGCTCACACCACCAGCACAAAACTTGTTGCCGTTGTAAAATGCTGTATCTACTGTAGCAGTATGTACAGAGATAAATATTATAAATAAACAATATTTTATAAACTGTGGAATACAAAGGCATTTATAAATGTGTGGACAGGTGATTTGTGTAAAGGACAAAGGAATGAACTCTTCTTCAGTTCCTCCGTATCATGTATGATTTCATTGTAGGTCATTTCTAACACATATGCTCTCTTGCAAACTCCGGTGTGACAACAATGCCATTCAGTGTTTCTCATTTTTTTGTTTTCATTTGCCAGGACTATGTAAAAATAAATTATTGCCCAACTACACCTGTATGTTATTTATTCTCATCGCTTCATACGATATACATGGCTTTGTAACTTGGCCACAATGTCACAAAAGAGATTACTAGTTACTAGCAATGAATCCGCAATAGATGAAAGCATGGCATTCAGTAATTCAGCAATGAAGGATCTGCCTCAGCAATCGGAAGACTATGGGTTTGAATCCCAGAACTGCCAGTGGCATCTGAGGTACCCTTGAGTAAGGAACCGTTCCCGCATAGTGCTCCCTGGGCGCTGCACCAATGGCTGCCCACTGCTCTACTTGGATGGGTTAAATGCAGAGAACAATTTTGTACTGTTTAAACTACACTGTGTTGTGTTGATGTGTGACAAATGGACACTTAACACTTACACAGGCCATAAACTGGGTGCACAGTTTATGTAGCTCCATAGAAAAGCACACCAATACAACAATACAAGATGCTCTATTTAGTATTTTTTATTTAAGGTAAATCAAGCAATAGGGAGTACTGTATTACTATATCAGGATTGAATTTAATTTATTTTTAATGACTTCATTTTTTTTAATTAATTCATTACTTTCTCTGTTATTTTCTCCTTCTGTCCACATGACAGTGTGAGGGATAAAGATTGTTTTTGTTCCCCAGGGTTTGAGTTTAAGTCTCCTTTCTAAAGAGCTTTTACTGACATCTCAGTTGATCTTTTACTGTTTATGCGAAACACTAGGGCCTTGTGGACTCTATTAATAGCTATAAAAGTTTCTTGCACATCTGTGCGGTAAGCTGGTGTGAACAACATGCCACAGCAGCATGAGACAGAAACACGCCTCCTGTCTTATGGTTGCTAGTGTCCACACTAAACACAGTTCTGGAAGGCCAGTAGTGGAGCAGATTTCAGCATCTTCCTCACTTTTTTGCAAAGCCTTCATCTGACTGCCTCCTCATGTCAAATGTCTGAATAAGCAGGTCATTCAGGGGATGCAGGACAGTAGACGAGACTGGCAAGTATATGCACAGGTTATAATCATAACACATTAATGAACTGATTCATCCTCTGAGCTACTTACCCTTAATCAGGGTTGCAGGGGGGATAGAGCCTGTCCCAGCACTCTTAATGCGAGAGGCAGAGAAACACCCTGGACAGATGGCCTGTCCATCATAGAGCAAACACACAGAAAAACACTCACACAGTCAATTTAGCGTCTCCAACCCATGCATGCATTAAAACTGTAAGAGGAAACCTGAGATCACAGCAGGAACATGCAAACTCCACACAGAAATTTCCCTGGTTGTCCCTGTTGGGAACCAAACCCAAGACAACACTGTGCTACCACTATAGTCGGTTGTTAATTAATCATATATACTGCTCACAAAAATTAAAGGAACACTTTTTTTATTGGGCCTGGCATGAAATCAATTAAACCTGTCTGATAATGTTC
>JBBJLR010000002.1:6166276-6182066 GCA_037577145.1 Brachypetersius gabonensis | reverse complement strand
TGTGTGTGTGTGTGTGTGTGTGTGTGTGTGTGTGTGTGTATATGTATATATATGTATGTATATGTATATATATGTATATATATGTATATGTGTGTGTGTGTATACACACATACATATCTCTTTTGATTTTAAACTCCTTATTTCACTGCTCTTAATGACCCTTCTTAGTGAGTTTCATACATTAACATTCTTGATATTTGAAGTTTATAGCAGGTTAAGTGTTTCTGACTCCCTGTGGTCATGGCCTTCAGATCAGCAGTTCAATCTGTCTCCTGCGGGGAAAAATCTATGATGCCATGGACAACAGACCTCTTGCCACATCCAGCTACAAAGAGGCCTTGAAACTGGATGTTTACTGCTTTGAAGCCTTTGACCTTTTAACGTCCCATCACATGCTGACTGCCCAAGAGGGTGAGAAAAACATTTTGTATTCAAGCTACCTACATTGTGTACTGCTTGGTATGTACACCACTGAACTGTTAGCACCTTCCAGTGGATCTTCATTTGGGCCTTTTTCCTGTCATTGCAGAGAGAGAGTTCTTAGAGTCCCTTCCCTTAAGCCAGCAATGTACTGAAGAAGAAGAGGAATTGCTACATTTTCTGTATGAAAATAAGTTAAAGAAGGTAAGACTTTCTCATAGGTGTTACCACAAAGATAAACACAAACATCACAGTTCACTGTTCAAAATTACACTCTTGTACATTTCATTTATTAGAAAGCGAAACTGAATATCAAATAAAGTCTTGATCTTTCTTTTGACAGTACAACAAGCCTAGTGAGATGGTAGTACCTGAAATGGTTAATGGTCTTCAGGACAACTTGGATGTAGTAGTCTCTCTTGCAGAACGACATTACTACAACTGTGACTTTAAGATGTGCTATGCTCTCACATCTATGTAAGTATGTTTTCCATAATCTCTTGTTTCATGACATTGCTGGGACATGGTAGATGTTGTAGGTTGTAAAGAACCATTAGATTTTTAAATATGTTATTTGAATGTATTTTACATTTGCATTTTCTTTAAATTACTTTCCTGGTATGGTTAATAATTTTTGCCAAATATGATCACTGTCCTGAAAGTCTTAAACAGCTGAGGAGAACAGGGAACTGTTTATCTAGACGTTTAGCTTCTGAAAATACAAGATAATTTTTTTTTTTTTGCGCATAACAAATGAGTCACATACTCCTTTGGAATTGCATTATACTCTAAAAGTATTGTTCAAGGTAGAGCTCTGCGCGGGACTGATTTTTCATCATGCCTCGCAAGTTTCTTTCCCGCTTCCACAAAAATGTGTTATATTTCGACCCGCTCTCGTCCGCATCTGTTAAGGTGTGTCCCGCTCCCTCCTGCTGAATCCCGCAAGCAAGGCTGGTGGAGTATAGGGTGGGTCAAAAATACCGGACACATTTTAAATAGACCAGACATTCCCGACTTGTGTCCATGGTAAACGAACACCTTTTTACATGAATCGCAGCAGGCAAAGGGTTCTTGATTTCCATCGCCATCTACTACAATTGAAAATGATTTCCAGGTGTCTGACTAACCCTTCGAGGGCTTCTTGGTTTGAAACGTACCCTTTTTTACGAGAGCACTTAGGGCTTCTACACTAAGGTTACCCCCTTCCTCTGCCATGGATTCAGACTCCAAGCACGCACGTGCGCCATCATCCCACGCAATGCAAACATCTGCAGGTTAGGTCGCCTATCACATATGTGTTCCCCACATAAAAACAAACTGTGGGAGTCCGGAGAACAATGTCTTTGTCCCGCTACCGCGAACACATCTCTCTATTCCCACCCTCTCCCGCAAGAAACTCAAATGTAGACACGCGCTGCTTGCTTTTGCAGGTCTCAAAGATTAGAGTTTACATGTTCTGGCTCAAATTGAATCACATTGCTCAGTGCTAATGGCATACAAGTTTTTGTAGACATGCTTTTTATTTTATTATATTACTTGTTACAAATACTTTATCGGGACATTGCTGAGTGTTTTCTGCATGTTTTTCTGTTCAGGGTAATGGTGAAAGACCCCTTCCATGCTAATTGCTTACCCGTGCACATAGGGACCCTAGTGGAACTGAGCAAAGCAAATGGTAGGAAACTGATGACTTATTTTGCATCACTTCCAATTCAGGATTTTTTTTTTTAATCCTTGCATTTTTATCCCTGCAGAATTGTTTTACCTCTCTCATAAGCTGGTGGATTTATACCCAAATAATCCAGTGAGTGAACCCTACATGGACATTATATGGACTTTTTTTTTAGTTTGTGTTTAGTTTATTTCATAAGCTTTTATTGGATTTGCCTAGGTGTCGTGGTTTGCTGTAGGGTGTTACTACCTTATGGTAGGCCATAAAAATGAACATGCCCGGCGATATCTAAGGTAAGTCCCTTAAGTCTGCCCATCAGTGTCAATCAAAGCAATATGAATATAATAATAATTATAGTATTAACAGCAACAACAATAATAATGGCTTGCAATCCAGTAAGATAAACATTTGTTCCAAACCCAAAAAGCCAATGAATTGTTAATCAGTTATTATGATGTTTTTGTTTGGGTTGTAGCAAAGCCACCACACTGGAGCGCACATATGGGCCAGCTTGGATCGCTTATGGCCATTCGTTTGCTGTGGAGAGTGAGCATGATCAGGCCATGGCAGCTTACTTCACTGCTGCCCAGCTAATGAAAGGGTATTTAAGCCAATAGTTTTCAATAAATGTAAATAAAGACAAAAAAAGCATTGGCTTTTCTTTTTACTGCTTCTTTTCTTATCTCCACTGCTTCACAAGGTGTCATTTACCCATGCTGTATATTGGCCTGGAGTATGGACTCACCAACAACCCAAAGTTGGCTGAGCGCTTTTTCAGTCAAGCTCTAAGCATTGCTCCAGAGGACCCTTTTGTCATCCATGAGGTGGCTGTGGTGGCCTTTCAGAATGGAGAGTGAGTGGGCCTTACAGACTCTTGAAGTCACAAATTAGCATATTTTTTATTTCAGTTTTGTGATTATTTTTTTTTTAACATTTTACTCAACTTATTAACCCTCTATATTTTTTCAGCTGGAAGACAGCAGAGAAGTTGTTTCTAGATGCAATGGAGAAGATCAAAGCCATTGGCAGTGAGGTAACAGCATAGTCCCCCTGAGAGATTTTTATTTGGACTATAAGATACATTTATCTGTCCAGGCTATAATGTCCTACTAACTTTAACATTAATCGGTGGGGCTTAACTGCTGTAGGCTAAGTAGAATTACGTATAAGTATGTTGGGTTTTGTGAACTGAAAATACGGAATTTGAAATTGGTTATTATTGTGGTTTCGTTGTACAGTGTATACCAAAGAAAACACCCGTGAATTAATTACAGTATAGTTAATACAGGGGTAATATCAGTATTTTACATTCTGCTCTGCAGGAATTGAGTGTAAACTGTACAGTACAAATACGGGTTTACCGCTACATTTTCTTTTAGGGTAATATATTTCACTATTCATGGGTGCTCATGGTGCATTTTGAAACTTGATCTAATAATATTACTGCATTATTACATTAAACTCCATTTCTAAAAATGTTTTTCA
Organism: Brachypetersius gabonensis; assembly: GCA_037577145.1. Classification (NCBI taxonomy): domain Eukaryota; kingdom Metazoa; phylum Chordata; class Actinopteri; order Characiformes; family Alestidae; genus Brachypetersius; species Brachypetersius gabonensis. The sequence goes on along the minus strand of JBBJLR010000002.1, from coordinate 6,178,489 downwards.
AAATTTAGGTTTCCATGATATGGGCCTTAAGAGACTCTAAAAATAGTTAATTTCTCAACTTTTTAAGGTAACAGTGGACAAATGGGAGCCTTTGTTAAACAACCTGGGACACGTGTGTCGGAAATTGAAGTAAGTTAAAAGCAACAGTATTTTTGTATTTTTTTGTGAGCAGAGTTTATCTAGTGGATCATTATTATTCTATGTGCTGACATCAGTAGTGTGTAATTACTTCGCCACTGGTAATTCATGTTTTTTTAACCATTTAAGAGGTGCTGCTCCTACTTTGCTCAATATCTCATCAGTAGGCCACATTATTTCCAAGCAGGGCACAGTGATGCATTGTAGGAAATGACCTGAAAGAAACAACCTTCAAAAATTACTCAGAGGTATTTTAATGAAGAGGTTTCAGAGAGCCCTGGACACCAATCTCTTTTCTGTCATTTGTTCTCAGTCCTTCACCTGACCTGCTCCTGTCTCTCTGCATAAATAAGAGTACTTGTTCAGTATTGTCATTCCAGCGCTCAATGAATTATGCATACCCACTTGCTAGATATCAAAGAGACTTGCAATTCATACTTCAAGATCATGCCACTTACTTTTTTAAAGTGTTTGTTTTGGAATGAGGTATTCGCCTGATTTCTGCAAAAACAGAGCTGTCATTGATACTTTTTGGTTACTGTGTTAATGAGGATTACTCTGGAGAAAATGCACACAATTACATTTAACATTTATCCAACATTTAAGTTATATGAAAGACCATATTCATTGCATGATGGTTTTGTGGAGCGATGATAAACCTTTGTGTGTGTGTATGTGTGATGCAGAAAGTATGACCAGGCTCTGGAGTATCATCGACAGGCCCTGGTCCTCGTCCCCCAACATGCATCCACCTACTCAGCTATTGGCTATGTGCACAGCCTTATGGGAGACTTTGAAAGTGCTGTTGACTACTTTCACACGGTAAGTGATTCACGTGGCTTCATGGATACTCAGTTTCTCATAATCAGAAAGTGCACATTATAGTATTTACACTGGCCATAAGTTCTGTTATTTTTCCACAGGCACTTGGTCTTAAAAGGGATGACACGTTTTCTGTTACCATGCTCGGAAACTGCATCGAGATGTATATTGGTGAATCTGATGCTTATCTTGGTAAGTTCAATTCTCATGTGCTGTAAAGAAACCAGAACTGAAAGCTTTGCTCTATGAAAAGGCCCATATCATGGAAGAACAATGTGCTCTTGCTTTTTGTTGTTTGTGAGCACCCTTAAAAGTTTCAAATCATACCATTCAATCCACATCTGAAAGCATTATGCCTTAAAGACAAAGCAAGCAAAAAGTTGAATAAAAAAAAAAATATTTCCAATGCATAAAGAAAGAAGTTGTAATAGAGTTCTAATGAATTATGACACTTTTTGGTACACACTGGAAATGGGTCTCATGTAAAAAAAAAATATAAGAAAAATGTAGGAGCCCTTTTTAAAAAGTTTCATATATTGCTAGTCTGTGTCAGTGCGCTCATAAGCTCTGTTTTTTGTCATAGGGACAGACATAAAGGACAGACATAAAGTGAAGAGGTTGCCAAGTGCGAGCGCTCTAAAAATTATACTCAGCACAACAACGGCAGAACAAGACAGCCAGACCCAGCCTGAGAGCAGTGTTCTGACTTTATCTACCCCATCTCCTGATGCCTTCCAGCGTTTTCTCTTAGATTGTAACATGCGTGAGAATGACATGATGTTAGAGACATCCATGTCCGACACAAGCACGTGATGGTGGCGATGGTGTGCCCAGGAGAGAAACAGATACTGACATTTGTAAAAGACTGAGTAAAGAAATGCTCAGAGGAAGACCTCACATTCTTCCTCAGAATCTACGATGATGTGTGTGTTACAACCCTGGTGAATTTTTTTTATGAATAAATGTATTAAATACAAGAGGGTTTAATGAGGAAAAAAAATTGTGCAATAAACACTGTATGGATATTTTTGCACATTATCTTGAGTATCTGGAGTGATCTTGCTGATGCTTGAAGAACAAAACGGTATAGTAAAGGACACTAAAAGAAGGATTGGCTTGTTGTGAAAAAGAAATGTAAATCAATTACATGAAATGACGCAACATTTTAAATCACTGTAAAATAGCTGGTGGGTGAACTCATTTACTCCAGATATGCTATGTATAGTACAAAATATTAACAGAAGGATTGGCTTATTATTGCAAAAAAATAGTTTTTTCATCTTGCAAGAAATGGATATTTATGTCATTTGATGACTTTTTTAAAACAGCATCTCTGGAGTAAATGAGTTCACCCTCACTGTATCATAGCAGGAAGGTAAACCCTCCAGTGGTCTAGTGACGCCCCCTCTTCACAATTCCCAACGTCAGTGCTCTTCAGTCAATGAAGGGCATAGACGTACAGGGCAAGTGAGATGTGAGGAGAATTAGAAGTGGCAGATAGAGAGAGATGGGCTGTGCACCTTCTAAATCCAATGTGACCTACACTCACGAGAGGGTGTGTAGAGATCTGGATACCTGCTCCACCTTTGTTCCGAGTCTGAAGAGCTCCGTGTCTACTCCGGAGAGACCATCTCCTAGACTTTGTGTGGAGACCAGTAGTGGAAAACAAACTTTTCTCAGTGGTAAGACACTTTTAACTCCTTATAGCAGAAAAAAACACCTTGACCAGCTTAAGCAGGCTAGGTTTCGTTAACCAGTTTATGATTAGACGTTTGATGGTTTAACTGGTTTACCAGTCAGACTGAGCCAGCGATTATTTAACTAATATGTATCTTAGGTCATCTGTAATCAAAACATGAGCTAAATATAAAAACTCTACACGTAAGCACGACTTTGTGTTTACATCACGTGAAAGTCTACCCAAGCTCCGCGTTCTGCGTCGTCATCAGTCAAACCGTGATGTGTTTCAGTGCCTGGCCGTGAGTGCTATGGTCGTCCTGTGCTCCAGCCGCCCCCCAGCCCTCTCCGGCCCCCTCCAGCCAGCGGCAGCACCGACACCAGCAGCAGTGACTCTGAGGAGAGCGAGGGTCATGTAGGAAACCCCTAAACACATTCCATTATGCAAACACTTAATGTACAAAACTATTCGGACGCCCATAGTAATTAGGGCCATTACACCAACAGAGAATTTAATGACACTGAATTCAAATACATTGACTTTAATATGGAGTTGGTTGCCCCTTTGCAGCTGTAACAGCTTCCGCTCTTCTTGGAAGGCTTTCCACAAGATGTTGGAGTGATTCTGTGGGATTTTTTGCCCATTCATTCTGTAGACCAGGGGTCACCAACCTTTTTGAAACTGAGAGCTGCTTCACAGGTACTGCACTAGAACACTTTATTATCCGTGAAGTTTAGATAAGTTTGGGTAAACATGTTTAAAATTATTTTTTTTAAAATGTCAGTTTTAAATATACATAAACACAAATGTGATTAAAGAACAATACATTTTAGACATCGAGACCTTACACCACGTTTCGTAGAAGGGTATACATACGGTCACCACAGACAAACAAAACTGCAATAATAAAATAAAATACTACAGAGTGGGAGTACGAAACGCGACATCGCTACTGTTTATGTTTTCGCTTCAACTCTCGCGGGATTTGGAGTTGTCGCGAGAGCGGGCGGAGAGGAGAAATGGAGAAATGAGGGCTGAAAGGGAGCAGACGACAGCAAGCAAGGAGAGAAGCGTCGTCGAGATCCAGTTCAGGGACACGCAGAGGGAGCAGGAGAGCGCCTCGGTCAACCAGAAGCAGAAAGAGGAGAAGAAAGAAATCTTCACTAAGGTAGGATAGACCTGGTGTCCGTGTGGAGGGAGGAGAAGGTGGAGGAGGAGGTTCAGCACCCCGGACAGCGACCACCGTGCGGACCTCTCATAGGGTTCAGTTTCCTCAAAGGCCTGTCTTGCTTTTTGCAAGCTTTACCAGACACAAATACGCTACAGACTCTGCTGTTTGCCTTCATAAACTGTACACCAACATACACACACACACACACACACACACACACACACACACACACACACACACACACACACACACACACACATTTACATTTTAGGCATTTGGCAGACACTCTTACCCTTACAATCATTAGTTACAGGGACAGTCCCCCTGGAGGGTTAAGTGTCTTGCTCAAGGACACAATGGTAGAAAGTGGGTTTTGAATCTGCAACTGTCTGTGTGGTCATTGGATACACAGACAAGTGTTTTACCCACTAGGCCACTCCAAACAACCAACACACCCTCAACTGAACAACTCAAACTTATAATTACCTCTGTAAATACCCTTCTGTTTATTACACCACACATTCTGTCCTGTTGCTTCTATATTTGCACAATCATATTTATTGCTGTCTGCCTGTTCTGCCTTTTTGCACATAACTCTGGAATACAATAGTCATCCAGTCTGTAGCTATTGTTGACTGCACTAAATGTTGTCTTGTCCAGTTGTGTTGTTGCTCTTGTGTTTATTCTTGCACTCTTTCGTCCTTTCTGCACTTGTAGTCTTCGGTTGCACCAGTTAGTGCATGCCAATAGAGGTGTAGACATAAGTGCATTTTATTTATAGAGCACATTTACAATTCATTATGCAAAGTGATAGACAAAATTATAAGATAAATCAAATTATACTATACATATAGCACATCCCACTTCAAGCTAGTTACCCTTCTTTTGGTGTAGCTGGTGGCCCAGTGGTTAGGCAGTTGCCACTGTGATTGGAAGGTTGCTGCAATACCAGCCTCTACTCTTCTGGACAGGTTTTCCACTAGATGTTGGGACACTGCTCTGAGGATCTGATTGCATTCAGCCATGAGAGCATTAGGTCAGATATCTAGCTCTCTCACTCCAGAGCATGCAAATTCACTGCTTCAAAGCCCAGTGTGAAGGGGAACCCTTATAGTCCTGTCCCAAATGGCACACAGCCAATAGCAACAGGCTTTTATCCAAAATACCCTGAGATATCCAACCAGAGATGATGGTTTTGTTCACAACCATCTTACCAACATGGCAGACAGAAAATATTACAGTTGCAGGCTTTACGTTCCAAGAGCACCCGCGAATTGTGAAAAACCACAAAACACTTTAATTTCATTTTAAACTCAGCTTAATACATTACCCGTAAAAACAATAAAGTAAATGTAAACACGGGAAACTGGTCTGATGTGGGAATGCTGGACTGCATCTGCCAGAGATGCATCAGAGGGCAGCAGCTAATCAGAAGCAAGGAGAAATAAATAACCCTCTCAGATTGGCTACTTTTAAACCTCCCGCCTCTGAGTTCAGGGGAATTCCAACATCCTAAGACCCGTTTTTGTATATGGTTGCTATGTGTTCTCTCAACACTACTATAAAATGTATACAGTTATTTTATATGGAAATTTAGCTGAATTTATATGAATACTTGTTATAATTAGTAAATTATATTTTTCTTAATTCACTATAATATATGAAAAATTGTGTATTGGCACAAAAAAGCAAAAAACAAAAAATGCAGAGGATATTAGTTTGGTTCTAAGAAAAACCTCATAGAGGTCGATTGTACTTGCCCTTGAATTGCATTATGATCCAAATCTGGTTCAGCACCTGTATGTTATTAGAATTAGAGTGTCTATATGTTTTTGGACACACAGTGTATAATTAGTATGAGACACAAGGACAAATAAAACAATATGAAAAGGAAAAGAAGGACAAAAACTGCACTGAATAATACATCAAAACAATGACACACTAAATCACATACTATACTAAAGAGTAGCGGTTGGTTTAAACTGATATGTATAGGTTGAGGTGGAAGAGATAAATGTAATAATGACTGGTAGGCTGTTCTGTAGTCATGTGATAACATGAAGAACAAGTGAAAATATGCTAGGGTGCTAAAATCCATGCATGATCTTTGGCAACTTTTTAGTTCTGTAGTCCAATGCTGTTATAGTATATTAGAAACCAAATGACTGACAGCTTATTTCTTATGCCAGGTGGTCATTCGGCGGCTGCCACCCAGTCTATCAAAAGATCAACTTGAGGAGCATCTCAGTCCACTGCCTTCTTTTGACTACTTTGAATTCTTTCCTGCTGATCAAAGGTGCCATTTTTCAGAACTCTTCAAAGTTATTTTTTTGGTCCTGGTATGTGAATATAATATATGACATGACTGTTCATTATTTCTTCCACAGCCTTTATCCTCATCTTTTCTCCAGAGCATACATCAACTTTAAAAACCCTGATGATATTGTTCTTTTCAGAGATCGTTTTGACGGTTACGTGTTCATTGACAATAAAGGTAACACTTTTCAAGCATTCTCAGAATTAAAAAAAAGCTGTTTTACACTCTTATAATGAAAAGATAACACTTCTTCTCAACTGTCCTTCGTTTAGGCCAAGAGTATCCAGCCATTGTAGAGTTTGCTCCTTTTCAGAAAGTTTCCAAGAAGAAACTCAAGAAGAAAGATGCAAAGGCAGGAAGCATTGAAGAAGGTATGTGTGAAAAGGTCCACTGTGCATACTCTGCCAAAGAGGTAGGGTCTGAAGTTTGTGACTATATAACTGGTAGTTTATTCAACATTTAATGTGTTGGTCTTTCTGCGATCAAACCTCACTGCTTGGTAAATATCATGTAGTTTGTCTCTAAGGTAATGCATGTCTACAAGGTAATGCTTTTTTTATTGTTAGACCCAGAATACAAACGATTTCTGGAGAACTACTCTTGCGATGAGGAGAAGTCAATGGCCAATCCAGAAACACTGCTGGGGGAGATTGAGGCTAAAACCAGAGAGCTCATATGTATGTGTGGACTTCTCCTTTTGATACAGTGTACACCGATGTACAGGACAGTGCATGTTGAAATACATGACCCATCCAAACTGGTTAGTGGTTAGTATTTTTGTCACATTTGTATGTATTTCACTTCCTTTCAGCTAAAAGGACAACACCACTTCTGGAATACATAAAGAACAAGAAGTTGGAGAAACAGGTTTGGGCAGATTCTCTTTGGTGAATTTATTAATACGATAGTTGCACTTTCTTACAGTGAAAGTATTTGTTTAAACAGAGAATCCGAGAGGAAAAAAGGGAAGAGAGGCGACGGAGAGAGTTGGAGAAGAAACGGCAAAGAGAAGAGGAGAAGAGGAAGCGCAGGGAGGAGGAGAGGCGAAAGCGTAAGGAGGCAGAGAAGCAGAAGAAGCTCTCTGAAAAGGAGATTAAAATTAAGGTATAGCGTTCTCTTTCAGATTTCAGATCATTGTTTTAAATATTTTAGTGGTTTTGGTTCTCATCACGACATTATTATAACACATAAAATTGTATCTGGGAATGCACTGTGTCATGTATTAGGTTTAAAACCTAAAAAGTTAAATATAATCCTGATGTTTCACTAGCTCTTAAAGAAGTGTGACAGGGAAGATGAGGTGGACTCAGACAGACTGAAAGACAAAGGAGACAGCGGAGAAACAGACAGGAACAAGTGGGAGAAACCTGCAGGTCACACCAAGTCAAAGGAACCAAAGGACAAGTAAGGGCTGCTTTAAGTGTGTGGACCAGTGATCCTCTGTGATTTCTGTGATAAAACATGATTCAACATGATTGATTCATTTTAAGAAAAAGGACAGAATGAATTCAAAATCTTCAGGCATAACTGAAAATTATTAAACAATTATTACCAACCACACAATCTGACTGGTTGAAAAATATATTGACTGTTTTGTTATAGTCGATAAAAGCACTTACAGAGCCAAATTAATTCTTCTAGTTCAGCTACTTTAAACTGACACAGAAACATGAGCCTAAATTCAAAGTCAAGTTCTACATCAATAGTTAAAAATTACTGACTTTTAAGTTCAATAAGTAGCACATAATTGTAGCAGAAGCAGTCATTTACAGTTTGAGGGCTCTTACCTGTCTCATGTTGTTTTCCTCATCACAACATAGGTTGTCCAAATACTTATTCTGTGCTTTGAAAAAGGATTTGCTGTTTCAGATCTTGGCTGACTCCGATTGCATCCCTAATTATTCAGCTGACCTCACAAATGCTGTTTTTGGCTGAATGCAGTCAAATGTACACAGCGATTTTCCTGCATCTAGTGTAAAGCTTAAAAGTAGAGGCTGTTACTGTCATTAATCCCATTGATTTCAGAAGATGTGCTGAATGTGAAATAGTTTTTTCTTGGAGTGTTTTAGAAAAGCAAGAAAAATACTCGAGGCCATGTTATTGTAAATAACTTCCTGGCTGTGAAGTTATTCCTGATTATGCTCTCTCGTGTTCTGCTGCCTAAGCAGAAATGCTTCTGTGTGGTTGGTTTGCGTTCTCTGGTAGACTTCAGCTGGAGAGCGATAAGGAGCAGCGTGAAGGCCACGGCCGCCGGCAGAGGGACAAAGACCATCGGGGGCGAGAAGAGGAGCGCAAGAGGCAGCGCCACCATTATGAGTTTGACAAGTTCATGCGCCGCAAGGAGGAGACTAAATGGGGCAAAGGCTACTGTCAGGAAAGGGCCAAGAAAGACAGCCATCATCATGGCTACTCGTTCTGCCCAGAGACGGTGGACAAGCTGGGCAAGGAGGACAGGGATGACATGGGCAACAGGAAGGAGCGCATTCGCAATAAGGTGAGTAAGACCTGATAGACCATTAGAGTCTCATCCACAGTCCATTTACTGAAGGCTCTACCTATTCATAAGCATCAATATGTGTCAGAATCACTCAGTGATTAGTACCATGCACTTTGATGTCAAAGTTGAGTCACTGTTTAAGGACAACACAAGCACGTCATGCCATTGTAAGCACTTAGCAATTACAGCCATCCGTCTGTTTGTCTGGCATTCAGCTATGTGGTACTTTTTCCATTTAGACTTCTCCCCCCTCCGCGCTCATTATAATTCACATATCATTATGGCTGTGGGTGTGCAATACAAATCCTCCTCCCTCCTGGGGCTTGTATTGCAGCCCATGCTTGTGTTGTGAGCCGTGCTGAATGTGTTGTCGAGGCAGTTAGCTGTGAATTTGGCTGTGATTTGGAAATTTTGGGCTGATCATTGATGGAAGACATCGTGTCTCTCAGTCTGTGTCAGTGCATCAGGAGAAAAGGACCTCCCAGTCTGAGGGGCCAGACCAGATAGGAGGGGCTCTGCCAGCCAAGGTACAGCTAGTCTTTGAGCCTTTCTACCCAAGGGGAGGGGATACTGCACTGCTGTACGCTGGGAGACCCCACACCTTACCATGCTAGGCCTCATTATTGACAGCAAAACAAAACACTACATGTTGGTGTGGTGCTTTTTATATTGCTAAGGGTGCCCAGGGGTGCAACAATGCACTGTTACACATCACAGCAGACAAATACAACATTGTAGAGACTGTGCTACCACTTGCATCCTATTAAATTTGACATATTCTGCAGTTGCATTGTTTAAAGTTGAGTTAACCAGCACACTTAATAACATGTTTGGAGTTTTGCTTCTTTAGGAACCAGGAGGCTAATGTAGCGAACAAAGTCAACAGTCCACAATGTTAATATATGTACAACCCTAAAACTTTTCTCAACCAGTTTAAATCAGGTTTTAAGGTCATTAAGGTGATGCAAGCACAGTGTCATCACAATTAAGACACAGTATGACTTACAGTGAGCTACAAAAGTGAGCAAAAGCATTATGGGCAGCTTTTGTTCACTTTTGCTCACTGGATCCGTTTTCACAAACTACTTCAGGTGGGATGTTATGTAAACGTAAACGTATAGGATATAGGATGTTTTTGTTAAAATACAAAAGCAGTCCTCCTTATGCCTACTTTGTAAATATCAGCTCTTGTGTTGTCTTTTACAGCTCACAGTAAGTCCTACTGCAAGCTTAGCCACAATGACTCCACCACCCAGTGAAGAACTGGATGGCTTGTGTGCCGGTTGAGTTTTGGTGATGTACTTTTACAGAAACTATTTGGATGCCCATTAACGTTTAATGTTTGTTACCTTTGTAGTTCCAGCACTTCTCTGAAAAGATATGAACAGGATTTGGACACCAAACATGTCTCGGCTGATGAGTCTGGCAGATTTAAAAATTGTTCATTTTTTTACTTTAACCCACACTAGCATGTTCAATGTTTCACACACATCCAGCTCCAAACTAAGACTATCATATAAAAATTTTGGTATTTGGCTGTATAACAACATAGATATTATTGTTCAGAATACATCAGAATACAAATTGTGAACTTAGTGTTGAGAATTGTGAGCTGTGTGTGTTGTTGCACCCCTATGCTTTAGTCATAAACTTTAGTGACTAAAGTAATTTTAAGTTAAATGTAACTTTTGGAAACCAAACTCAAAACAGAAGGTGACGTTATGGACAGGCTTTCTATGCTTTTGCTGTCAAAAACATATTGCGTACTGTTCTAAACGTATAAAAATAGGGGTGGAGGGGTGGGGGACTGATCAGAGCAAGAGAACGGTTCACTTTTGTTTTACTAAAATAGGCTTTTTTGGGGGGTGCTCAGTCTTGTTGGATCAAAATAAAATATGAGTGTCTCGTTCTTCTCTCTTGTGTCTCACTCTTATCTCGGGATAGGACCGGCCTGCCATGCAGCTGTACCAGCCAGGTGCCCGCAATCGTAAGCGCATGGGCTCCGGGAACAAAGCTTTTGACTTCAGCCCCATTTCTCCAGAGTCTGGTGCTGAACACTGCTATGAGCTGGCCATAGGAACGAGCTCTGAGAAAAGTGGAGATGAGTGACCGAAAAGAAGCTTCGGTTGAGGCAGGGAAAAGGGCAATAATACAGCTGATGTATCGGCCTGTTTAATCACGTTGTTTTCTTTATGCTGCCGGTGAGTGTTGCAAACAGACCAAGGCTCCTCCCTTATTGTCATACACTGTGTCACCAGTATGTACAGATTTATGAATTATGTCAGTGTTCATGGAGGCTTCTGTATGCTTGACATTTATCTCAAAGATCACTGCCTGTTTGGATTCACATTTTCTACAACACACCACAGGAACTCAGCACATTTTATCCATTGACCACTTGTCTGAGATCAAATACCTCAACATTTACAGAGGACAGATTTATATGCCTTTTTTAGTGAATCAAATAGATTCAGACAGACTAGAGAGTTTATGGACAGTGTATAGATTTTGCTGTATAGACCATAAATACATGTTGTGAAATCCATATTTTTAATATATGAAATGTACGTTTAAGTCTGTTTTGCAAATGCAGTGCGGCTCTGTTAGAGAAATAATGATTTATCTGTGTGCTTGGCATGAGTGCGCATGCACATTGCTTCTTTGATCCTGGATATAACGGTACTGACTTGATTTCAGAATTCAGCATGTACCTCTTTATTTCAAATAACGCAAAAATGATGCCTTTGAGTGACTATCCTTTGTGTGTTAGACTGACATTGTGGCTTTTCCTGTGCTGACAGTCCTCCTTGGTTGATGTGAGCCTTTAGCTAATTTAAGATCATTGTGTCACCTGCGAGCCAAGAAAAACAACATTTGGGTTTCATGAAAAACTACTGAAAATAATAAGCTAGTACATTACTTAGGTCACTAAGGTCATGTAAGATGTCATTTGAATGTTGTTATATTTCTAAATGGTGTTCACAGTTTTTACATGGAAGATTCAGATAAATGATGGCCACTATGAGTCACATGCCTTAGAAATGATTTGCACTTGACTGTTTCATCCACCATTATAAAGGTGTGTGAAATACAGGGTTGTTTTGCTTTCACTTGGAAGACCATAAAAAAACTGAATCTGTTCACGTAAAGTACTTCAAAGATATATTATTACATTTTTAATTGGATTTCCATATACTGCTTGTTTACAATAAAGATGTTATCCCATAAGAAATGCATTTTGTCAGTCTCTTTGTGTTAAACTAAACATAGTGATCACTAGGTTCAGATCAACAAAATGGCAGTTTTGGCCACACTGACATTTACAGTGGGGGAAATAATTATTATCCTCTGCTGAATTTGTAAGTTTGCTGACTAACAAAAAATTTATGAGAGACAGAATATCAACCAAAAATCAAGAAAAACCACCTTAAATAAAAGCTATAAATTGATTTGCATGTCATTTTGTAAAATAAGTATTTGTTCACCTACAACCCAGCCAGACTTCTGGCTCCCACATTTACATTTACGGCATTTATCAGACGCTTTTATCCAAAGCGACTTTCATTCTCTAACTACAGGGGACAGTCTCC
>JBBJLR010000002.1:6131860-6159971 GCA_037577145.1 Brachypetersius gabonensis | reverse complement strand
CTTCTTAGGGAGTTTTTCCTTGCCACTGTCGCCGTCACCCTTGGCTGCTCATCAGAGGCATTTCATTCACACACACATTCACACACAATTTATTTCTTTTTTGTGAAGCTGCTTTGTGACAATGACCGTTGTTAAAAGCTCTATATAAATAAAATTGAATTGAATTGAATTGAACTACACATACACACACACACTCTCTCGCACGCACACACGCACGCACACACACACTTTTACAATGGGATTCTATGGAGCAGCCACACACAAGCCTAAAGTCACAGGAGTTTAAGATCCTCAGCACTGGCCTATGGAGCAGTAGAACTGAATCCTATCCAGTACCTTCAGGATAATTAGGAGCAGTCCTGTTTATTGTGAGAGTATATTTGTGATTGTGCTGATTATCAGTACATCAGTATCTGACCTCGATAAAACTCTATGCTCTAGTGCAGAAAAGCAGAGCTAAGACGGGGCACACTCACTATAAATATCCCTGATTTCAAAGTTGGAGGAGCAGGTGAAACATACAGCTTGTTATACTAACTTGCATTATTGGAGATCAGAGCGTGATTTCAACCGGCCACTAAAAAAGTCAGGTGTAAACAAAAGGACAAATTGTGAATAGAGGTGTAAGAGTATTGACTTTTTTATATCAGTGGTTACATAAATGCAACATGAAGGAAACACTGGAGTGATCCCCAAAACATGCACCTTCTTCTGAGTGGTCTAAGCCAAGCTAGTTGGAGTTTGTTTGGAGGAAAAATTTGACAGAAGTAAACCAAAAACAACATGTATTTTTATGCAGTAAAAATGTATACGTAAAAAAATTTAGTTTTTTTTTCCTCCCTGAATAATAAAAACCTTCATTTAAGAACAGCATTTTGTGTTTACTTGTGTTATCTTTGACTAATAGTTAACGGTTTTTGATGATCAGAAACATTTTGTGTGACACACATGCAAAAGAATAAGAAATCAGGAAGGGGGCAAACACTTTTTCACACCACTGTATGCAGATACCATCTGGTCACAAAATAAATGCTAATGCAAGATGACAACTGATATGTCAAATGGGGCCATGGTATAACAATATGGAAGCATTAAAAGCAGGATGTACAGTCATAATAGGAAATAAACACTCCATAGCTATCTTGTGAATTGCACGAAAAATGTGTGGACTGTTACTTCTGCTTCCCTCAGATGTTTCATAAGTTTTTGATGATGAAAGCAATTTGATATGAGACAGATGCCTACAAATGATTGCTTATCAGTGCCTATTCATCTGTGTCCTGTTACTAGACATCAAATAATTCTGGTCTTATTGTATTACTGGATGTCAATTGCAATATGAGGCCATTTACTAATACTTATAAATATAAATATACATACACACATGTGTGGGTGTGGGTGTGGGTGTGGGTGTGGGTCTCACCGACCAGGTGAAAATTTGTGTTTGAGAATGAAACCATTTTCTGTAAATTCTCTGGTTAGACCTGTGGTGGAGTGGGCTGCCAGATTGGTGAACACTTGCAACCACTGGTGGATCCATTAAAGAAAAATAGCAGCACACACTAGCTACAGACTAGATGACCAGACAAAACATCATAAAGACAAAAGTACTAAAGGAGAAATACAGAAATAATAATTTGTCAGAAGACAGGATTGTTACGCCTGACTAGCTGATAAAAAGTGAACTAACACTTCGGTGAGGAGGAAGCGTTTCTTAGGTCTGTTGGGCTGGGTGTGTACTTGTTAATGGTTAGTGCGGCATGATTTCCCTTCCCACATCCTCAGACACTTCAGCATTACAATCGACAAGCAGATGTCTGTAAAATAACTTCTTACAAAAATTTAATAAGATACATAGATTACATAGATTATTATAGATTAGCTTCATGGAGAAGAATTAAAAACATAAATTAATGAACTAAGAATGTGTCTGTAATGTCACTTTTGTCCAATTTGTTAAACACAGTACAACTTGAAACTGCCTGAGCACTGTTTCAGCCAATGAATGGTCCTGAGTAGAAAATACCTAATTTATCTTTTTCTTTTCGGAGAATTTTCTGGGCAAATTTCGCTGTTCGCCTGGGCTGTGAATTTGAGAAGTTCAAGATGACGCACTTCCCCTGTCTGACAACAGTTGAGACCTTAAAACAATTTGTTTCCTGACTAACAGTCATATACGGCACAAACCCCTTGAACCACACGTGGCAGACTGCATGTTTCTCTCGAGGTAAGTAGACTGTAACTCTGCTCAGCTACACACAAGAAGGCACCTTCTGAACTTCTGTTCATTCACCGCACAATAATTAAAACAGGTACACGACAGACCTGTGCATGTTAAAAAACAAAAGATAGAATATAGATGACATCTGCATTTCCATTTTGGTGTCTTTGTTTTGGTTAACATTAGCATTCCTGTTGAGGGTGTGATTAGATTGGTTGAAGATTGGGGAGATTTTTCTTTTGTGGTTCAGCTTTTTGTGGTTGTTTAACCCTTTTTAGCTTTGTTTTGGTCTTATTGACACATTTCTAATGCATCAGCAACTCAGTTTGCTACAGCAAGTATGGATCACTAAACATTCATGATAAGAATGATTTGTTTTACTTCTTGGCTTTCTCTCAGTGCTTCTTTTACGACCCTTTTCTTGGCCCCTAAGACATGTTGGCTTGCACTTGTATGTAAGTCACGCACATGAAGAACAACAAAACAGACCTCCTCTGTTACACCATTGTCACAGCGCTAGCACGGCACAGCATGTCTTGATAAATACCAGTGCACAGGCTGTCACATTAGCGGCAAAGAATTTGCACTCTCCAGGTATTTGAGGGCTGTACAGCTGAACGGCACAAACATCTCATTGCTTAGAAGGACAGTTTTATAAATAAACACAATATCATGAGACTATAATTCTTAGGAAGAAGTAAAAGACCATGCATAACCTCAGACTGGACAAACATGTTAAATCAGCAACAGCCAAACACCTAAAACCTTAATCCAGCGGTGTCATACTACAGTCCAGGAGGGCAGTGGTCCAGCACATGTAGTTGATTTCCTGGTTCAGAAACACCTGTTCTACCTCGCCAGTAAATTGTCAGGTTTAGTGAATGTGTTTGAGGAAGAGAACCATCAAACTGTGCTGGACACCGGCCCTCCAGGACTGGAGTTTGCCACCCCTGCCTTAAGTCTTTCTATGAAACTGGTGCAAAAAATCAGTGCAAAAGATGCATGATGGCTACAAGGCACTATAGAGTTCATAATGATGTTGCAATGTCAGAATATGAATGCAAAAAAACCCTGCTGTCTGCCCAACATGAACGATATGAAACATTCTACTCAGAAAAGAACTGAAACCTTTCAAACTTATTATAATCTTCCGATAAGCTGAGATTTTTCTGGCGTTTGTGCCAGTTACACTGTGTGGTTAGTCACATTTCTGCAACATGAGAACCAACACCCTTGCACATCCTGTTCCTACAGCTCTCTGCACTCTAACTTACAAAAGCATCTCAGGTTTTAGAATGGTGCCACAATTTAAATGTCAGTTCCTTTGTAGCGCAAACTTGCCCAACGATCCATATATGCAACCCGACAGAGCTCTTTAATTGCTAAATCAGTGTAATTGCATCACATGATGTATAGAGAACAGAAGAGAGTACAACATGTTCATACAACACAAAGAAAACACAGTTATGGCACTATCGCTCTTATCATTGGTGCGGAAGTTGTTCACACCTTCTACCTAACAAGCTAAAGTGTAATGAAACCAGTATCTCTTGCCTCTTTGTGCTCTTACAGATCATCAAGGAAAAACAACTATCAACATGGCTCACAATTTTTCAGGTAACAGTGCTGGTGGACTGGACAACATCACGCTGGCTATACTTCAAACCAAATGGACCAGTAGTCTCATCTCTTCCATCTATGTCATTGTGACCCTGGTCAACCTCAGTGGAAACGGCCTGTCCTTGTGGCTGCTGTTGTTTCGCACCTCACCGAAGTCCCCTTCCATTATCTTCATGATCAACCTTACCATCACTGACCTCGCTCTGGGCTTGATGCTTCCCTTCCAGATTGTGTACCTAATGCAAGATTACAACTGGACCCTGGGCCCAGGCATGTGCAACACACTCACTGTAGTCTTCTTTGCCAACATGTATTGCTCCATTTTGACAATGACTGCTATAAGCGTGGACCGCTACATGGGCATAGTGAAGGTGATGCGCTTCAAAGAATGGAGGCAGAATACTAAGTATGCCATTTGCACCTGTGTGATAATGTGGGCCATAGTCCTAGCAGTTCTTAGCCCACTTATAACGACAGACCTGACATTTCATGTGGAAGAGCTCAACATCACCACCTGTTTCGATGTTTTGAAGAAGAACATGTTACCGACAATCGCACACTGGGCTGCCTTCTTGTTTGGAATGTTTGTCATTCTGTTTCTGTGTCCCTTCATCATAACGGTGTACTGCTACATCAGGATCATCTGCACCTTGGTAAAAAATGCCAATAGTTCCCAGAAAGGCCGTGCCATACGCCTAGCATTCACCGTCTTGTTCGTCTTCATCGTCTGCTTTGCACCTAACAATGTACTGCTCCTTGCACATTCAGTCACCAAGCTTTACTTTGAAAAATCACTCTACATATACTACAAGCTGTCCCTGTCACTCAGCTGCATCAACAGCTGTCTAGATCCATTCATTTACTATTTTGCCTCAAAGGAGTTCCGGCGAAAGATGAGACAGATGTTGAGGCTGCGAAGCCTAAGCACACTGGAAAATGAAATGACTGATGGCCACAGAGAGAGCTTCTTCTCAGCTCGTACGTTTTCTAACGGTAATGGAGAGGATGGGAACCTAGAGAAGCCCATTACTCAGGGCAGCGCATGCACTGTGTCGCCGTGAGTAACGGCCTTTCATTTCAGTGGTGAATTAGCACTCGTTTCTGTATGCAGGATGTATTCAAAGATTTTTTTCTACTGTCCAGAGCTGTTAAGAGGAAGTCAGGCTGCACATGAGACTTTTAAAAAGGAACCTCATGATACTGGTATCGCTGTTTTTCCCCTTATCTGTAAACATTATTTGCAAGCTTTTATATCAAATATTTAAGTTTTTTGGAGCTTGTTTTTGTTTCTATGTAGCATGTGAATATTTATTTTGTGACTCCTTGCGATAACTCTATCCAAGGATAAATGACATTAAATGGATAATCATATGATTCCATATTAATTTCTAGAAACATTGGTAAATAATTTCTTTGGCAGCTATCTCGGTTTTATTGTTAAACAAACTGTCTGGCATTAACCAAATTTAACCATTATTTGGTTAAAATGCACTAAGGATCTCAGGGCATACAGTAGCTTTTATCAAAACATTCTAGCTTGCTGTGTTTTCTTGCTTATTGTTGTACCTCATATAATATATATATATTGTGTACAATGGAGTACATTTGAGTATTATGACAATCAATGGCAATTACCAATAAATATTAGTTTTTTCCAATGTGTTTCTTTTCATTTTTATACATCCTTTGTTACAAGCTCGATGTCTGAGGTTAGTCTGCCAACTTGCTTTTCATGATAACCTTCAATCTGCCTGGTCTGTCTGTCTGTCTGTCTGCACAGTTTCAAAATCTTGCATGTGGTCATCCACCCTCTGTTCAACCCTTCTCCTAAAAGGTCCCTATCAGGTCATACTTCCTTTTTTATGCGTATTTCTCCTTAGTACCACTTTGCTTTAGCTCCGAAGAAAAGCAGTAAGAAATGGGCGCATGAAAGAACAGCTGTGAAGGCAGACAGCCTTGTAAAATATTAAGTCGGCATAAAATCATAGAGCTTAGTGAGGCTGCAAATAAATAAGAAAATAAATAAATAACATTAGATATGGTGCACTAAAATAGTGACAAAAACATTTAATTCGTCTGTTAGTGCTGTCAGGCAGATTTTTTTCTGATTATGATTCTGATTTTTTTTAACCACATCACTGAGCAATCTCGCTTTTAGTGTTTAATCCCTTTCTGCTTTATCTAGTGTCTGAATCAAAGCAAGTATGTGGTAAAACGGAGAAAAAAACAGCTTGTCAGGACCTTTTTATCTTGCTATTTGACTCATTTCAATTTGCAAAATAATGATGCAGACAAGAAATGCAGAGCACTTTCAGACAGCATGGGTTTGTTTTAGTTCTTAGTTAATTCTCTAAAAATATTTATTTTAAACACTCTGCCCTGCCATTAAAGAATGGGCTGGTTGTGTAACCTGGCACATGTGTAGGCCGTCCTGTAAATCGAGGTCAGACATGGCACAGTAGGACTTATTAAGTAGCAAAGTGGCTTACCAGAAACCATTAGCCCTGTAAATCGCTTTCATTTCACTGCAAAACACAGTTCTCAGTTTCAAAACACAAACTGTATGATACGCTTTCATGTCAACTTTTGGAAAGACGGAATTCGCATAAATATAAAACTGGAAAAAAGAGACAGAGCTCTGTACCAGGACAAATATTAAAAACTTCTGTCTATACTTCTACACATGCTACAGTATAAATTAAAAATAATAAATGACTGACCTAAAACATTTCATTTAAAATGAATATGCTGCAAAGAGGTACAGGCTGCCTGTGTGTGTGGCCAAAAGTGTAAGACCACTAATAAAAATCCTTTTGCTTTGAATTCTATTTTCAATAAATATTATCTGACACTTTATTAAAAATGATTATGAAACAACTACATATACGACATTTAGCAGAAAGCAGAGTCTTTCAAATATTAAATGAATTTCAGAATTTCCCTATTTGTTTTAATGACACTCAAACGCCACAAGCTTGTGTAGCAGCTTCTGATGAGTAAATTAGACCCACAACTAATTTTTATTTTGTTTCTGTTGTTTATTCCCATTAATTGAAAGAAATCTGGAATTTTCAACTATACGTTTACAAAAGCCAGTAAAAAGTAAAAACTTGTATATTTGTACAGTACATGTTTTCCAGAGTGTATTTATTTATTTTATTTTCCCTTTTGTTGAGTCACAGCAAGCACACAAGCCTGCATTAAAAATACATATTGATAAAATGTTCTCTCCTTGTAATATATGGCAATAGTCTTCATCAACAACTAGAAACTAGAAAAACTTCTTACTAATATGGTACACTACAACAGCGACAGCAGTCGATATATCGCATGACAAATTAGAGACATATTCTGACAAAGGTTGAAAGATTTCATTTGTCTTTTGATGCTGAAGTGTTTTGTTTATCACACGCTAAGAAATCTTGGTTTTAAAAGTGCAGTTTTGTCACATTTAGTTTTATCTTGTGGGAAAACAAACAGCTGCTGGGGAGCATTTTTATTTTGCAATCTGAACAAATTATTTCAATTTGCAAAATAATGCTGTTGTTTATAATACAGACTAGAAATGCAGAGCAGCATGAGCAGCAAATTTTGCTCTTCATTCATATTTCGTTTGCTAGAAAATTAAAAATTAAATAGACTATTTCAAACACTCTGCCCTGCCATGAAAGAACGGGCTGGTTGTGTAAGCTGGTACATGCGTAGGCCATCCTGTAAATCGAGGTTAGACACGGCGCAGTACGAAATATAAAGCAGCAAAGTGGCTTACCAGAAACCATTAGCCCTGTAAATTACTTTCATTTCACTTTTTGCAAAACACTTCACAGAATCCCCAATTTCAAAACACTAATTTTATGAAAAGCTTGCATTTTTTTGGCAATTTTTTTTTAAGACAGGAAATGTGTAAACATGAATCTGGAATTATGTGACAACTGCACCACAATAAACATTAAAAAGCTTTTCTCTACACTTTTCTCTACACATTCTATGGTATAAAGTAAAAAAAATACATTTATTTTTATATTGAGTATATATTTTTTTATATTGAATATTGAGTTTAAATGTAGCTTTACACAGAAAACACGCCAAAGAGGCAAATGTTGCTTTAAATGTCAAAGGACCCGTGTGTGTGTGTAACATACTTTCTTTTGTAAAGCTTTATTTGGATGGCTCTGGCATTTTGTAGGTGCTCTGTCTGCCTTTAATTATCGTTCAACAAAACAGCAATTAAATTTGACTGAACCATGAAAAAAAAAGATTTTATTAAATCTAACCTAAAAACCTAAACCTAATAACTATTAATAACTATTATAACTAATAGCGATTAACTATTAGCGTATCTGTAGAATATCTATAGGGGAGCATCGAAATAAGATTTCTTTTTTTTTTCTTCCTGCAGTCTATAAACACAGTCCTTTATCTACAACTGACCCAACGTCAGTCCAGGATACCTGTAGTGATGGAGGGTAAAGGATTTCCAAGGCTGGATAAGGCATTCATAAAACACCATTTGGTTAAACAGCACTATAAGCTGGGTGGAATTCTGTGAAAAGATGTTCTGTGAACATAAGTTTAATAGTCTGAATAGTATTTTAAAAATTACAGTTCTTTTGATATTGGGCAATTTTGAATGTAGTTTTTTCATCTGCTGTTTTTAATTGTAATCACTGAGATGCGAAGTCACGTGAACATTGCACTGCAGAGCAACCGACTGAGATTTTTTTTTTAGCAGTGAGGATGATAAAAATGACTTTTTAAAAAAATGCTTTTAATGCTGATAATGTTAAAATATTGGTAAATATATTGATAAAAAACAACAAATAAAAACTTTGCACTGGGGAATGTTTTGCTTCATAAGACCTTACATGCAGCTCCCTGGTACACAGAATTTCACTTTAAAATACGATTGAAGTCTTTGTTAACATCCTAATAAATGTAAACAAACAATAGTAAATAAACAAAAATAAAGATAATGCAGTAACAAAGAGTTAGACATAGGTAAAGTAGTATAAATATTCTGATATGGTCTAATGTTTACTATTAATAGGATAAATGTATACCTAATGAAATTAAATAATTAGAACTAAAATTCGTTTAAAAAACGAATGGTTCTACGGTTTAGACTCACAAATATTACACATCTGCGTGAAAGTGGGGGAGAGAGAGAAATTGGGCCTTGACTGGATGAGCGTCAGAACGTGTACTGAGGCATGATATTCTCATACATTGAAAACGAGCACTTCTATAGTAACACAGGTGATGTTAAGCTGAACGTGTTCGACTGTGATTTAACTACAGTAATCTGCATGAAGTCGTTTTTACAAACACGTTTTGTGATCGTCTCTACGCTTATTTACACTACATGGACAAAAGTATTGGGACAGACCTGTTTTCCTGTTACTTCCAGTGAAGGCCAGTCTAAATGGTTTAGCAGAGCAAGACATTTTGGACACAGTTTGGGGATGAGCCTTTGCTATTCCAGCATAACTGTGCCCCAGTGCACAAAGCACGGTCCATAAAGACATGGTTGGTTGGAAGAGTTTGGTGTGGCAAAACTTGACTGGGCCACACAGAACCCCGTTCAACACCTTTGCGATAAACTGGAACGGAGATTGCGAGGCAGGCCTTCTCGTCCAACATTAGTGGCTGACCTCGTAAATGCTCTACAGAGTAAATGGGCACAAATACCCACAGAGTCAGAAACGCTCCAAAATACTGTGAAAAGCCTTCCAAGAAGAGTGGAAGCTGTTATAGCTGCAACGGGAGTAGACCGACTCCATATTAAAGTCGTATTTTAATGCAATACCATTAAAGTCCCTGTTGGTTGAATGGTCCGGCGTCCCAATACTTTTATCCACGTTGTGTGTTCCACGGTGGACCTGTGAAAGAGTGGTGAACACGGTGCAACGTCTAGTCCCAAGTACTAGTGAACTAACTCGTCCTCAGTGCGCATGCGCATGTAAACACCAGTCACGCGGCTCTGAACTCTGTGGAAGGAAGAGCAGCTCCAGCAGAAAGCTACTGATCAGGTAAAGGAGAAATGCAGATTTCAGTACATTATACAGCAACATTACACATACATATTATGGCTTAAAATGTAGCTAAAGAAAATTCAGTTGTCTTAAATCGTGCAAGGCCTTTAATATTGGTGAATAAAGCACATTTCGAGTGTCTAATGGTTCAGTCAGCACTAAATAGAAACGGTGTCTTTCGTTTGGGAGGATGAAGGTGCGCAATGAAGGATTTAAAGTCAACCACACTCCAAAAGGACACGAAACTGTTGAGTTGGACCTCGACCGGACCTCATAGTAATAGTTTTTTTTGTCAGAAGATTGTGTGTGTGCTGGACTGTGGGTAAAGGAGGGAATGGGCAGCACTGTTTTTAAAATGCTGTTTATACTCCACTTAAGTAGTTTTACAGATCAAATGTGTAGATTTAGTTAGTAAGGCAAACGTGTTTTTTGTTTCGCTGCCACGAAAGTGACCTGTGTATTTTAAACAACTACATAAATATAAAACACATTAAAACATAGGACAGCTGGTGACCTAGTGGTTAGGGAGTTACCCCTGCGATCAGAAGGTCGTGGGTTCCAATCCCAGTACTGTCATAGGCACCACTGAGGTACCCATGAGCAAGGGACAGTCCTCACACACAGCTCCCTGGGCGCTGTGTTCATGGCTGCCCGGAGCTTCATTTAGTGAATGGGTTAAATGCAGAGAACTATTTCGTAATGTTTACACTGTGTGCTGTGGTGTGTTCACATATGACAAATGGACACTTTACACATTTTACACACTTTTATTTACCTCTCAGGTTAGACCTCCACAGACGACACCATAGAGAGACTTAACATGGTGTTGAACCCAGTAATATCCAAGCTGAGCGGCAAACTGGTTGTACTGGCAAGTGCCTCTCCAAGGCGACGAGAGATTTTGACCAACATAGTAAGTAGAAAAAACTGTACCACTTTTTTGACAGTGATGATCTGGAGCTACAGTATATGGACAAAAGTATTGGAACGCCTGACCATTACACCAACAGGGACTTTAATTGCGTTCAAATTCATAGACATTAATATAGAGTGGGTCCCCTTTTGCAGCTATAATGGTGTCCCCTTTTTTTGGAAGGCTTTCCTCAAGATTTTGGAGTTTCTGTGGGAATTTGTGCCCATTCATTCTGTAGAGCATCTATGAGGTCAAGTATTAATGTTCAATGAGAAGGCCTGGCTCTTCCCTAAACTGTGTCCACAAAGTTGGACGTATGGCATAATCCAAAATGTCTTGGTATGCTGAAGCATTAAGGTCACCCTTCACTGGTGAAGCAGACTGCCCTTTACTGGAAGTAATGAGCTACCTGAATTCAGTAATTAAAGGGTGTGGCCCAGTACTTTTGTCCATATAGTGTATTTAACAAAGCAGACAGATTAATTAGGACCAGTGCTGTCCAGTCCCTCTGCACTTTTCCTATTTCC
Organism: Brachypetersius gabonensis; assembly: GCA_037577145.1. Taxonomy (NCBI): domain Eukaryota; kingdom Metazoa; phylum Chordata; class Actinopteri; order Characiformes; family Alestidae; genus Brachypetersius; species Brachypetersius gabonensis. The sequence continues at coordinate 6,148,658 of JBBJLR010000002.1, read as the reverse complement.
AAAATGGCTTGTCTCACTGAACTGCTTTGTAAAATATCACAATAATAATGTTTACGTCTCTTGACGCAGGGCTTACGATTTGAAGTTGTGCCTTCATGGTTCAAAGAAACGTTGGACAAAACCTTATTTAAAACTCCTTATGAATATGCAGTGGAGACAGCAAGGCAAAAAGCTCTGGAGGTTGCAAAGAGAATGCCCTTTGTAAGTCTCCTTTCAAAATAGTCCTGTTTTTTAAGTCATCTATCTTTGGCTGGTGTCATATATGTGAGTTTAACTTTACATGTACTGGGCCCAGAAACACTTGAAAACTCCAGATATCGTGATTGGAGCAGACACTATTGTGGTAAGTAGAGTCCTTCCTGTTAAACTAAACTTGTGTTTAAACCCACACACTGCAGATTATTGTTCATAAACTACTGTAAATTACACTAAGTTATGAAGCTGTTCTGTAAGTGGAGGAGAAATGACAGTCAGAAAATATAGACATTTGCGGTTTAACTGTACACTTTCTCTACAGCGAATATCACTCTCATTCGAGTAGAATAAGTGTGAAGTTTTTGCCGATGGTGTGAAACCAATGTGATGATGCAAAATGGAGATGGTGAACTTGCAACTTTGCAAGATCAGTTCAGCGTGGGGTGTATTTGGTTCCTGACGTTCCTTGGAGAAGCTTTACTAACAAACATTTCTGAACGATGGCAGGATACAGGATACATTTAGCATGTGTATATGATTAAAAGATGTACATGCGACCTTGTTGTCCACATTGACCTAATTGTTTATGGGTCAAATCTGTTTAGCTGAGACAAAAAAAATTTCACTGCAGGTGAAGCTTAGTGTGAAAGTTACTGATTGGTGAGCTTGTTATTTCTTTCCAGACCGTGGATGACATGATTCTGGAGAAGCCTGTCGATAAAGAGGATGCTTACCGAATGCTTTCCAGGTTGTTACTCCCACAGTGCCTGTAAATCCATATTTAAAAGCAGATATTGTATCCCGGAATTACTTTTTTACTGTATGTATGGCTACTCTCTTTTATCTTACTCAAATGTATTTCAGATTGAGTGGAAAAGAACACAGTGTGTATACAGGAGTGGCCATAGTCCTTAGTCATGAAAGAGAGGGTAAGTTTAGCAAAATCAGAATGCTTACATTTTTTAATTTTGTATATCTGTTTTCATTATGGTTTGTTTTCTAATTTCAGAGGGAGGCACAGAACACAAAGTGGTAGACTTTCATGAGGAGACTAAGGTAAAGTTTGCAGAGCTGTCTGAGGAGATGCTGTGGGAATACATCAACAGTGGAGAGCCCATGTAAGTGCAGCTTGTGTTTGGCCTGCCTGCTGTACATTATCATCAAGTCGATAATAACATTGAATGTGTTACTTTAACAGATAAATACAGCACAAAAAGATCAATAAGGCATTTAACAAGTGTGATAGAAGGGCACTTCTCTTTATTAGAGTAGTCCTTGGTCACAAAGAGCTTTTTTATTATTATATATACATTTTTATTTATTTTTATTAATGTGAGTGTATGTCAGGCCATTATGCTTAAATGTCACACGATGCTCTTTTTAAACTACACTAAAAAATAGGTAATACCACAATAAAAAAAACCTAATGCATTTTCACAGCTCAGTGTTTCTTAATCTGCCTTTTATCCAGGCAGCTAATTCTTCAAATGGTGAGGATTATCGTGCAGGATTGAAAAAACAAACATATTTACTGTATTATGAAGGGGTTGTTTTTGACACCCTTTAAACTGCAAACACATGCTTAACTACAATCATTCGTTCAGCTGAATTAAAAACACTATTCCCCGTGTAGGTGTTTTGCTTTTCTGCAGAAAGTTAATAAATGTAATTGCTGTACAAAGTAATCGCAGGTTGTTATACTGTATTCTTGACAGGGACAAGGCTGGTGGTTATGGGATCCAGGCTTTGGGTGGCATGCTTGTTGAATATGTGAAAGGAGATTTTCTTAATGTGGTGGGCTTCCCCGTCAATCACTTCTGCAAACAGCTGGGGATGATTTACAACAGCCCACCTGAGATGAAGCGGGAGGACTCTGCAGGGGCTGATGGGCCCATGGCCCTCACCAACAGCCTGTCCAAATGCACAGAGAATGGGGAGACCAAACACCAGGCTGTTTGCAACTTTAGCAACTCAGACTCAGCTAGCCGTGCCCCCACTCAAGAGGAGAGTGTGATGGAGCCTGAGTGTGCAAAGTCCAACAACGAGGGATTTCCCCACAACATAGTGGATCTACTAGATGGATTCAAAGCCTCAAAGGTGCACAATATATCAATATTTGTCAGTAACTGAGAAATAACTTAGCAAGTACATTCAAAATATATTTAAAGGTTGTATAATACACTATATATCTAGTATCCAGATACATAATCACAGATATCAGCAGGGGGTTAACTGCCCTTCACTGTACTCTGGAAAGCACTAGATATTTACACTAGATATTGAAACATTGCTGTGAGGATTTGTGGTTTGTTTGCCTTCATCCACAATAGCATCAGTGAGATAGTGATATCTGCTGACTAGGTCTTTGCACTTTAACTCATTCATGACAAGGCCAGTGATGCAAAGCACTGCTCTTGTGATGCATCAATAGCTATTTGATTGCTAATGACAGTTTGGAGATTGCCCAGCCTGCTTAACATGAATGACTGAGTATGAGAGTTACAAATTGTTTGCTTCACATCTAAAACAAACATGATTCCACTGATACAGTCCAGTGAAGAGCTTTATTATCTTTTAGATGATGTTTAACATTTGGAATTAGCTACTACTTCTCATTCCTTTCACAGGTAGACAGCAGTGTGCATAAATTCAAACATTTTAGCATTTACATTACAATTCACTGGAACCACGGGGCCTAACCCAAACCCTGAGTAAACGGCTCTACACCAGTTTATCTCCCCCATACTTTAATGTTCCAGTAGGCTTAGTTTCCTGGCTTCTGCCAAAGCATGATAGTGTCAGCATTAAAGTTGGCACTGCCATGTAGAAAACATATTTGCACTGCAGTCCAGCGGTAGTATGCTTTATCCAGCTGAAGCTGTTGAGCTCAGTATAGTACAAACTGCACTGTGTGCTTGACTTTATACACCTGACAGATATGGGTGTGGCTTTAACACCTGGCCTCAATAATTAGTAGAGTTGTCCACATACATTTGGCTCTTGTTTAGTTGAATTCACTGGATGGATTGAATGATTGCAGACATATAGTATATTAGAATGGGGTGCACCTTAAAGACGTCATGTATACTGCATAAAGGGAGCTTTTGCCTTAATCACTCAGAAGAATGCTATTTATCAGGTACAGAGACTGATGAGTCTGATGGGACTTCATTAACAAAGTTATGAAATGTGAATCTTTTAGTTATTTAGCCACATATTTTCATCGTTGTTTAAAATGGTCATTGTTTAACAGAGTCATATTCTTATTCCGCACCAAGCAGTAGTCGGTGAACAAAGCTCTTGTCTGATACTGTTTGGTACTGATTTGTAGGGACATTTCACGAATCAGCAGAAATATTTTGCCAGCCTGTTATCTCTGTGGCCCCTTCACCATATTGTCTTTTAGCAGTGACAATAAGAGCCGAACAAGTGAACTTTTATTTTGCCGTTTCTCTCTCTCTTTTTTTTTTTTGGTCTCCATTGTTAAAATTTGTGTCTGGCTTGGAAGAGTTATTAGTATACGTTAACCTTTAGCTACATGAATATGGATATTGATTCACAACTAACTTTATTAGTTGTTGTCAGGCTTGTTTAAACTTTAATATATCTGTTAGTTTTCAACATCAAAATGCCTGTTATGATTTCAATACTAGTTTTCCCATCAGTTCATACAGCTCTCTTGATTACTAATACTTGGAGTTGTTTTCATATTTTCAATTATGTGGTCCTCATCTTTAAAATATAAACAACTTGTAAATGTCATTGTATTTATGCTCAAGTTATTTAATCCAGTGATCAAAATGTCAGAAATACCTAAGAATGTTCTGTAAGTTTGTTGGGGTATAAAAGGTCAAAAAAACAAACATAAATCCAAACAACTACTGAGTTAATTGCTCAATTTACCAAATAATATTTAATATTTCTCAATTTATCAAAGTAATCAATAGTGACTCACAGACTCTTATAGTGGTTCTCTTATAGTGGTTAACTTCTGTTATGCGCTCTGTCAGACCTTGTTTACAGCATCCAAGCTGGGAGTGTTTGATATTCTCAGTGACTCTGAAGGCCTCACAGTGGAGGAAGTTTCTAACCAAATCAAAGCCTCAGTGCTGGGCACTGAAAGGTTGCTCGAGGCTGCTGTCTCTCTAGGGCTACTACATAGACATAACCATGGAGGAAAGACTGGTAAGAGTGTATTCTGACTTTTTATATAAATTGAAATATTACTCCGTTCTTGTATAACTGCAAGCATTTGCAGACAAATAAAGAGAAACATTACATTCACTTCATATGTTCCCTGTATGTGGAGCCTTTGCTTATGTGTTCTTGCACTAAAGGCTTTCTGTGAAAGTTACCTTGTGTGCCTTGTCTGACCCAGTGTACAGGAACTCCAACCAGGCCAGTCGCTTCCTGGTATCAGACAGCCCTCTATCTCTGCACGGTTACATCCAGCACTGCAATGACCTTGTGTGGCCCCTGTTCACCCACCTAGAGAGCGCAGTCAGGGAGGGCACTAATCAGTATGAGAGGGCTTTTGGGAAGAAGACAGAAAGCTTATTTCAGGTTAAACCGCGTGTAATTCACACATTGGTTTACAATATTTGGGTGGGAGATGGGGTAGAAGAAAAACTGTAATTTGTCTTTTCTGTTTTTCTTGGTCAAGGATGGTTATTTCAAAAAGGATGACGTCAAGATGCGATTCATGAAAGCAATGCACAGCATTGCGAAGGTGACTGGAAAAGATGTGGCCACGGGGTTTGATCTGTCTAGCTTTACTACAGCCTGCGATGTAGGAGGTAACCATCATTTATATGACTTGTCTTTAATCCTGTTGAAATTTTAAAAAATAGGAACTGATCTCTTTGCTGCTGCCACAGGATGTACTGGTGCCATGGCATACGAGTTTACCAAAGCCCACCCTGGACTGTCTGTAATAGTTTTTGACTTGCCTCCAGTAATTGAAATGAGAAGTTATTTTCAACCTAAGGAGCTGGATGACAGAGTGTCATTTGTTGCAGGTGAGTGAAGCCAATGTATAGACAGAGTTGGGTCGAACACTTTGAGTGATGAGTCCTGAATATACTGTCCTAAGTGTATATAGTAACATATTCCAAATAAAAGCAGTAAAAACTTGTACAAAAGTAATATTTGTAAAAGCCATTATGAATGCATCTTGATAAAGCACATGGGAAAACTCTGCTGTTGTAATAAGCCTTGCTGTTTACATAATTGTCATTGTTCCATGCTGGTTTTCAGTTTCCTTTAGACAAGGAAACTGTTTTTCATAGCGTTTTACAACGTATCATTTCGATGAGGGTCTGAAATTCTCATGAACTGAGTAGTACAGGTTTTTATTGAGGTTTTTCTTAAACATTAAGATTCAGTGACTTTTCCTGAAGTTCCATGACGAATCCTGTACGAACACCCTCATAAAAGCTATAGACTCGTGAATATGTATATATTGTTACAAACCTCCTGAATATGAACGCATTAAAAATAGTCTTTATTTCAAATAATGCACACCCTGGAACCCAGGCATCGTAAAGTGGGACTGTGCTTTAAAGTTATATGGAAATGTGTCTGGCATTGTCTACCAGCAGTTCAGGAAAACCTGTGCTGACCAACAAAACATTTCAGTACTTGTGAATAAGTCGGTAACCATTCTTTTTTGTAACTATGTACGTAGTGAATGAGTATAACTAACCACAGTGACTTTAGGAAATCCCTGAAAACGTGATTGAAAACATTGTCACATTTAAGATGTTTATTTTTGTCCTGTAGTGAATATTCTGAAAATATCCTCCTAATATTTAAGAAGTAATTATATTTGGAATACTGCCTTTTCAGAGAAAACTTAATTTCTGAATACCCATCTTCAGTATTTGTATTCTGTAACATCTCTGTGTATAGAAATGAGTTGCTTGTTGTTCTTGTACATGCGGCCTGAATAGGAGATTTCTTCAAAGATGACCTGCCCAAAGCAGACCTGTATATTCTTGCACGGATTCTCCATGACTGGACTGATGACAAAGTCCATGAACTCCTGAGTAAACTCTCCAAAGCATGCACTCCAGGTATGAGCACCCAGACTTTACTCGTAGGTTTAAACTGCTAAATAACTAATGTATTAAAACTAACCGTTAGGACCAGAGACTTTAAATTGCCAGCTGTGTAATCCTGAAATGGTCTTTGGTGCATTGAGTGCACAAGGTTCACCCGTGTTAGTCTTTATTTACAGTAGCTGATAACCAATTGCAGAAGGTAGAAGTTAGCAGATTTTCAGAACAGGCGATACTGGTCATTCATTAAGTAGCATGCACCATGCATGTGTTACTGTGGTGCAGGCTGTGGGCTGCTGGTCTCAGAGATCTTCCTGGACGAAGAGAGGAGCAGGCCGAGCAGGGCGCTGCTCCAGGCCCTCAGCATGACAGAAGGGCGGCAGAGGAGCGCCACCGATTACAGCGACTTACTGAAGAGGCATGGCTTCAGTATCGTAGAAACCAGATACACAGATAACCTTTTGGATGCCATGCTTTTTGTAAAAGAAGACCCTAATACTGAAAACACATTGCCAGTAATGTCCTCTGAATCTGTTGAAACTATGGTTGCTTGAAATGCTACTTATGTGATTAAAACACAAAGACTGTTTTTTACATTTAACTGTACAGGAATTAATTATCAATGTTTTGAATATGCCCTACTTTTACTTTTTGACAGTCTCCTGTACACATCTGTGTAATTATCATTAATCTCTGTGAGAGGTATTTTTTGGTCTATTTCAATAATTGAATAAATGGATTTGTTACCTCAAAACATTGCCATGGTTTTTCTTCAGTGCCAACTCTGTACCCCACAGATGCCACTTAAGCAGGGTAATTTCAACTTTTAACTCCTGTGTTTTTGACTGGCAGGCTGTGCTGTGCTCCTTGCTGAGACCGTGCTGGATGAGGCCAAGCCTAGGGCCAACAGTGCCTACATGCAGTCTTTGAACATGCTGGTGCAGACAGAAGGCATGGAGAGGAGCTCAGTTCACTATAAAGAGTTACTGGAGAGGCATGGATTTTCCCAGATGAGAGTGTGTCACACAGGGAACTTTATAGATGCCATGTTATCATTCAAACAGTAAATTAAGGGAAAACGTCTGCATTTCTGTGTACAAGAGCATATGTTAAATTTTGGCTTGTATAGACTCAGTAGGTTTAAAAAAAAATTATGAACGCTGAAATATAAGATTTTTTTTTTCGTCTTAGCATTTTGTTGTTTGCTTAATTTGATCCCTTCCAGTTCATCCCAAAGGCGGGCCAATCAAGTTTTTCTACACCAAACTGTCTTTATGGAGCTTGCTTTGTGCACTGGGGTCATACTGGAATAGAAAAGGGCATTTTCCAGATACTGGTTCCACAAAAGATCTTGGTATGCTGACGCATTAAGACTGCCCTTGACTGGAAATAAACGGACCAGCTGAAACACTGAAAAACAGGTGTGTCCCAATACTTTTGTCCATATAATGTTGCACTAAATGCTGCTTCAGCGCCTTACTATACGTCTCGCGATAAGAGTGGACGGGTCTCTGAGATTTCATCGTCCTGCTCTCTGCACCAGACTGAGCATCACCTCGCCCCAGACTCATCCACAAGGCCTGTTTAGAAGCGTTTATTTAACTTTTAACACCCAGTACCATGGCAGACGCTGCGTTATCTTTCGCAAAAGACTTTTTAGCCGGTGGAGTGGCGGCTGCCATCTCTAAAACAGCCGTAGCTCCCATCGAGAGGGTGAAGCTGCTGCTGCAGGTGAGAACTGTCCTCTTACACAGCCATGGATTTTTTATTATTATTATTATTATTATTATTATTATTATTATTATTATGCATGCATTTAAACGAATGATACCTTAAAATGTCTACCGAAGCATGCAGATTTGTGCAGTGATCTCTGCAGTTCGTGTCTTTATCCTTGGGAGGCCATGTTGGAGTCCTCTGTAGCATCATCCCTGCAGCTGGAGCATCATCTGCAACGTGCACTGTTGCGCGGCCTTCCTGCCACTCTAGCTGCTCATATATTCTTCTAAAGACTGCTTTTATGTATAAAATCTATAATCTATCATTTCATTCCAGGTGCATTGCCTCGCAGTAATATTGAAAGACTGCTTCATGTTCATTTTAGCATCCAGCTACAGAACAGTGGCAAACCTGACTAATAATTTTTTTTATTATCTCTCTTACTAATATTAGTTTTTTGGGGAGAGCAGGTATTCTTATAAAAGAGGTAAATGAAGAGTTGAAATGGAACTGTAATGGTTGTTTGCTTGCTAGGAGGAGGAACTTCTATCAGTGTCCTCCTGTCAAACTCCCAAACCCGTTTGCAAGCAAACGTTTGGGCACTTTTTACATTTTCACATGTTAATTTTAATGCTTTTATAGAAGCTTACACCACTTTTGCATTGAACAAACGTAAATATGATATTTCTGCCCATTTAAATGCACAATTATTCTTTATGTGCTGAATTTAACATATTAGAACAAATAAAACTTAAAACTTGATCTCAGATTTATTTGCACCTCCTTACAGAAAGCTTTTATTTCAGAAATATTTATAGGTCATAGCATGCACAGCATGCATACAATCTACCCAGAGATCTTCAATAATATTCAGGTTTTTGTACAGTGAGAGCCATTTTAACACCTGGAATTTTGGTTTCCTAAAGTTTAAGGTTCAATGTTGATTTCTGTTTACAGTTACGTTTTGTGTCTGACTCTATGACAGTAACTTCCAGGACTCTGTTTCTTGTGCCACTTGCTAAAAGAATAATGTATCTACTCCATGCTTAATGGTTGGCACAGACCTTTGTGATGGTGATTGGTCAAAACAGTTCTTTAAGTCTTTGAGTGTTCTGCACGTGATTCCATTGTGACTTTGGTTTTTCTAAATGTTGTGGTACATAGATTTTTGTGATGAGATCAAAGTGACGGTTTTCTTTAGATCTCTCTTACGTGTAGGTGGGGTTTCTGCAGCAACACAGTGGGCCAGTGCTTCACCACTTATCTTCCTGTAATGTCAGTGATGTGGGATTTCTGCTTTCCTTAAGGGGCTTTCTTGGTTTTCCAGATCGTGCCTCGTTTGAACCAACTTCAAAACTTCAGTTTTTAAATGACATTTCAGATATTGAAAACTGCAAGCAGGAAATGTATCATTTACTGTCTTCACTTGCTTTGTAAGGTTTTTTTTCTGTAGGTTCAGATTCTCAGCCAGTTGTTAGATTAAACCAAGCTCTGAGACTTAAAAAAAATATTGACTTTTGCACACGTCATATTTTTAAATGATTTTATCAGTGTTTTAAATTCTGCAAATAAATAGTAATCAGGCATTTACAACGGTAAATGAAATGTGTCGTCTTTTAGCTTAATCCCTACCAGATGTTGTTTTTTTTTTATTTTGCTTTAGAATTTCTTGTGAAGTTAGAAAAAGAAGCCCTCACAGTAACTGATGCATTTTTTTCTGTTTTGACAAACAGGTACAGCATGCCAGCAAGCAGATCAGTGCAGACAAGCAGTACAAAGGAATTATCGACTGTATCGTTAGGATTCCGAAAGAGCAAGGCTTTAGCTCATTCTGGCGTGGCAATCTGGCCAATGTCATCCGCTACTTTCCCACACAGGCCCTCAACTTTGCCTTTAAGGACAAGTACAAAATGATCTTTTTGGGTGGTGTAGACAAGCACACACAGTTCTGGCGTTATTTTGCGGGAAATCTGGCATCTGGGGGTGCGGCGGGAGCCACTTCTCTTTGCTTTGTGTATCCCCTTGACTTTGCCCGTACCCGACTTGCTGCTGATGTGGGCAAAGCTGGCTCCTCCAGAGAATTCAGTGGGCTGGGCGACTGTCTGACCAAGATCTTCAGGTCTGACGGATTGAGAGGCCTGTACCAGGGCTTTAATGTGTCCGTGCAGGGCATCATCATCTACAGGGCAGCTTACTTCGGCGTCTATGACACAGCTAAAGGTAAACTTAGCTAAACATCTGTCATTTACTAGATTACTAGAAGATCCACCATTGGTATTTGTGATGGTCCTTTGCTCTCAAAAGTCTTAATTGTTTCCCACTAGAGGAGGTGTGAAACTAGAAATAAGAAATATTTCACAAAAAACTCAATTGTTAGTTAAAAGCAGAGATTCGCAACCACCAAAGCACTAGGGTATAGCTGCTACATTGTGACCGAGGGCAGGTAATACAGTAAGGCCCTGCTTTTTGCGTATAGTGAAAAAATGCGTTGTTATGTTTTGGTTTTTTTTTAGCCTATTTTTATAGTGTAAACCCTAATTATGCCCCCAAATATGCTCCCAGAATACTTTAATGTCATTTTAAACTCAGTTTAATGCGTTACCCTTAAAGAATGATCCGTGTAAAACTGGGGGTTTTCAATTGATAATTTTTAAAATTGATAATATTAATATTACTAGTGCTACTACTACTAATAATAATAATCATGATATTACTACTACTAATAATATTTATAGTAAAAATATAGTAATATCTTTTTTGAAGGATAACAATTTGCTGTTAACATATAGCTTGGTCAAAACGTATTTATTTAATCAGAAATACAGTCACTGCTGCACAAAATACTGATTCCTCAGCACTGAGATGCTAAAATGCCGAACTGATTGTGTGTGGTAGGAGAGTAGCTAGGATATGAAGCCGTCTGGCTAAGTTGAGTTGAAAGATAATGGAGTATTCTTTACAAGAACCACACACTGAAAGGTTCTTCAGAGAACCAGGGATGGCTCTTAAATGGTATTGCCCCAAAGAATTCTTTCGGCAGATTTATGTGTAAGAGTGTAGCTGCTTGTTTAGTGCTGTTTTAATGCATGAATGGTGTTTCACCATGCTTACAATCATTCCTTTTTATGTGTATGTGATGGCCAGGCATGCTTCCCGACCCTAAGAACACCCACATTATGGTCAGCTGGATGATTGCACAGTCTGTGACGGCAGTGGCTGGCGTGGTCTCTTACCCTTTCGACACTGTGAGACGTCGCATGATGATGCAGTCTGGACGCAAAGGAGGTATAATGCACGCATACATATGCACATGCGCACACATCACAACACAGAGGGCAGTGACTGTAGCACTTTATTTTGAAGGCCTTTCAATGACTCTCTTCTCTTAATACAGAGAGTGCATTTGTTTGAGCTCAAGTCTTTGTCTTTTGTCCTCTCAGCGGATATTATGTATACTGGGACTCTTGACTGCTGGAGGAAGATCGCACGTGATGAGGGCACCAAAGCGTTCTTCAAAGGGGCCTGGTCCAATGTTCTCAGAGGCATGGGAGGTGCTTTTGTGCTTGTGCTATATGACGAATTCAAGAAATTTGTCTAACTGAAATAATGATTGTTGATAATAATAACAAAAAAGTAGAATAGATCTTATCTAAGACATTTGTCAAGCTTTCCCCAGCTTTTACTGTTCTCTCAGCAATGTATAGATGAGTTCTTGCTTATCCAGAATTAGACACCAAAAGAAGTCCATTATATTCTTTACCATGTGTATTATTTATTTAAACACTGTCTGAATGTGTAGCGACATGTGTGTTCTAATATACAAATTGTACTTTTTTTTAAATCTTATTTTCACTTGAGAATGTTTTGCCTCCTTGTGTTTGTGCTAGGGCTGTCATGATTACTCGATTATAATCCATTGCACAAATTATCAATTTAAATTTAATATTGATCTTATAACAGTGTTGATTTGTAATTCGGCTTGGTGATAACGCTGCAGTTTAAATCATAAACAGGGAATTAATAGGTCATGATAAAGCCATCTTTAGCAGTTGAAATAGTCCTCAGAAGAGGGTGCTATTAGTGCTCAAATCCAGTGAGGTAACCCACACCAGCAGGATCTCACGAATGTGTGTATATTTATAGTTACAAATGTAGCATATGAAGTAAAACCAAATGATTGCTTTTATACATTGCCTGTATATGATTACTCAATTAGTCATCCAAATAATTGCTTGTATTACTATTTAAATGATAGTGACAGCCCAAAAATGTGTATTTCACTACTTGTCAATCCCTAAGATAAGAAAAATTATGAAAATGTAATATATTTTGGGCATGCGTGCCCATGTACCAGGCTCTGATGCAATGGTTAGCAATTGTAAAATGTACCTCATAAACAAAACATGTTAATCATAAACAGAAAATGTTGAGTGTCTTGGCCACGACATTCAGAAAACAGGGAACAAATGTAAGGGTAACTATTACTGCAGAAACATGACCCACTATATGTAATAACAAAACATTTCCTCAAGATGGCGTGATTACTTCTTGATTATGTCATAATCCATGTCAGTTTCTCCACCACTGGTTACCAACTGTCTCCAATAACAAGGATATGAAATACTATTTTTAAAACAAATAGTTGAGCTCAAGCCAAATGAAAATCAGGTGATGGGTTTCTTTTTCTTTCTTAGCCCACAGTTAGTATTGTGTTCAATCAGAGATGTATTCAACTTGATGCTTTAATTCATGTCAGACCTACCGTTTATCTTTCCCTGTGCTGTAGAGCCGAGAGCAGCAGGGTAAATGGCTCCAGCACGGAGGCCGCAGAGCCTTCACATTCGGAGCCTGGGTGACATGAAAAGTAGCCTCTGTTTCCATTATCCCTTTCTGTGGAACGCCGCTGAAGTATTTTCCTCCTCGAGTAATGAGGGGAGTCGTGTTTTCATGGTGATTTTCTTGTCAGTCCGAGTCCTCCGTTGTGCCAGGTTGATCTTGATTAAGTAGATCTTATTAGCAGGAACAGAAAAGTGAAGTAAGCACAGAAAAGCTGGATTGAAGTCCATGTAGGACATTAAAATGTGAAGTTATCCAGCATGTGAAACTTATGGTAATCAAATGACACACGATATAGATTGAGGGGTTATATTTACAGAGTTTATTCTTGATTGAATGCTTGGTACTCAATAAAAGTGAATACCTCACATAGTTTGACATGTTTTTTGTCCATGTTGAGTATGCATCCTTTTTTAGACACAAAAAATAGTTGAATTTGATTAAGTGGCAAAAAAGTACCGACTTTTCTACTGTAATAATTCACTGGCCCAGATCATGTATTTTCCTGTACTTATGTGGGTTTATATACCATAAACAGTATCATACATGATCATTTATTTTCACTTGATCACTGATCTTTTTTATCTCTTACAATTAAACCAGCCATTTTTGTTACTGTTCTGTAAAGACTGAGATATATATAAGAGAGATCTGTTCTGATGAACTACACTGTTGTGGCTTATTCAAAAAGCTGTCTGGACCAAAACACGCTTTATAACTCCTATTTACAAATATGGATTGTAATGAACCAGGAGGTGAACACTGTACTACATATGAACAAAGAGGCCTGGTACACTATGGAGCTCTGTCTGGAACTAGAAATGAATTGTAGATTCAAATAAAGATGCTAAATATGGAAATAATGGTTGAAAGGACTGAATGATGGGTTCCCTTGAACCAAAGCATTTCAAAGAGCCTGCAATCAGGCTGGTCTCAAATCGCAGCTGGCCACATTCACTCCATAATGTCTCCCATTTTGTTTACCAGTATCAACAGAGAGACTTTTGCAAGTCTTTGTAATGGAAACCATGCAAGCCAAGCAACTTACACAGAGATCAAAGGCCAATGTAATTTACTGGAATGGCTGAATAACTGAGCAATCTTCTGTAAAGCGAGCTGCCTTGTCTGACTCCCAGCATACTGTACATGTCAGATAAATATTAAGTCATTTTCTTCAAATGCAGGTCTGACAACAGCTCAGAACTGCCAAACCTGCAAGTAATTATAATACTCGTGTTAAGTGCTTTGATATGAAAATGACTGGTTTAAAGCCATTAACTGTCCTCAGACAGCGGGAAATCTACAACCGCTCCCATGTGCCGATACTTAGCGAAGCAGTGTATATGGATAGCATCTGACATATCATTATCTGCTTCCTCCTACAGTTAACAGGAGATCTTTTGTTTACACCAGCTTTATGGGTTATAATGCAGATAGCTGGGACAACAAATCCTTTTACATACTTTAATGAAATAATACTGAACGTTTAAAGCATTCTGATTCATATCCAGGTTTCCAAAGCCTGTGGACTCTAAAAATCCATTCAGAAAGCAGGATAAGAAGCAAGTTTGTGGAATGTCTAAGCCAGAGAACTTAAGCTGAGATACTACAGGTGAAGAGGGTAAAACCTAACAGAGGATTTATTTATGGAAAAGATTATTAAAATCCCATTGCTTATTGCTTAATGAGGAAAACACAGCATTGTTAATAGTCATCAGGTCATTTAAAATACAAATTCTAGCAAAAATCCAGCTATGAGTGATATATCAGAAAATCATTCTTGTCAAAAAGAAGAACATGTAAATGTTTGTTAATGCAATTCTGTTAGAAGCTTAGATTTTTGGTTCTGAGTGCAGAGAGTGAGAATGAGCCTCACAACTGCCTTAGTCATGCACTGTATGTGTGAATATTGTCATTAGAAAAGAGGAAACAGAAATAATCGGATATTTTATTTAGACCCCAAAGGAAACAAGCATTTCAGCGATATATGACCTTTCGTGACTCTGCAGAGTGCGGGCAAAGCTAAGCCTTCATTAAATGTACTACATTTTGGAACATTTTGATGTGAGTGGATGTGAATTGACAAATCTTGCTGAAATAAACCAATTTTGGGGTTAGCGTTTCTTTTTGGTTTTCACTAGATGGCACTGTTGAAAAGGATATGAAACACTTCAACTACCCAGACAACTAAACTCTGTAGGCCTACTAACACACTGGAGCTTTCCAAATAACAAACCAATCCTAATCTCAGAACAACAACTTTAACAGCCAAATAAAAGAGTGTTTTTAAAAAGTGGTTTTAGTTTGGAGTCATGTCAAAATGCAACTATCCAGTAAATGGTCCTTGCTGCAGAAAGAGGTATAAATGCTGTGGTCAGAATGTCCTGTGCCATAAGAGGAGACCCAGTCAGTCAGAGACAAGAGGACCATTAGAGCTAAAACAGATCCTGACAGGCCTTTCATCTAGCACTCTGATGACTCTTTGTTGTTATTTTGGGTTGTCCCAAAAGACCATTCTCACCTAGCAGCCAGCAGCCTGCCTCAAAGCAACACACACACACACACACACACACACACACACACACTCGTGGCCTGCTACAGAATCCTGCATGGCGTTCACTGTCATGTCAGTCTTCTTTTAGTTATTGCCCTCACCACCTCTTTCCTCTAGAAATAAAATGTTATTTCTCATAATGCGAGCGTGATTCTCTGATATGGTTATGCCCCGATAAGTAGCTTTCAGTTACATTTTCTTTTCATCCTTCCTGTTACTACAGCTTCCGAGACATCTTGACAGTCACTGAAGTGTAGGCTCTGAATGCGCTCCTCTGTAAGTGCTTGCTGGAGAACGTCTTGTCAGTCAATTATCAATCACTCACCGACAGCTAAGCAACTAGGTCATCTGATTTACAAATGTCACTTCCGCTCCTGCTTGCACAAATGATTATCACAGGTCAGTTAGGAAACCTACAGAACACTGTGCACACTCTTTCAGCCAGGTAAAGGGTAAGAGACCACAGACCACGGAGCTAGAAACATCTGCTCTGCACATGCTCAGCTGATCAGAGCCTTCGATAGGGAGAAAGATCTCAAAAATCCCTTGTATTGAAAGGAAACTGTGGCTGATGTGGTTGTGTTCTTGACAAACATGTTTTCATTGGAGTGCCAAGTTTTAAGGTTCCTCTGCTCACACAAACTCCAGTGAGATTGAACAGATGACCTAAATTAATGATTAACTAATTGCAGCCTTGTCAAAAAGTATATAAAGCTGTGCAATAATGCCATATTTGTTAATGAACAATGTTGTTTGTAGTCATGAGCGTATACTACATGTCAAAAAGGATTCAGACACAAGGCCTGCCATGGTCATAAAATTAGGCCTGAGAAAAAACTAACATATAAATAACTGATTAATAATCTATTAACAACCATCAAACCTAAAGTGATGTCTTGGAACAAGTGATATAAGCAAATTAATAAGCAAAAATATATGCATATATGCTGGTCAATTTTTCTTTGTTTTTGGTATTATGGTTAGAATCCGTGATGAGTAAATGTTGCTAACAGGTTCCTTTGCTTAATACAAGCCTTTGCATGTCATTTTCAGTACATTGGTTTTTGCAGCATGTCTCAGCTCAGAGCACCCAGTTCAGTTTGAAAAGTTATTGTGATCACCTTAAACACCTGTAATTAAACAACTATGCATTACTTATGACAGACCTACTGGGGACCTCTTCTAATCAGTAACTTCAGCTGCTTTAGATTGGACCAATTGCTGAGCGTTCAGTTGCACACACACTGCTTGTACAATCTCCAAAAAAAGCTCTGCCAATAGAATAGGACACTGGAGCAGCCACACATGAGCCTAAGGTCACAATCTTCTATCACGGTAGAAGCAATTTTCTACCTCGCTAACGATATATATCACAATATAGCAATTTGTATCTGGAAATGCACAAATAAAAATTCAAACACAAAGAAACTGTTTT
>JBBJLR010000002.1:6116240-6126383 GCA_037577145.1 Brachypetersius gabonensis | reverse complement strand
TGTGTGTGTGTGTGTGTGTGTGTGTGTGTGTGTGTGTGTGTGTGTGTGTGTGTGTGTGTGTGTGTGTGTGTATGACAAATGTGAGGTTTAAAGACACACCGTTGTATAGTCAGGTGTGCTGAGAAGAGCAGAGAGGAAGGAAGTGGTAGTGGGAAAGCAGCTATGGTCTACTAGCGGTGATGACGGTTCTATGTGTTGTTACTGCGATCCTATCTTCAGTGGGACCGGTGAGTGCTCCTCACTAAATGACTGAGAAGAAGACCAGTCATGAGGTGCTGGAACCGCTGGGTCCTGCTGTTCCTGTCTTTGGTCGTCTGGCTGCAACCCGGAGCCGAAAGTTCCTCAGCAGGTACGTGTTTTTACTCCGTCAATTAGATTAAGGCAGATGGAACACATTATTTGAATGTTACTAAAAAGCAATCATGTTCAGAGGCTTATGGTGTTTTCACTTAATGAATTAATTCTGTAAGCAGTTTGAAGGTAAATAAAGTCTGTGTATATATATATGTATATATATGTATATATGTATATATATATATATGTATACATACTGTATACAGTACATACATAATAAGTATGTACTTATTTTTATATATATATATATATATATATATATTTATTTATATATTTATATATATGTATATGTACAGTATGTTTACGTGTGTATATGATTTGAGAAATTAGTGTAGATTTGAGTATTTAGGGATTTATGGGAAACTAATTATATCACTAGGTCTACAGAAATACTCAGAATCTCAGAATAGTTTTCAGAATAGTTATCTAAAATTAGACATACAGATGTAGGAATGACAAACACATAGCGGAGAAACATATGCCACAGGCACGGAGTCAGTAGCGATAAGATTAGGTGCGTCATGGCAAGAGTGCTGAGCAAAGAGCCACATCAAAAGTCGTTGGAATTTATGAGCTACTGTGAAATCCTGTGCATGAAGCATAAAAAGTCTCCACATTACAGTATGTACATATACTCCTGTTTTGCATCCAGACAATTGTGAACCACTGTGACCAACTGCTTTGATTCTGTTCCATCATTCCAGACCCGTTTAAGGTGAAGATTGGCAACACTTCACATGGTATATTTGTGATTTGGGAAAAACCAGACAAAACCAAGAATGACAAATGTTACCGGAGTCACGTGCAGTACAGACACTGTGAATCACCCTGGCAGGTACTGCATGTCTGGATTCACAGCCACAACCGCAAAAAAAATGCAGTGAAACAAAACATTTCTGTATTAGTGCATACACTTTATGAGCAAAAGTATTGGGACGCCTGACAATTACAGGGACTTTAATGCATGGATTTAATATGGATTTGCTCCTCCGATTGCAGCTATAACACATTCCACGATTCTTTGAAGGATTTTTCCACAAGGTTTTGGAGTTTCTGTTGGAAACTTCAAATACTCTTCATTCTGTAAAGCACTTATGAGGTCAGGCACTGATGTTGGATGAGAAGGTCTAGCTCACAATCTCCATTCCAGTTCATCCCAGGGCTCTCCGTGGGCCAGTCCGAACTCACCGAACTTATTCCCAAATGGTCAAGTTACTGATGTTTCCCATAGATCTAAAAGCACACCACCTTAGTCACTTTTCTTATTGAAACACCAGCCAGTTGAGCAGTCTGTGTGACTGAAGCTCTGCCTATGCCCCAATAATGAACTCTTCCTGCGTTACTAAGATCATTTGCTTTTGCCATCTTGCTCCAAAATCAATGTTAACTGGGCCTGCTCAGCATTTCTTTACATGCCACAGAGCTTGGGAAGATGGTAATTGCTTAATTGTTTCACGCAGAACACCTGTCTAGAAAGATATGCACTTGTTCTGTTTCTCCACTCATTTATTCAGGTTTTTCCTTTAATGTGTCACTCGTCTACATAACAGCACAAACATAAAAGCTTAAACGTCTTGATGTGGTTTATCTCAGCGTGAGTTTTAATCTATCTGCATGGTCTGTGTTTATTCCTGCTCTTTACAGAGTGTTGACAACATTGCAAAGTTCTCCTTTGAGCTGCCTGCACCAGACATGAAGAAGAACTACGCTTTCAGAATTAGAACAAGGTTGTACTGTATCGATGAGAACTGGGGCAAATGGAGTCCAGAGAAATACTGGAGGAACGACACAGGTGAAGGCATGAGCAGCCCCATCTAGTTCTGAGCAAAAGATTACCATGACAAATGCTGAACGAAAAGACGATAAAAACATGGGGGGTGGGGTCAAGATGTTCTTGGCCTTGTTTCAGGACAGAAGGACTCAGCACTGCTTTATTCAGTCATCTTTGTTTTAGTTATTTTATTTAGCTTAACAAAAATATTATGAATGTAATAGAATTTTGGTTCTTTATTGATGTTCATTGGTGCCAACATTTAACTACATTAAAAAAAATGGATGAATTAGCCTTTATGATTTGTTTATATTTAGTTTACTTTAGGTTATGACTTCTATATAAGTTTTAGAGAAGACGGGGGATCTTTTAACCTTCTTTTATCCTAACCATTATTTGCTTCCCAAACTTTGAAATCTATCTATGTATGAAGAATGTAAAATGAAACAAACCAAAAGTCAATGTCACACAGAAAAACTGCGAAGTGTGCTCATGCCAATAAAAACACAATATGCATTCATCATCCCAGCAACTAATCCTTTGGCAGCTGTGGCCAAATGGTTAGGGAGTTACCCCTGTGATCAGGAGGCCATGTGTTAAAATCCCAGGAACTACTAGTGGTACCACTGAACTACCCTTGAGCAAGGTATTGTAGCCACACCATGCAACCTGGGCACCCCCCTTTGGTGGCAGTCCCCTGCTTCACTTGGTGAATTGGATTAAAAGCAGAGAAAGAATTTCACATTGTCCACCCTCTGTGTGCTGTGCTGTGGTGTGTACACTTTTCCTTAACCAGGATCATGGGGAGTGCTGGAGCCTGCCCCAGTGCTTACAGGCCTCAAGCCCATCATATAAAACACTATATAAAATACGGTAAAATAGATTTGTACTGCAAATGTTTTACCCAGGCTGCTTTTTCCTTCACAGAACTCTGCGAAGCAAAAACTTCGCCACATAGTATCAAGGACTACCTGTTGGTAACTGTGCTGCCACTGACAGCTTTGCTGCTTCTCTACAAATTGTCTCAGGCATGGTAAGAGATTTTCTCTGAATCGCTTCCTGCAAAATAGTTTAAAAACTTTTTTTTGGTTGTTTTTGCCTTTTCCAAGAGCACTAGTGGACAAGTGTGTTCATGTGAGAAAAATCTCTATTCAAAGGGTAAGAAGACTTGTCCTTCCTATAATTCCAGATCCTAAGCACACTCAGGAAAGAATTCTAAACATTGAGCAGTTTCAGGCAAGTGAAAAACAGTTCATCTTGGTCATAACAACTCATAACAGAACACGACAGAGAACCTTATCAATCATACTATTTGTTTTTACTCCTTTCTCTTGTAGTGGTTCACCAGTTTTTCTCATGTTAACGAGGATTGTGAAATTGTAGAAATTGAGGTGGCTTACCAGAGGGAGGAAGAAACGTCTGAAATTACTGCTGTACAATCACCACCGAAACTGACTGATGCTGTAAACCATGGCCTAGAACTTACCACAAATGCCAGCATGAAGTGTACTCACTCCCCTGATTCACTTGAGAACAACATAACTCCACCATGTTCTCTCCCCATGCCGGGCTACATTGTCCTTTAAGTGTTGCCCATGCCAGTTGGCTTTCTGGAAGAGCTATACAGTAAGTTTGTCGGAACTGTGGGGTTGTTTGAGGCTATGTAGCCATTAAAGACTGTGTTTTCTCTTTGCCGATATAACACTGATTGGTTCAACATTGTTTGTTCGTGATGTGTCCTTCACCCATGAACCTGTTAATGCAGGATTCCCAAAAGTGTCTTTCTTAACTTTTTTTATATTTAAAACACCCAGATAAAATGTATTATAATTATCAAATTTTCCCACTAATTTCTTTTTCTTAAGAACAGTTTTATGTTGTTAACTGCCTCTTCAGCCATTTGTGTAGCTGCAGCACCTGGTGGCCTAGTGGTTAGGGAGTTGGCACTATGATCAAAAGGTTGTGGGATGTGTTTAGAGATCTTCCTCTGCAATCGGAAAATTGTGGGTTTGAATCCTAGGAAATGCTAGTGGCACCACTAGGATGCCTTTGAGCAAGGTACTGTCCCCACACCCTCCCTGGATGCTGCATTTCTGGCTCCCTGCAGCTTCACTTGACCGAAAAGTGGCCCCTCATAGTCACGCATCAACAGTGTGAAATTCTTTCTCTGCATCTAACCCATTCACCAAGTTAAACAGTGGTTATGAAATGAAATGGGGGGGGGGGGCGCCCGGGGAGCAGTGTATGGGGACGATACCTTGCTCAAGGGTACCTCAGTGGCATTTGAACCCACGAGGAGCAACTAGGTCACTGCCTCACTAGCTGCCTCACAAAAAATATTTATTCATTTTTTGTATACGCTTAATCCTTACAAGGGTCGTGGGTACCTGGAGCCTATCCCAGGGCCAATGGGTGTGAGACAGGACTCAACATTTGCTCACACACTCACACCAATGGTCAATTTAGACTCTTCAATTCACTTAACGTGCATGTCTTTGGACTACACCACCATGAGAACATAGAAACTCCACAGACAGGGAGTTTGTATTCAAGCCCATAACCTTGGAGGTGTGAGGCACAAATAGAATTAAATGCACAGAAAGAAGTTCACACTCTGTGCTGTGATGTGTTCACTTGTGACAAATGGGCATTTCACACTTACACTTACCTTCTCATGCTCTATCTGGGTGCAGTACCACGGCTGGCCGGAGGGGGGCACTCTGACTATTCTGAAGAGCGCCCACATGGCCGAGGTTCATCAAAGGCGACGAGGGGCCCGCTGCTCTCAGCGTCGCGGCCCACCGTAAAAAGGAGGATGTAGGTTAATTTGAAGGCTGATTTAAAAGATTAATGCGTAGCTGCCTGCATAATAGATGGGTAGTTTCAGTGTGACGCCATCACAAAGCCAGGGCACCGAGAATCTGCTCCTGCCACGTGCTCCTCACAGCCATGATTGATGATGAGGGACAGAAGGAAAACAAACCAGAGCAGCAGAGGCTCATTCAGACCCTCATTAAGAGACACACTCATAAAGTTAAAGACGGGTGGATAGATGGGACGATAATGAGACACTTCATTTCACACCTGTCTAGAAAGTGTTTGCAGACAGGCCAGTGTTTCCTCCACGCCTGGCTTTGGTCAGGACAGACCTAAAGTCTCAGGTTTAGTATTTCGCCTGTTCTTCACAAAGCCCATATTACAGCCATGTGAAGCTCAAACAAGAACCACTGTTAACAAGATCTTCACCCAGCCATGAAAGCTATTTAGGACGTTTAATTAGGTCTGAGCGTTTTTGGTTTTATAGCATCAACATGCCTCACTTTGTTTAGAGGAAGGTTTGAGGCTTTCAGTAAAGTTTATTTGAGTTCACTGTTCTCCAGCCTGCATAATGGGATCTAACACTGTTGCAGTATGCACACACAACAGATCTGAGTTAAACCACAAATAGAGCCTCCAATATTTCACATTTAACACCATCCAATCACCTAGGAGTAATGGGGAAGCGAGCAACCAGTTAGATGAACTATTTAGTTCATTACCAGCCTTTACAAAAGTCAGGTCTGGCCAATCTCCATCTTCTGTTTCTGTATTAAATAACTAATAACCATTCACAAAAAGTTTGATGCCCTTTCCTGGACTAAGAAAACAAAGCTAGACTCAACAATTTTTGTCTTTAACCCTCATGATATTAAAAGACCACATTGTTAAACCAGTTAATTACAAAAGCCGGGGGTCTGCAGAAAAAAAGAGAAAAAATGGTAGATATTACATTATCAAAATAAAATGTACATGTCAGCCAATCACAATTCAAAGTCATCTTGCACCCGCATAACGTGTTATTTGGAATGTTGTAGAACTTCTCTTGTATGAGAAGCTGTGGTTCTCCATTTGTATAGACACTGATCTGCTATAATATTTTGACTACTTATCTAATATTGTTTAGTTCTCCACAAGATGTCTGGAGTAGCATATCCTTTACGTCCTATAAGTTGCAATGTGGAACCTCCGTGGATTGGACTCATTTGTTCAGCATGTCCCACAGATGCTTGATCAGTTTGAGATCTGGGGGATTTGGAGGCCAAGTCAACTCTTTGATCTCTTTGTCATGTTCTTCAAACCATTCCTGAACGACGTTTGCAGTGTCAGGCTCATTAACCTGCTGAAACAGGTCACTGTTTAGGTAGCTGATCCATGTCAAAGTAACTTTCACAAGAATGCTAGGACCTCATTTTTACCAGCAGAACATTGACCATTTAATCACACTGCCTCTGCCATCAAGCCTTCTTTTTTTTTGCATCCTGATGGTCCAGTTCTGATGGTCACACCCCCACAGTAGGCTCTTTTGGTGCATGGGGACTCTGACCAGTACACCCCCATACATAGCAAGGCATGGTTGTGTATTCCAACATCTTTTTAT
This sequence comes from Brachypetersius gabonensis, assembly GCA_037577145.1. Classification (NCBI taxonomy): domain Eukaryota; kingdom Metazoa; phylum Chordata; class Actinopteri; order Characiformes; family Alestidae; genus Brachypetersius; species Brachypetersius gabonensis. Next base: position 6,119,841 of record JBBJLR010000002.1, on the reverse strand, counting down.
TATGGCCAGCGTTAAGTTTTTCAACTATTTGTGACAGAGTGCCCATGCACCAAAAGAGCCTACATTGGGGGTGTGACCAACAGAACTGGACCATGCATTAGCTCTTCTGTGTGATTGGACCACACAGGCTTGCCTTCACTCTACATACACATCAATGAGCCTTGGGCACCCCTGACCATATCTCCAGAGAAATCTTAAGAGAAATTCAAGGTACTGTCATAATCATTTGTCTTAGTTGTGGCAGTTTACATGCATAAGTCTGGAAGGATTCCTAATGATTCAACAAGGAAATCACTGTAAAGCTGATCATTTCCATGTTTGTAGAGGCTCCTCATATTATACTGATATTTATGGCTGAAGGCTGTGCTTGAGGTAAATGTGTAAGCCAGCATTCTTTGAGAAAGCTTTGATGAAATGTTCTTTGGCAAAGCGTGTAGTGTGTAGTGTCAGTAGAAAGTTCTAGAGTTAGGCTGCATGACTTGTGAGCTAAGTGCATTTCACTTATGCTCTGCACATGTCATTTACAATCCTTGCAATTGCAGAACAGCTCATAACCACAATGTTAACAACAATGTCCAACACACCCTGTTCGGTGTCCGTACACTGATCATAGCAGAGATCTAAAATAATTTTTTTCCTGCCAAACTTGTAACTCACTCACTCTAATTGAGCTTTTGAACTTCTCAAAACTACAGCGCTTCTACAGAAAAAAAAAAAATCTTTTTAATCAATGTTTCATCTTTTTCTTCCAACCAACTGCTCCGTGGTGTAAACTTCCTTTGATGCACAAACCTACAGCCTGGGGGTGGATGTGATTGAGCCGAGCTGAGCCAGAGAGGCTGTGCAAGTGTTCCGTTGCAAGCACCTGAGCACTAACCGAGGGGGGCATGCAAACCGTGACCACAAAATTCTTGTGAAAACAAAGAAATTATATCACGGAGGGGACGTGGGGAATTACCCAGTGAACAAAGCAGCTGTGCTCAAATGAATGGGAAAGAAAAGAGGGTTTGTTTAGGACAGCCCAGCATAATCAGTTATCAGAACTACTGTCTGGATTTTGCTTCTTCTTTAGCTTACATTTCGGGGTCTATTGGCAAACAAATGATTCAAAACTCAAATAAATGTCACTGTGGTCAACTTTGTGTCATGTGAAAATAGATGTTTTTCTAAGCCACACCATAGAAAGACCATTTGCAGTTTATGGATCTTTAAATCATTTTGTAAAGGAGATGTCTGAGTGTGAAAAAAAAACCTTTTTAAAATTTAAAGAAGCTCCACTTGGCGTAAACATTCTATCAGTAAAAGAGGAATTCCACTGAATTCACCTTTAACCAGTTTAGCAGAATTCTGATACTGAGACATAAACACATCTAGAGTGGTTTGATGTGAAATGGGTTTTAGTAGAAAACTTACAAACTCACATTTTTACAGTGTTTCTGTAAAAATAGGAATGGGGTGGTGAAGTCTAGAAATCAGATATAATTATTTGATTTACTCTGGAAGACTCTCTGGATTGTCTGAGGTTTTGGTAAAGTAGGGGTAAAAAAATCTTTAGGCAATTACAGCACCCTGCATGTATCTTTCACTGCAGTGAATTCGTTTTAAACAATTACGTTTTAGGCCAAACTCTTTTCTCAAAACTGTCATAAACTCCAGGTATCCAGCAGTGTATTAAGATGTATTGGTTTAGTGGCTCCAAGTATTCATCACCTTTATATCTAATAGGTTTATGTCAGGTAGCTTTTAGACACATTAAATGTTTTGGATGTCTGGTTCTTATCACTCCTGCTGTGAAGAATTCACTTTTATTTTTTCCCCCAAGAACTGTACGTCCAAGAACCATTTAGGAACCTTTATTTATTAAAAGTGAGGTCCAGTTTGTGACAATGCAGTCCACTGATAAGCCCCTCCTCTGATCAGACCTCTTTAAATAACACTCCCACAGTCAGCTGAAGTGTTTGCACACCCTCCAGATTGCATAAGAGCAGCAACCAACAGCTTGCTCAATTAATAAATGAAGTACGCTAAATATGGCTTACAGTCATGTTTCTTTAGAACTACTTAATGATAATCAACATCCTAACAATTACATCTTTTACACACTTTATATTTTTAATTATACATTGTGTTTTAGTGCCTGGCAAATGGGAAGGAACCTCGGTCCCTGGTGGATAGTTCTCTTAAACATTTACAGTGTTGTGTGTGTGTGTGTGTGTGTGTGTGTGTGTGTGTGTGGTGTCTCTGTGTGTGTGTGTGTGTGTGAGAGAGAGAGAGAGAGAGAGAGAGAGAGAGAGAGAGAGAGAGAGTCTACTGTCGCCAAATGAACAAAATCCAGCAGTGATACACACACACACACACACACACACACACACACAGATCTCAACTTCACTGGAGTGGCATGTTTTATTTATTGTAATGTTTTAGTGGGGGAAGATTCATTATCATAAAGGCCCCGAGACATTCCGCACAAAGAGCAAAAGCAGCCTCGCACTTTTTTTACCCGCTGCCTAAAAGAACGTGCAGGTGGAGCCCCGTGATCGAAGACTAACTGTGGCGACGTGACAGAAGCTGACAGTGTCAAAGAGCCGCTGTCTCTCGCACATAAACTGTCCCTGAAGCAGGCACTTACGGGGAGATGTAAAACACCGCCATCTCTTTTTCCACCAGCGTTGTTTTTTAGTCCCATCAACCTGTTTTTAATACGCCACGTCGAGCCTGTCACGGGCCCCAGGCAGTAAACGGTCGATGACAAATGCTACTGTTGGCAAACCCACTGGAGGCTGACCATACTGTACCTGTTCAGAGCTCCTTCGCGCTCCTTTCAGCCAAGAGTTCAAAGCAACAAGGAAAGCCTCATTTTCACTTTGTCATCCGAGCCTGTTTCCTTGGGTATCAGAGAAAGAGAATGAAGAAAAAGGGGGGGGAAAAGCCTGATGTGTGGGATTTGTGGCATAAAAACTCAATATGAACTCTGCAGAGGCCTTCTTTTCTCCTCAATTATTTAGAATTAAAGAAAAGAAACAGCATTATCAACATCTTTCCTCTGAAGCCCTTATTGCTTGGCAAGAATGAACAACATTTATACAGTGGCTTCGCCAAATAGCCAGAAATGGAAACAAACACCTCCAATTGAATTCTCGGGCTTTTTCTGCAATCTCACGCATGCTGAAAAAAAAAACCTCAACAAAAAGCCTCCCTGCTACATGCATTCTTGCCTGTTGTAGGCAAATATGTCCTCCTTTTTCTTCCACCCTCATCTTTTGGCTGTCTACCCTTTCCAGAGGAGGCAGCGGAGGAAGGAGAAGAAGGGGGAAAAAAACACCCTAAATAAAACCCCTTCTCCACCCTGCCGGCATTTAATTTTATTAGAGCTTTAAAAAAGAGAAAACTTTCCCACATCCTACAGGCATGTCTTAACTCCTCGCACTTTGGCACTTGATTGCATAAAAAGGTGTCACGGCTAAGCGCCGTGGTATTGCCTCTAATTATGTTGAACTCAAATAAATAAATTATTTGCTTTTCACCGGGCGAGGGTGACAGGTTTGCCAACAGCTTTGACAAATGGAAGAATCGCTTGCAAATGCGGCGCGTGTACATAAAG
>JBBJLR010000002.1:6106240-6111240 GCA_037577145.1 Brachypetersius gabonensis | reverse complement strand
GACCAGAGAGAAAGCCTGACACACACACACAGACACGCACGCACACACTGCCCCCTGCTGCGAGCTTTTTCTCCTGCTGCTGCAGATGCTGAGAAAAGGGGCTGGGTATGTGCTCAGGTAGTCATGCAGATCTCAGCCCTGCACAAGAAGGAGGTTGGCAGAGACAAAGCCCTGCACAAAGAAAATCTGCTCAACAGCTCCAGAGTTTCAGTCTTGTCTCAACAGCTCCTGGGCCAAGTCCTGTGAAGATGAGTTTAAAACAGGGCCTCTGCTAAGCCGAACAAGAGGAGTGTGGATGAGTGTGTGATTGCATGCAAGGGCTCCTTGGTAGGATCTGAGGACACTAACTGTAGCCCATAATAATCAACATGGAGACATGCGTACATATTCATGCAGGAGAGGGCTTGGAGAAGGCACGGATGCTAAATGCTAATGAAGCCAGTGACTAAGCAACAGAAGGCAGGTCCCAATGAGACTTGTTCAGTAGCCTCTAATGATGTTCGCTCACTGACGTATGTATGTCAGAAATATTTACATATTAACTGGTGCATGCTTAGGGTTCTTGTGGCTTTATGTGCACTTTTGTTGACTTCTCTTGGCTTTCTCAGTCACGGTTCTATGGCAGATACATATAGTGACTAAGGCCAATCAGCACGGAAATATGAGGAGATTGTATTCACACATTAGAGCTGACATTCAGAGAACGCACAATAGATTCATTGATGTTCAAGCCCATATTTGTTAGGCTCCCCTGTGGCACTGTAATGCTTTCCCTTGTTATTTTCCTGGGTTGGGCACAGAAGAAAGCCACAGCATCATCTGTATGGCTGCTGGATTCTCCCAAGATGCCCTTCTATTATGCCTCTTACAAGTGGCGTCTGTGGCAGTAATCGTTTCGAACTTCACAAGGGCTTTTACACGAAAATAATTTGATCCAAGCCATCTGCCCCTGTGTGATGGATACATGTGTAGAGACATGCATTTCTGACAACACATTGTCCTCTCTCCTCCAGACAGATAATAGTGTGTCGTTGTCCCTGACCATGAGTGCCTCATGTTAGTCCTCGGCTGAAGTGACATTTCCGAGGGTCTGGGGACCTGCTAGCTTCCAGGAGTCCTGCAATTCAATTTGGTACCTGACACCAGGTGACATTAGCTTTGGACAGGTAAAGAATTGTTAGATGAGTACATTTAACTGGCAGCACTCCGGGCAACCAAAGTTAGGAAAGCAGTGTTTGAAAGACTTATCAGTGGTCTGCAATTAAGACAGCTAATGATAGACTCTGTTGAGACTCAAAGTATACGACAAAACTTTTGAAAAACAAGTATCCAATGCATTTGCAGGTTCAGGTCACAAGTGGCCAAGTAGTCAGGGCTTTTCAAATCTCTGAAACATTCAAGTTTGCTCAATTTATATCTTCCTGAGAAGAACCTCCATGTTAGGGCTAAATTTACAGTAGAACCAGCTCAAGTTTAGGCCTCTGATTACAGTCTATCTCCCTCTTTCTCTCCACTCCTCTCAGCCTGAGTGACAAACAGCTCACAGGGCCTCTGAGCTGTGGGCCGACTCTGCCCTAATCCTCCTTCCCTGCTCTCTCCGGTCAATGAGTGTCAATCAGGCCTTGGCCTGCGCTGGCATTGGCAACAAGTTCCGCATCCTTAGAAAACAATTATGATTGGACTGTTGTGAAAATTGATTCCCGAGTTGACGAGCCCGACGTGCGCATTCTTCTCAGGCTGGTGGGGTCCTGCCATGGGAAGCAATTACTGCTGAATGCCAGCTGACAGCCTCATTCCAGAGTGAGTCAGGCCTGGCTTGATCCTCAGGCGCTCTCTAGGCAAATTGTATCCTCGCACTCATCTCAAACCTCTTACCAACTGTTGGCTTCTATCAGGAAAATAGATTGTTCCCTTTGTTCCCCCAGCATGTTGGGGAATGGGATGGACATGTCGTTTCAACAGTAAGGAGCTTCTTTAATTTTAATGGCCCACACTATATGCTGCGGCTGAGGGTTGCTACAGTAGGTCAGACACTTTGGAGCGTCTGCCCTTAAACCAGTAGAAGGCCAGAGGAAGGCCAGGAGACGGGACCTCCATCAACTTGACAGGCATCCTGCCGCCAAAGAGCGAAAAGCAGAATCCACTTCTTATATCTTTACAAATGTCTGAGTGCTTTTGGCCTCTGTTAGCCCTCAAAACTTGTAACTTGTAAGCCGTCAAAACTTGGTATGAAATTCTTGCAGGTGCACAGATAGACCCTCTGTCAAAAGACTCTCTGTCAAAGTAATTTCAAATAAAATTATGATTCAGGGAAAAAAAAAATATTTAACAGATTTATCATTTGATAATTTTCCATATGAGTAAAGTCATCTCTACTGAATTAACTCTGAAAAGACATCAGAACATCACACTGATAACATTTCGAACACTGTCAAAACACATTACTTGTTATTTTAGGAGAATGTATTGGTGTTTTAAGACTTGATTCACATTAATCTGAAATGACAAATTTATATATTACATGTGAAATACTGTTATTTACAGCTCGCCAATTACATTACCAGTGCCTTTACTAAAATGCAAGGATTGCTATTATGTGTCACTAATATTAAGCATAAGATAGACCTGTGCCACAATTTGTAGTAGATGGTGGTTCATTTAATCGCTCTATTCCTCTCCGAGTGTATCAATGGCATCAGTCAGCTTAATTAATTTCACAGACTGGGACTCCCTACTGCACCTACTGATGACTTCACTTATGGAGCAGAACAAAATCAACCCCACTGCAGCTAACACAGCAATGAAAATGTGCCTGGATTCCACAAAAGGGTAAATCTCAACGAGATCTAAACTCATCGGTCAATTTACTTATTAATTTAATAAACACATCAAGGCACAGTTCAGTGAATACTTTAATCACTGTAATTAATGCATGACTGCACTCCTCATTCTCCCCCTGCACCTTTTTTAGTATTCTGAGTGTGAGAGAAGAAATAAATTAAAATATATACTACAGTCAACTAATTCTCATGCAAATAAAGCAGTAACAAAGCAAAGGGACTGTTCATCTTTGCCAGAGCTTCTCTGCAATTCCCCAATGTGCTTAAAGCTGTCCACAGTGCAATTAGGAAGGGAGAGAGAGAGAGAGAGAGAGAGAGACAGAGACAGAGAGAGAGACAGAGAGAGAGACAGAGAGAGAGAGAGAGAAACATCGAAAGACAAATAGAGAGAAATATATAGAGAAAAACAGAGAGACAGAGACAGAAATAGAGAAGGAAAACAGCATGAGAGATGAGAGAGCTGAGAAATACAGAGAAAATCAGAGAGAAACAAAGAAAAGGAAATACGTAAGAGAAAGAAAAGCCTGTCACTTATTCAGTGTCAGTTTTATTCATTTTTTTCCCTGACTCTTGTTGTTCACTGCACCACTCCAACAAGAAAATGCAGAGTTGGTTGGTCCTATACAGGTAATACGCATGTTGCAAAGGGCCTTGCAAATTACGCTTATCAGTGTGTCGATGAAACGATAAAGTGTAATTATTCTTCTGGTTAAAAAAATAAGAAAAACATCCCATTCACAAGATGAACCGCCCCTCAACAAAACAAAACAACACCCCATCCGTTAGGGCCCCAGGGTCATTAAGATATAAGATAACTCCTACACACGAGTTTTACTGCAGAAAGAAAAGATGAATAAGAACAGAAACATCCACCTTTACCCTGCATCATGATTTATGGACCTGTTTAAATTCTCTGATAACACCATTCAGGACCACATTAATGATATCTGAGCCAGACATATACTGCTGTCCTCATTCTGGATGGTGGGCAAATTTATAAGTATAACATAAGGAAAGTATTATACATTGTGCTTACTCTAAACATGGCCTACTCTTCATTTTCATCTAAAACAGTCCCAGTTATGAGTGGGAAAACCTGCCCGTGCAACGTTTACTCCACCAAAAAGGCTCTAGTAATAATAATTCACACAACACAGCTATGAAATATAAGCTTTGATCTCAAAAGAAATGGTAAGATCTTTTAAATCATTGTCGGTACTGGAGAAGAAAGGGAAAAACTTGCCACTATAACATGTTAGCCATTACTTCCATTACTGACCAAAAAAATGTTATAGATGCAGGGCTTCTTTTTACAGTGAATTACTTAAAAGCTCCTTTCCCACTTATTACTAAGAATTTTCAAATCCTAAGAGGCATTCTCTGACTTAGTTGCTAGCTGTTAGCATTATAACACTGCTAACCACAGACAATAGCGTTTTGTGCTTACCTCAGCTTGCCAGCACTGTTAATGACAGGAAAATTAGTTTGTAGTTCAAAGCAAGTTTAGTAGTGTTTAGTGCTGTATACTGAAAAAACCTGAGTAGTTTTCACACATGAACCGTTAGCCTACGCTGAGCCAGTGATAGCCATTTGTGAATGTAAACAGCTACTGCTACAGTAGTTACTAGTCTTAAATTTACCTTCATACAGTTCACAGTCTTAAAATTTACATTCATAAGAGTTTAGTTACAGCCCAATTTAACTAATTAATATGAATTTAAATTACCTTAAAATATCAACACTGTTGACAGTGAGTTAAAAGTTCTAACTGTATTTTGTACAGCTTGTCAAAACTGTAAATTACAGATATATGAGTTTGTAGTTCACCATGAATTATGTTTGGTTGTACACACAAAAACCTTTCTGTTGTCAAAGCTGCTTACACCTGTAAAAGCCGTCTCCTGCGTTCCACCACAGTTGAATGACGTCCCTCTGCCTCAGCTCCAGTGAAATCATGGGATAGGACAGTGTGCTGTCGTTGCATAGTTCAATTTTTTCCCCTATGAAATACATTCTTTTCACATGCTGCTGAAATTCACCTGCTTAATATTTTGTCCTTGTCAAAACTGTACTATTTGTGAACTGTCTTTGTCTGTCTATCTATCTCTCTCTCTCTCTCTCTCTCTCTCTCTCTCTCTCTCTCTTTCTTTGTCTCTCTCT
>JBBJLR010000002.1:6081667-6094945 GCA_037577145.1 Brachypetersius gabonensis | reverse complement strand
TGGGGTAAAGGGGGGGGTTGCCCCCCCCCCCCCCCCCCCCACTCACACACACACACACACCACCCCCTTGTTGCTATTCGTCTATCAGTTCCCCTCACACTTGTGGTCCATTTTCTCTCTCTGGTATCTCTGCAATAAACAGAAAGTTTTTGCAGCTGCTGATATGTTTTCCCTTTTGTCATCTTAAGAGGACCCACTGTTTAACATCTATCTTTCACCAGTGAAAACTAAGGATTTTGTCTGTAGCCTGTGGTTTTAACCTTGAATCAATTGTTTCTACGTATATTCCTGACCACTATAATTTTTATGAACTATTAGTTCTTTTATTGGTTTGTGTGTGTGTGTGTGTAAAAATGTGTTTTTATCTGTATTATTAACCTGTTAAAATTAAATAGTACAGCTATTACCTACTCACTTGTTACTCTCTGGACTCGAGTTGACAAAAAGGCTACTGAATGACAAAAGTGTGAGGTCAGTTATACATCATAGCATGCCAATTTCTAAAGAAATGTCAGCACAATGAGGCAGTGAGTGAAGTTTTTTTTTATGTCTTAGAAAGACATGTACCACATGTCTGGATTTTAGCCAGCAGGGCACAAAGTTGTTGAGTTTTGACAGTGTGTGCCAGCAGGGCTTTACCCCCAACAGGTGTTTTGTATTCTGGCAGTAGTCCTTAGGGTAGCAGAAGGACTGTAACCTGCCTAATACAGTGTTCTGGACAAGGTTTAACGCTCCAGTCAAAAATGGAAGTTGGGTTTTGGCACTGCACAACAAAGGTCTTGAATCAACAGTACTACTACACAAGCCACCAAAACCTGCATTTGCCCCTGCATTTACCAAATCCACTGAGGGTAAGCTTGAGTTAGTTCTGGTACAGCAACCAGGGTTGTGATGGCGTACTGTTCAATGTGTTGCTTTATCAGCTGTCTGGAATAGCTTTGCCTTTTTTGAGTTCTATGCCTTTTTTCCCTCCTATCATCAAATATTCTGTACATTCTCAATGGAACGTCAAACAGATGATAAGAGGCAGACTGCAAACTGTCAGAGTTGACTTGATTAGGGAGAGCAACCAAGGTGGAATATGTAGCGCTAGCAGACACACCTCCACAGTCCCTGCAAATATCTTTGCACAAAATCTAACGCAAGCGCAAGGAACTATCAGCAGCACCTGAGTCCCAAACAAGGGCTGATTTGTATTATTATTTTAATTATCCTCCTTTCATTGCTTTTCCCCAGGCTTGCTGGTGGTAGGCATGGCAGTATGAGGGAGGAAACGAGTGCCTTGTGTGAGGATAACCCCCCAGTGATTCTGGAGCAGGTACAATGACTGGCATGTATGAAATTTCTCTTATTAAAGTCAATACATATACATATTTCTGATGCATAATTTATATCGGGTTCTGTAGCATTAGTGCCAACACTGGAGAATAGCTTCACAGACTTCCTAGTTTTGAATCACCTTCAAAGTGTTTAGCAGAAGCGTCACGTTTGAGACGGAATTCAGGAAAGCTCGCGGCAAATACTAATTTTGGTGTAAATGTCCCAAATGTAGTTCTTATGCATTTATTTGACCAAGGTTACCAAATGCTTAGAGAGAATAGTCTAACTTTGTTGCAGATTTAGTGTTTTAAACTTTAAGATGTGGGGTCATTTACTGTTAAATGTTTCAGGTTAATAGAAAAGCACATTATTTTCTGCAAAGCTTCACTGGTTTTTAACACCTGGTGCCAGTTTATTGAATTACTCTCTTAGTAAAAAATATTTTTTTATATAAGACTTTGTATTCTACTTTTACTGCAAGCTTCAGTGGGTTACAATTTTTGTTTTTAAATTATGCCTAATAGATTTGTTGATTCGTGCTCAAACACAAAATGCTTATATCCTTAAAGTAAAAGAGGGAAAATATTCAAAAGCTGTTTGCACTTAAGTCCAAAGACAAAACCATGTTGTCCTCATCCCTAATTTGATGTAGGTGCCTGACAAAGGGTTAATGGGCCAAAACAACTCAATTAAAAAAGTCAACATTTTTGGTTCCCATCATCAAAATTGTGGCCATGCTGTTAAGAATATTGCACATTCCTCTCTAAAGTGCACCATCTGGCTAGAGAACAGACAAAAGTTTTCTTTCATATTAGATGTTTATTGTTCTGAGAGATTGATGCCGTTAATATCAGCCTTCAGAATGACAAATTATCATCACAAGTTAATCAGTGCTATTAGGAGATAAATATCTGTAATTTAATCAGTACAGTAATTTCTTTTACAATAATACGATTTACAAATGTAAGTGATTAAGTAATTAGCTTAGATCTCTCCAGATCACAATCCCTTAGAGTTCGGAGCGTCTGGTTTCTAAAGATTACAGCGGTTAATTTAAGGCTCCCCATTTTTCCCTTTTTTGTGAATGAGGATCATTTGTTGTTGGCCAAACCCAAAGGCCTTTACAAATGACCCTCACATCCTTAAAAGATTTTTTTTTTTTCGGAAAGTCCACCACTTTCCCAGTGAGAGTGGACATGTTGCACAAGTGCTGCACACAAGGGAAATAAATGCTTTACATTAAATTCAATTGAAAAATTATGTGCAGTTGATAAAATAAAGCCTGGCTCTCGGCTGGCATATCTAAACAGCTATCAAGGATCCCTTTGTTGCTCCGCAAGCACTCGCCCCTAGGCTAGTCCTGGTTTCAACATTCTAACTTATACTCCTTTATTTACAAAGTAATTTGTCGGTTAGTGTTAATTTCCTAAATGCGACATAAAAGGAGTGCAGCGGTGGGGGGAGGTGGGCGTGGAGAAAATTTGGAGGAGAAAATCATAAAAACAGCCGAGAATCAGGCAGATTGCTTCCATGTGTGCCCTGCTGCCGGGGCCAAGCGCGGCGTAGTTGTTCCTGACCCTCCAAGCAGCGGCCGGTTTTGTTTGAAAGTTCTTTAATGAAGGTCTAATTTTTATTGCCACTCCATTGACTTCAAAGCAGTTCAGGTTGCCAAACATAATTCCACTAGAGGTATTTTCAGGTGCACTGCAAATAGTTCATAAATAATTTCCCCATTAGGTGAGTTCTCCTTGAGTGCTGCAGTTTTCGGGGTGAATGTTTTGACTGTTTGGTCTCCAGGCCTCTCTCTCTCTCTCTCTCTCTGGTCCTCCTGCTCGGAGCTTAAAGGAGTCAAATGCCACTTAGAGGCTCTGCGACTTCTCTGCTGCCCCATAAAGCCGACTCCAGAGTCACCCTTGTCACTCATGTGCTGAGAGACTGCAGTGAGAAGCTACCATTAGAGGATTAGAGAATTAAAATAAATCCAACCCAAGAGGGCTAATGGTCGATACCTTATTGCACATGACCAGCCTGCCACTTCGAATGGGTTTTCGTAGGAGTAGCAGAATGAAATGCAACACTGAGCTTTGTCTGCTTCAAGCAGGCAACTTAGAATGGGTCGCCCCCAACCCTAAGTATAATGATGGATTATTGCTTTGTTACAGAAACTTGCCCTCCACATGTGGACTCGCCTGCGCAGGCTTTGTTGCATGTGCTGCAATAAGTAATGAAAGCTGTTGAGTTGGACCTCAGTGTTTTCAGTGTTTGTTATGATTGTAATCCAAACCGACAGCACTGGTGTCACAAGCATGTATGTGCATATTAGACATTTTCAGTGGATTTTTTTTCATTTAATGCTTTCAAACAAATGTATTCAGGCAGACTGCAAAAAGTATCTTTGATTTTTCAAATCCAGTCAAACACAGTACCATTGCATACTGCACTATGCTGTGCATTGAGCATATTATAGTGTGTATCCTTTTAGGAAAAAAAAAAAATCTGTGTCTGTAACAAATGTACAATCTTGTGCAAAAGTGTAGGTACCACTTGTCAAATGAGATGTTTTGTTGATTTTCTAAGTGAAAGCCTTTACATCCTGTACTGAGAAGAGCTACACACTAACAATTTTTATCATTATTATGAGGCATTAGAATCTGTACTTTTGAGTATGTCCTGGATATTGTCAGTACTTGAAAAAACTCGGATGAGCTGCATGTTTTACAAAGTGAGTCTAATTAGGCTTATTTAATTATATTTAGTGCAGTGCTGTGTGTGAAAAACAATGCCATACCCTATATCAAGTGTTTTGTATTTTTGCCAAATAACCCACTCTTGACACAGAGAACACACTTTTGAACATTGTATTGTACACTGTTTATTTGTTAAATGTAACACATTGGTTAAATACAACGTTAAATGTTCCATGTGCAAAACTTATAGCACATACAAAAAACTGTGGACTAAAACAAGAAAACATTTAGCGTGATTGCGTGTGTCCAAACTTTTACATACATGTATTAGGGACATAACTCTGTATATTCTTGCATACCATGAAAGTTTTTTTCTTCTCAGTTTGTCTGCAAGACTAAACAGCTTTTATACATTCCCTTTTTATTGCCAATAGAGAGGATATTAAAAATGCATATTTCATCTTTCTTGTCAATTTGAGATTTTAATGGATTTTGAAAGGCTCCCAGATCCAGGCAATCAAAGTCTTAATTTAACACAAACTAACAATAAAAGGAATAATGGCATCAAAGCACATGTGTTTCACATTCCACTACATTCTGAACGAATTATATGTATCTTGTGGGGCCGTGCCTTGACTTAGCAAGCCATTAAACGAGTTTTGCCTTTCTCAAATGCTTTGTAGAGAACTTCATAAAAAACTATGAACCTTTTGATAGGTAATAACATGGAGGAAGTGAAATCCATATGCGATAGAGATTTCTGGTGTGGACTCGGCCTCAGATATAAATTTCAGCGATACTCCAGCCTAAGTGCCTATTACAGAGTTTTCTTTTCTTTTTTTCCCCCTCACTGCATTTAAAATATTATTATTGTTCTTTAATTGCATTTCCTTCCCCACAGCAGACTGCAGGCTTTAAGGGAAGAAAATGGAATACATGTTTTATTGTAACCAAGTATTTGGCAGGAGAAAAATACTGGTGTCACTGCACACATGACACATTCAATGTGAAAACAGGCTATAAATCATGAACTGTAGCACCGACGCTTGACCGTGCTCTTGTAATTGCTGCTACTTGGGCCAGAATGTCTCTCATAGTTAACTTGCTGGTTAGAATGGTAAGAAATACTTTTTTTTATAGGTTGTATACCTTGGACCACAATGAGATTTTGATATTCTTGAAGCTAATTTATTTATAGCTTACTTAAAACAATTTCCCTGTGTGCACGATTGTTTGAAATTTGAATAATGAGCATATATTCAGAATGATTTTTAATATTTAATATTTAATATTTAAAATAATAATATATAATATATAAAATAATATTTATTTTATATGTATACAGTATATATATGTATATATATATACAGTATATATATGTATATATATATATAGTCAGACTAGTGACCTACATCTTACTCAGAACACAAACCTTGGTGTCATGTGCCTATTAAACAGAGATATAGGGGTTGTCCTAAGTCTAAACCCACTTTAACCCCCAACCATGCCCCTCAACAGCCCCAATAAACTTTACCTCCACTGTGTCCATGCCAGACAGATAGAGAGCGGTCATTTCCTCCCTCTATCTTGCTCTCTAGGTAGTGCCAGTGTGGTCAAACCACTGGATTGTAGCCCACTCCTCCATGTGCTGCAGCACTATGTACGCTGGACAAAGCAGCACTGAGGCTGCACTGTTCTGGAGAGGGATCTTGTTTTTCCACGTCCGTCTGATGTTTAGAATAAGATCAATAACCTGAGACTGATGTTTGCGATGATTCATGGCTACAGCGAGTCTAATTTTTCTGGACACGCAAATCTTAATTAATGAGTTGTTATGGGAGGAAAGAGAGCCCTGAATATCTGTTAAACACACACGCAGGTCAGGTTAATGAGTTCTCTTTATACACACTGTGTCCTTTATGGGCTCAGCTCAGGCCTGCGTGCCTCCTCTGGGTGTCGACAGTGCCGGCTCCTCACTGAGTTCTCCTGGAGGGCTACTGCGGCTCTCTGGGGACTGCCGAAGCCCTCAGCTTCATTCCTATAGAGCAGCCACAGGAAATGAGAGCTTGACCCTTACTTCAAGAGGAATAAAGGCCATCTGAGCACATTTGGTAGTGGGAGAGAAAGCATTTATCTTTCTCACAGCCAATGGGATTTTTCTAACACACTTTTTGAAGTATATAGATTCGCAGTGGATTTTAGGTTGATCTTAATCCATGCCTGAGAAACAGGGAATGTTCCCAGATCTTTTTTAAAATTCTGCGGCAAGTGCTTCATTCTCTGCAGCTTAATATAAATCATAAACCTTCAACAAAATGTAAGGAAAAAGGCACTGAAAGGCTGTTGCCTTTCTCATTGTTCCCTTCATGTAGCGTGTGGAGTGCAGCACAGGGACCTTTATTCCCAGACCCACTTCATTACCATAAATCATGTTTCCGGATGAAATTTTGGTTCAAAGTCATTTCTTAAGGTTCCAAGACCCTACTCATAAGCAGGCTCTTGGAATTGAAGGAACAGTTGCTCTGCCCGGTTGTAATTAATCTGAAAAGATCACTCACTTAGGCAGCTGCATCAAACACTTCACTCCCTAAAATATCTCCTCCAGATTTTCTAACGCTTTCTAATCATAAATAATCACACAAAAAGACATGCAATTAGATTACTCTCCAATGTCCTGGCATTATGTTGAGGGGAAAAAAAATCCTCTGGTCTTTCTCTAACTAGTTAGGCTATAGCATAATTGCTCTCCAGTGACTTTGATACTAGTTTTAAGCAAGAGGTTTAACTTCTTGTTAGTGGACTTCTTTATAAGCCTGAGCACAGTAGGCCAATTTTAGACGGAAATCAGAGAGATTGAAATCTGAGAAATACTGTATGCGATAAATTTCCCAGACCCTTATTTTATTACCGCCTTCAAGAGTTGTACGCTTCTGACTCATTTTGGTCATAATGATCTGTAATGTTTTTAGATAACGACATTTTTTGAGGCTTTGATGAAGATGAAGTATTACATTATTGATGTCATTTATTTCATGTTTTCAGAGGACACACTTTCTCCATCATTTATTCAGTTCTCTTGTAACTTCTGTGTGCCATAAGTGTTTCAATTTCTAGTGCATCCGTCAGAATAAAACACCTTTATACTTTAGATTTTTTTTTTTTGCTGGCCATTGTTTGCTTAACCTTTAATTTGTATATGGTGCATTTATACTTGCAGTCCCTGGCTCATTTTTGAGCTTGTTATTTTTTTATTTCTTGTTTTACCTGTGCTCCTGCTACAAAGCAGAGGAAACTAGCACAGTTATATATGATATAATTGATGTGTGGGGTTAAATGTACTCTGAGTAGTTTAAAAGGGCTTTGATGTGCCTCAGCCCTATTTTAAAATCAAACTGCCTGTTCATAAAGAGATAATGGACACATACATTCATGAAAACAGCATGTCTTTTGCATGTACCAAAGCAGTTATGTGGAGAGAGAACAACGGTTCATTTTATCATTGGGACATTTAGATGTCTTTGGTCTATGTTGTGTTCATACTTCTAACAAACTGCACCCGAGTTCATTTGGGAATCGTTTGTTTGGGCTAGACCAGAGTTCACATGGCAGCATTCTTACTTGATCTAACAGAGCAGTTAGACGAGTTGTTTTAATGAAGTTTGAATCATTTGAAGCATTTTGACCAAAAATAAGTTGTTAGGAGATTGAACAGAGTGCAACAGAGAAGAACGCATTGGAAAAGGATAAATCGTTATAACAAAAGATTATCCGGTAATGTCATAAAGAAACAAAGTGTTAAGCTGTGATTCAGTCATTTCCTGGATATGAGAAAAGTACCATCTTACGTCTGTTTACTTCTGTTAGTTTGTGAAATGCCCTCCATTGATGACACATCTTTCTTCTGAGAATTTCAAACTTTGTGAGATTCTTCAAGCTTGCAAGGACATTTTTTTATTGCAGTTAAAGGCATGCCTACCCAAACTCTCGTCTTTATTTCTTCTTCCGCCAACTGAGATTACCACGTAAGGAGTTTTCCCCTAGTGAAAGAAATTGCATTGACCTCTTCTATCTATTGCTTCCATATGCAAGCAGTTATCTCTCTTGCAAATGGAAATGAGACCCAAAATTGCAACAAATGGGTCCATGCCACTGAATGCAGATGTTCCCCCTTTTTGCACAGAGTACACATGCCTGATCAAATTAACTTTAACCCCTCCGTCGACAGAACAGACATTTCTTGAAAAGCCTCCACTTGCCCCAATTTGTTTGGAGCTAGGCCTAGAAGCATAACTGTATCTCACGGCACAGTAAATAAGTTGTGATCGTATTAAACACTTGGTGAACAGTGCTCTCTCAGGGCCTTAGCAGGGGTTCCTCGCGTCCAGCGGCCCACCAAGTTCACTGGTTGGGCCTGGGTGAAGGCATGAGGCTTGAAGGAAACCACCTGTTGGTGAGGCAGAAGAAGGATGAAAGTGGTCAGCTGGGTGGAAAGAGGCCAGGGGGATCCCAACAGGTGCTTCCTCCACTCAGAGCTGGGAACACAGAGCTGTAATATATGGAAATAGTTGCAGGAACTCTCTCACGTTAGTGAGATGCCCGGAGTATAATGAGGACGTGTTATAAAACAGCCCTGAAGATAATTGACCAAATTGGTTAAATGTTGCTCAGAGCCCTGTGTGTTAATGGTCTCCATTCAGACCAGACTCGGGTCACTGCAGACGCTCGCTAACAGAGGAGACAAAATGGCTCTTAGATGGTGGATGTCTCTACCCCGCAGTTTACCTCACAGGGCCTCTTTAACAAAGTTGCTCAATTTATTTTACACTACTCGCAAGCAGTAAATCAGATTAGGCCAACATACATTCTTATAAGCACTTAGTAAATTGTGGACTAATCCTTGTTAAGTTATTGTTGCATCGCCTCGCCTGTATCCAAGTGAGTCTTTATAGTATTACAATCAGGCCCTCTCCCGCTAAAGCCATAATTCATCCTCATGACCTGCTACACAGGAAATATCTGCTCTTTTTCCAGCTCAGGTCCTTCCCACTCTCCCACCAGAGTTGCAGTACACAGCTTCTAACCCTATAATTTATAAAACTGTCAGCCTAATACACACAACTGTTATATATACATGTAGAAAACATGTAGAATTGGAACATACAGGTGCTAACTTATTTCACTTTGGGTTTTCCTGCCCGCGGTAATGAAGAGCAGGTGAGGACCATAGCTTTAATCAGGCCTGGAGTGGGCAAGGTGGAGATTTGCAGCTTGCTGAAAGGCACGCCGT
The DNA here is from genome assembly GCA_037577145.1 of Brachypetersius gabonensis. Lineage (NCBI taxonomy): Eukaryota > Metazoa > Chordata > Actinopteri > Characiformes > Alestidae > Brachypetersius > Brachypetersius gabonensis. The sequence goes on along the minus strand of JBBJLR010000002.1, from coordinate 6,085,651 downwards.
CCACATGGGGTTCATTAGGGGGTTAGAACAAAATCAGTCAGGAACGATTGTTTTCCCACTCCCCTTGCTCAAGTGGAATAACTTACACACAGAGTGAAAGATGCCTGACTTTAAAGTTATCAGACCCCTACTAGAATGCCTCTAGTAATGAGACCTTTCTTTGAGGACACTCTCTGTCCTTTATGAGGCTCTCATGTTCGTTTTTGGTCCTCTGTCTAACAGCTGAGGTACAGGCTGCAGGGACCCCTTTTAGCACCATTATTTTCAGTGGTTTAACTTTCTTTTCTTTTTTTGTTTACATATTTTGCTTTAAGGTAAGGAACCAGACATGAATTGTATCCCTTTTTTAACTAAACAACTGACAGGTAATATTTGCCAGTGATCTTGAAAATGTTTTTTTTTGTGGTGGAAAAAATGAATTCCAAATGAGATGTATCTACGTATCTACTGAAAATATTTTAATAACAATATTTATTTTATTATTTTATTATTATATAATATTTTATTATTATTGTTGTTATTATTATTTGTTTTTTAAATCCTAACGCATGTTGTTCTGTTGTTTACTGAAATGTTTACAATTTAATATTATAAAAACACTTTTCTGACCGTTTTTGTTATACACAATTTAAATGCAGTAACAAGCAATATGTTAGAACATTCTAATGTAAAACTATTGACATTGTGATTACAAATGAGCATAAAAATTGTATATGTGAAATTTTGATGAAAAATTGATGGCAGGACCAAAATGTTCACTTCTCTTAAGCCAGTGGTCACCACACTGCTCCTGCTTCCTAAAGAGTTAACATCTGATCCAGATGATCAATTTTTATTCATTAGCTGGATCAGGTGTGTTAGATTTGGGCTGGAGGGATTACAAGCTGCTGCTTTAAAGCTAAATTAGTATGAAAGCTTCAGATGAAACTACAGCTTTTTTGTGTAATAAATACATTTTTGGTGTGCATGAAGGGAGGAAAGAATATCAGAGAGCCGTAAAAATCTGCCCATAATTTATGTTGCACTAGGGAGGAATAAAAGCTCATTCTCACAAATTACCACAACTGTCTCAGACAAATGAGAAAATAAGTAAAGTTTGCGCCAGACAGATATATGCTGTATGACTAATACAGGGATACAGCATGGAATGGAACTCCTTCCTTCAAATGGGATGATCTTGAGGACTTTTGACTTGTTGGCAATCACTTGAAGCTAAGCAGGTTAAAAACATCAGCATAAATTCACATTTGATGGATAGATAAATCCAACTCCATATGAGATGTAATATATCATAGCATTGCCATTCAGCAATTCGCTGCTGTTTGCGGAGGTTGGTGGTGTTTGGTAAACATATGGGATCCTGTTCCTTCTGGCAAACTAAACCCCTTGCCCATAGTGCCTTAATGCTGTTTGACTTCTTCATATTTTTGTCCTGTCTGAATCTATGGTTCTTATAAATGTATGTGCGCGTAACAGACATGTCAACGGAGGTGTAATTACTTTTGTTTATCTGTCTGTGGAAGCCATGAAAATATGAATTCACTGCTGGAATAACCTTTAGCACAAGCAGAAAAATATGAATAAGACACACTTGGCACTTTTCCACCACAACATTGTCGGTTCTCTGTATCATTTTTGAATGTGTTAGCCAGGCATTGGTTTTGATCCAAATGAACTACAACATCTGCAATTAACAAGTAGTTGTTTGATGCATATGCTGTCTCTTTTGCTATTTAGGTTTCCCTGTTGCTGCTTTCATTCATGTTTTATTAAAATGTCTAATTTCTTGCGGTCGCCCCTTCCATACACACTGGTATCAGTGCTTCAAACTCTTGTTCAAACAATTTTGTGGAGCCAGTCGTTTTGGGTTGGAAATTTGGTGCAACTGGTTCTAGATTAGGCACAAGCACCATGTCATTGGAAAAGGGCGGCCAGATCCAGGATCCACATGAATCACTATCATGTCATGGTCAGACAAAAGCATTGTGTTTTAGAATTGTTTTTAGGTGAGAGAAGAGAAATTTTAAACACCTCCCCCCACCCCACCCCTTGCATGACTATTGCCAGTCTTCCCAAATCTCACAGATGCATACCATGCAGTCCCTGGGCATTCCTGTTTGCTTCCAGCACAACCGGTGTCTTGTTATCCCTGTGCATGTTTTGCATTCACCAAAGGAACATTTAAAACTGTTTGTGTCGAACTTTGTGATTGGATGCTCGCAACTTTCACAAAACTTTTGGCTCACCTCAGGACTGAACTTTAAGGTGAGCGAGGAGGGGGGAAAAGTACATAATTCCAAGGTAATAAAGCCCACGAAGACATATTAAATTTAATCTAGTCGGCCGTGGCACAGAGTGAACTTTGGAAGGTCATCGGCAAGTAAATGGAAGGCATCGTTTCGCATAACACTCCCCACCTGATCTGTGACAACACCACTTAGCATGTCATGCTGCTGACAAGTGGGCATCAGCTCCTATTACCGCTGCCCACGTCACAGGTGTCAGGCAGCTTTTCAAACCACCAGGCTTGCCAGGCCAAATGAAAGCCAGTGACAGACACGGTTACTGTCATAGGACAGACCGGAGCTCTGTGTGACCCGTACCCATTAGAACTAAGAAAACAGTGCGAGGAGGCAAGCTGTGGGAGAAAAAGATACAATAATAAAGTTTCATTTGGGTAGTCTCTCAAAGAGCCCAGGGACAATTAAGCCCCCCATTTTCTCTGCCCCTAAAGGCCCAGGCTCAGGCAGTTAAGTCGTTTCAGAGACATCCTGCACCTGTAAAATTGCTGCACTCCTCTGAATTACGGAGAGGGTGGTGTGGGAGTGCAAAAATAATCTTGTCTTTAACCCCTGACCTTGGCTCAGTTTCAAAGTGTAAAACTGGTGGCAGTGGAAGATGCAGCTGTACTTATGAAGGAGATGAAGTAAGAGTGAGGGGGAAAACAATTGTCATGTGGATCTCTGAGCTTTGACTGAGAGTACAGTGGGTAGTGGGCAAATACCAATTTGACCAATTTTATTGTCTTTGACTCTTCAGCACTTGTACTGTGGCTCATCCTATACTGATCATCTGAAATATATACAATAAACCCCCAACATTCAAGGGGGTATCTTCCAAGACCACCCGAGAATAGTGGAAAAACGCAAATAGTGGAAAAATGTGAATTTGGTTTAAAAATGCCAAGAAATACCAATATAGTTTTTATAGTGTAAACACTAAACATGCCCCACATATGCTCATTTAAACTCAGCTTATTACATTACCCTTAAAAAAATGTAAAGGTAAACCCTTCTCCGTACTGTACAGATTACACTGAACTGCTGTCTCTGGCAGAGCTAGAATGTAAATACCAGTGTTACCCCTGTATTTGCTGTCATTGCACACATATTTTCTTTGTTATGCGCTGTTGTTTTCCTCAGTATAAGCAGGGTAAATGCAGTAATACATTAATTTAAATTATAGTAATAAAAATACAGGGCTTTAAGAAGAACAAAATTAAAAACACGAGAACACTCAGTGAAACACTCGAGACGCTCCATGCAGGAAACTGTTCTGATGAGGGAATTCTAGACTGCAGCTGCCAGAGATGTGTCACAGATGCACTCTCGGATTGGCTAAAGTGAAACCTCTCAAGTACAGCGGTGTTTCACCATCACAAGATGCGCTTTCTTTATGTTCTCTTGAGAGTACTAAAATATTTATACAGTTAAATTTTATTTGGAAATGTAGCTGAATTTATATTAACATTTTTTTTACAAAATTAGTAGTTGATATTTTTCTTAATAATTTAGCACTAAAATGCATGACGAATTATATATTAACATAAGGAAAGCGAAAAATGTGGAAGATATCTGTAGTTTCCGCAAATACGCTAGGGGTTTCCGCAAGCAAGTAAACTCGCGGGGGTGTGTGTGTGTGTGTGTGTGTGTGTGTGTGTGTGTGTGTGTGTGTGTGTGTGTGTGTGTGTGTGTTTGTGTGTGT
>JBBJLR010000002.1:6068532-6078572 GCA_037577145.1 Brachypetersius gabonensis | reverse complement strand
TGTGTGTGTGTGTGTGTTTGTGGGTGTGTGTGTGTGTGTGTGTGGGTGTTTGGGTGTGTGTGTGGGTTTGTGGGTGTGTGTGTGTGTGTGTGTGTGTGTGTGTGTGTGTGTGTGTGTGTGTATATATATATGTATGTATTTTTCATGGTTGTCTTAGCTTATAAACTTTTTCATGCTAGGAAACAACACTTCTCAGTACTCTACACTCAGATTTGTACACTAATGTACGGCAGTGATCTAAATAGTAGTGCATTACATTGATTCCTTTTGTCAGTAGAAGTTTTCCAACTAAGCTTTAGTTAGACTATGGAAGCTCACAAAGTAAGAAATGTTTTGTTGACCTCACAAAATCACACCGAGCTTCACAATGATCTCACTGTGGCCTTCATGAAATCTAAAAGATAAAAGGAAAATATTGTTTGGTTATGTGCATGAAGGAAGATGACAGAAAATCATTTGGTTCTTTAGAGGAAAATTAATGCCAATATATATATTGGTATAGAAAAAGATGCATAACAAATAAGATTCATTTTATGTTATCTTACTGCTTACTGTCGTAATATTTACAATATTATCTGTTTTGGCTTTTTACAGTTAAGTGGTGATTCCTCTTTAACCTGTCTTGCATATGCGCATCATAGAGATTTTAGTTTAATGCCAAAAAAAAAAAGAAACTAACAGTTATCACTACTGAATATAACGATCACTGATCCTCATGTCACAGAAATTCTGTATCAGTGTGTATCCCCGATCTCCACATCCTGCAGGCCTGGAAAAGTGCAGCAAGAGAATTTATCCTCTGAGCAGAGTGTGTGTCTGAATAGGGGTTGGTGGTTTGAAAGTGCTGCACATGGTTGAGTAGCACTGCAGACATCTGCCCACTAATGAGCTCATTGTTGTGATAGGTGTTTGGTTTAGCCCAGAGAGGGGCCATTGTAATCCACTGCACCACTGAAAGGAGCCGCTCTTACCAAACCCCTGCCTGTCCCTTTTAGCTCTGCTGTGACTGAACCGGTGGGAGCTACCTCGCAGCCCCTGAGGAGAGTCTTAGCCTGCCATAGCGAGCCCCCCACAGCAGGGCTATCTGCATAGGGCCACCTGCTGATGGATGCCTAGCCTTTGTGTGGCTGTCTACACAGCCTGAGCGGATTCAATTTTCTCCATCCCCTGGGAGCAAAGCCTTCGGGGTGGACAAGCTGGCCTCTGTCAGACCCTTGGATGGAAGACCAGGGGCAGCTAAAGACACTCTTTGCGCTGTGCGGGTCAACCAAGAACTTGGTCTGTTGGGTGCCTCTAGCACTTTGCTGTGCTGCATGGCGGGTTTGTAGCCATGCTGTACTTTTGATGAGCTTCTCATCGTCACCGCCATTATTTGAGCACATTAAGGTTTTATTACCCTGTAATACAGTCTCATGGTTTCTGAAGAGGGATTAAGCTGTAGGATGTCCAATAGTATTGATCTAACTAAAACACTCATGGCTAATTTACTTGAATATACAGGCTATGAAGATGTACCTAAGAGACCTAGGTACATCTTCATTGCCTGTATATTCGACTACTTTGTGGTACTCCACATTTAGATTACCTGATAAATTGCCAAAATGCAGGAGGTCTATTTCCCAACATTTTTTCCAGTTCGTATGTACTCCCTTCTGATCTGCTGTAGTGCATCAACTAAATAGGCAGCTTGTAGGTCATCAAATATGAATAAGAAGGGAGAAGCAGAACTGTCACCTGTCCATCATTAAGTCGAATTCACCATGTCAACTGGAACAGCCTCATGTAACGTGCCTTGGCAGATAACTGACAGCAGACTGTGACCTTCACCTGACTATGCTGTGCCATCAAATGAAGCAAATTTTAGGGGCTCTGCATTGCCCTTTGTCTAATGTCAATAGTCTTGATCTATGACTATACTGACACCTGTCTTATCGCATCCATTGGTGTCTGGGTTGTCAGGCTCCTCTCATGTACTTTCAGCTTTAGCAGATGTGTGAAGTCCAAGATCACCTGCTTCTCCATCAGAAATGTGATTGATTGATGGAGCTGTCAGAAGTGCTGTGTAACACTTTACACCTCTTTTTAAAATAGACCATAGTGCCTCAGTAGCTCCTGTCAGATTTGTAGAAATTATTATATTATTACATCAAATGTGTTTAATGTCTAATATACCTGGCATAAATAAAACAGATAGTGGGAATAGAAGCCTGCATGCTTTTACAACAGCAATGTATGTAGCTACTTCTGTAAACAGTCTGTTACCTATACTAGAATATACTAGAGATACCCCTAGGTCAGGGTTATTCAACTTCAATAGCAAGGGGGCCAGATATGAAAGTCACTGGGGATTTGAGGGCCACAGAATTTTGTGGTTTGTAAAGTTGTTAGAGTGGATACGTCACCGAGCTAAAACTACAGATTCTCCCCTCACTGTGTGTGTGACCGGATTCTCTTTCCTTACCGCCAGCTTTGTTCTGCTTTTTGTTTAACACACCCATTTTCTGACAAATCCCGCCTCTTTCGGCTACGATTGGCTAATAATATGTCAGTTTCTGTTCTCGGGTTGGATCATTCCATGGAACACAGCAGATATTCAATCTTGGCGAAGGTAGTGGGGGACTACCAGCCAATCATGATTCAAAACCCATAATTTTATTATATCACACGAATCAGTCTTGCGGGCCTTAAAAGATTTCAAAAGGGCTGGATTCGGCCTGCGGGCCGCTAGTTGAATAGGCCTGCCCTAGGTTATTACAGCCTTGTTCTAATTGACATACAGGTAAGATTCTGAGGGGGAAAACTTTTTTTTTCTTATGTATTTACATATATTACATATACATATATTTAATATATTTAATTTTAATTACATATACACATTTACATATATTTAATACAGCTCGACAAACTGATGAGTACTGGCCAACTTGAATTACAGTCAAGTAGAAAAATACCTGTTGTTCATGTGGTGGTTTTTAAAGGCTGGCTGTAAATTCCCTAGCATGTTGCTTTCAGTAAAGACAGATGAGTGAATTCTTAGGATGACAGAAATTATGATAAACATTATGACATTTGTAGTTATGAGCTGCTTAAGCTGTATATTATGAAATTTTTAGTGTGATTTAATTTTAACGAGATCTCTTATTGCATGTTAAACTGTTGATGTTATAATAATACTTAAGTTTGAACAATGTATGACAGGATTTTCTTATAATGTTGCATGCCAGTACGTGTCTGACTTGCACAGATTTGGTCTAGATGGAAAAGCTAAGTTATGAATATCTACGGATCCTGAGGTTGCCGTGAACCCACTAGATTTCCTACTGATGGCCACTGAATGCCTGAATGTCAAGTACTCTATTCTTTATGTATTAAAACACCCTGCTCTTGTTAGTAATGAGAAAAGTTGTTGTTGTAGCAGGAACAGTGTGTAATTAACTGTCTGCCTTTTCTAAGCTATGTCCCCCAGCTTGTAAGCTAAATTGTCAGAGTTGAGTCGGACCCAGCAGTGAATTGAACTGTTCAAATAACGATGAAGAGGATGGTCCTTTCATTATATTCCCAGTGGGCTGTGTCCCGTCTGTTTGACGACTGAGACTGAACTGAGGTTGGCAGAGATGATGCAGCTGGGTGGGCACGTGTACTTTGTTTAAACATAAAAGGAGTCCAAACTCAGCTCTTCTGTGACTGTAAGCTTTGTGTTGGGTGCTGTGTTGGTAAGGCTGCTGCTTAATTGTTACCATTTTAGAGAAGTATAAAAAGGCCTAAAGCAGCCAGTAGATTCCCTAGGCAAGCTCTGTTCAACCTTTCACTCCCACAGCCTGTGCTGTTGGAGCTACAGATGAGCGTTTGGTGAAGATAGATATGGAAACAATTGTTTCAGTATGTTCCCCCACAGTGAAAGCCCAGAGCTGTCATATCATATTTTATGTTTCTTCGTTTTTTGAAACGCACAATACCTAATAACAATTTGCACGAGCTGTTTTCCCACAGAGATATGAAGAAGTGTTTAGTCGCCCTTGGTTGTCTTCATTATGAACACCATGATGTTCTGTGGATATGACAGTGGAACTTAATGCACTAAAATTGATTGGTTTTGTGTTAAAAGACGGCAGACAACAGTGAAACTAGGGGTTGAAATAACTCTTGGTTTTTTGATTCATTGTCATCATGATTTCTTTGTGATACTGTGTATTATGGACAAATGTAGTCATTCCACTTATTATTATTATTATTATTATTATTATTATTATTGTTATTATTATTATTACATTAAAATGCATGTAATTTGACAGTCACTTATCTGCAATGGCATAGAACAGTATCATGAATGGAAAAATAGGTAATACTGATCGACTTGTATGTGTAACTATTCCATGCAAAATATTTCAGTACTAAGTTGTGCATTTTATACATTGTGGCTGTAAATTTTGTTGACAGAGGTTTGGAACCTTCATCTATTTTATTTATTCATTCTGTCACTTTCCACTAGCATAGAGGCTAGTGTTTTATTGGCCTTGGTCTGGGATCCCCCTTTATGTATTCATCTTCATTGGAAGGCATGGCTTTCAGCTTCAGCGCCTGCTGTTATACAAATGCTGAGGGCAATCTCGCTGACCAGCCAGGTCACTGCCAGGATCTGCGGCCTAAATGAGAATTTTAGCAAACCAACACAATCAGGTCGCAATTAGATTCCTCTTTCATGATCTTAAAAGGAAATGCAAAGGAGATTAGATAACACGCGGGCCATAAGGCTCATTTGTCGTGCTTGGCGCTAAGTGTCTGGAGATGGCGAAATGCTTTAATTCCCTATTTGTGGAGACCTCCTCGGGCCAACTCCAGCTATTGCTGAACTACACTAACAGCATTAGCACATAACAAGGTAAAAAAAAAAGCAGCACGCTGAGCTTATCTCCAGAAAGTTAGCCTCCGTGGGTGAATTCCTCTACACCGAAGCTTTCTCCATGCATTCATATCCGTGTTTAAAGTGCCACTCTGTTGTTAAGTAGGCATGGCAGTTTTTGAACCCACCAAGAAAGAGTTGTCCCTGTGCCAGGGTTTTTGATTTGGAAATCAGCTTTGGCACGGTGCAAGCTGGCCAATCGCACTTATCTGACTGCCTCTAATGGACATGCTGGAATTAGAACAGGCAGAAAGCGTCTTAAATGGGAACCTTTGCGAGGCAGCTGCTCGGTAGTTCACAAGAGTACCAATAAATGGCAGCTACATAACTTCCCTTAATCAGATTGGAGCAATCAGCTTGAAAAATTTTCCCATATGGCGTGGTGAGAGGGAGAAAGGGCCGAGGGTTACTGCAAGGACACAGGCCACTCCAAGGTTAGCATGTCTGGCTACAATTAGCCACTCTGTGGAGAAACTAGGAGGATGCTTCAGGGAGCTATTGCTCCTTAGTCAGTTGTAATTACTGTGTCAGGAATTGCGTGCCGAGAAAAGCGAAGTGTTGCTCTGTTTTGATTGTTTGCTTCTACATTGCTTCTGAGAATGCTAGACATAGCCTCAGAAGTTTTAAAATAAAACAAATCAGGCCTTCGTCTTGTAAATTATTGGGCCCTTAAGTCCTTGCACATATCTTTCTACAGTAATCTAATAACAACTATATTTACAAAAAAAGGATGCACTTCAGGTCTGGCCATCCAAAAGATGTGAAATGTGTTTTGACTTCAGTGACATTCACCCATTTTCTCTCAGAAGAAAGTCGTAAGCAATTTGAGCCACTTGTCCATCAGTCGTACATCCTCCCTCCCTAATAGAGAGTCGTGATATCAGCTCTTGCTGCTTTCCGCAGTGTAGCTGTTTTATCACATAAGCCTCGCTGCAGTGTTTGATTAAATGAAAATTACTTTTTTCCCATTTCCCAGATGTCAATAATCAGTAAGGCTTTTCCTATTATTGTTGCAAGTGTTTCATAAACCTAGTCTCATAGAAACTGCAGTGTTGCTTATTTTTTCACATTTAATAGTGATGAAATGTGACCACAGGCATTTTAGGTTGGCATTATTTTAAAGCGGGTGTTGTTCACTGTGGCAGAGGACCGAACAACCTGGACACTTCTCTCATTCAAAGTGATCCAACAATGTTTATTTAATGGATGACAATTATTTAATTAGCCATTGTTTACAATAAAATTGTTAATATTTGCAATAGTTGATCCCACAAGCTGAAGAAGAAAGTTTGAGTGTCCATAAGTTGATGTCAGTTTATCATGTCTACCCCACTAAGGCCCTCATGATAATGAGCTAATTAAACTGCAGCCACTCAAGAAGGGTCTCAATTGCTGACAGTCTGTGTGCGCTTGTGTAGTTTTATGCCTGTGGAAAGGAACTTTGACAAGAATGTCTGCTCCAGCCAAAAGAGAGAGAGGGAGAGAGAGAGAAAGAGAGACAGGGAGAGAGAGAGGGGGAAGAAAAGAGAGTTTGAAAGAAAAGAGAGAAAAATGTTCTTTGAAATTGGCCCAAGACAAACACTCACCTCCAGGGTCATTTTAGCCTTGAGACTAAAGCCAAATTTCAACAGACCGGTTCTTCAAACCATGTGCATTTGTTTGTGGAATCTCCTCCTACACGACTGTACAGGAGAGAAATGAAGTCCCAGTGAACACTTACCTTATTATTCCCTCTACGATAGCTGTGTGAGGTTTTGGTTCATTAGTTAGGCTGCTGTTAAAACTGTTTAAACAACAGACCAGGCACATTTCATTATTAGAGGTAATGTTTATGCCGAGTTTTTAAGGACTTGCAGACTATAAGACAGCGTTTGACTCACGTGTGCACAGCTCTGCTGTTATTGGGAGCTCACATTCAGACCCTTCATGGGACAGACATAGAACGAAGCTCTCTGTTTTTAACATAACAAAGACTGTGGAAAGTGAAGATGATACTAATTGAATAATGATATTAGTCATAACAGTAATGGCTATAATGGCCTTCTGGACTCCGAACCATGGTGTTGGCGAACAGTTTCAACTTCAACTCCAATCCATGTTTCATTCTTCAAGCGGCGGCTGAAAAATCCAGATGTGGCCAGTGCTATCACCCCTGAATGGCTCCTGCCTCCAAATTTATATCCAACACATGCTCGCAGCTGCAGAGCTTTAGAACTTTCCCTCCTCAGGCAGAAGCAAGCCAGCTTTAGAATTGATGAACTCTGTTGGAACCTTTACTGCTCGGATAAGAGTGTTTCGGTCTATTTTAGTATCGCGCATTACAGACATGCTGTGGAATCAGTACTCCCCGTCCCCATCATTAATACATGAGACTATTTCCCAGCACGTTTCATGAAAGGCAAAGCAACTCAAGGTCTGCTGAAGTGCAGCGCAGACCACAAAGGAGAAATTTCCCCTGTGGATGTCATGAGGAAAGGGGCATTTAAATAGCAATCCACGTAACAGTCCTAAATCAATATAAGTCATCAATATAAGTCAGATTTGTTTTAATTTATGTGAGACACTTACAGATGAACCGCCGGGAGCTCCGATAGCTCGAATGTCTTTACTCCGCAGCTGATGTCCACCGCAGCATTATTCCTGTTCTCCGTCTCCTTGTGTCCTACCACAGCGCTCATACAAATAAAAATAAGAAATCAATGTAACGTACAATTTTTAACGGCGCTGATTTAAGTGGCAGAGGCAGGCCAAATCCAATAGTGCCACCAGAGCTGACAAGCTTGACATGTGTCTTACCATGCTAGCCCTCAATTATGCATGGCCCAGTGTTTCCATGGCTCTTAATTGAATCACAGTGTCCCAAACTTGTTATTTTTAATTTGTTGCATTTGATTTCTGACACCAGCACCAGGGTGTCATGAATTATGCAGACAGAGACTTTAATTGTGGATGTTATTAAAACCAAACTAATTGCAAATGATTAAAAAAAAGCAAATCTGAAGCCGTTTCAGCCTGGCAGTTTCAGCATCTGACAAATGAGCGCATAACTCATTTATTGTCAAATACTGTGCAAATTCTGGTGATATATGTTACCCTGCATAATGGAAATGTAGCAAACAGACTGGATATGCGCATGGGAGGGGGTTGCATTATGGCTGATGGGTCTGGTGTTGTGAAAGTGCAAGAAAAGCCCAGGGTGACCTCATATGAAGAGAATATAACACAATCCATTCTTTTTGTTGCAGTGCCATGGTAGTTAAGTTTTATTGATCTTTTTTCATGGATTTTGATCATCACTTTTTTTCAGATTGTTTGACTCTGATACATAGAAAATTACTTTCATTATAGTCTTATAGATGACGGTGAACAGATATTTTATCTGTTTAAGGGGATCATGAAATTCATTCTTGTCATATGCACTGTCAGAATGAAATAGTCCCCTTTGATGAAATACATAAAATTCACCCCAAAAGCTATTTAACAAGCCAGCCATTCCTCTAGAAAACTCAATTTGCTGCCATAGAACTAAGTCACTGGATAAAATCTGAAAGATACCCCAGTGTGCATTCAGTATCTTTATTTTCAGTGTGTTAGCTTCTCTTATATCGAAATGTAGACATGACTAAAACATAAACAAATCAAATATAAATAATTAAATGGAGATAAATTCTGAATGTTTTCCTTTCGGAGAGAACCGCATGAATTGTTCATTGTCATATATTTGATGATGGCGTCTCTCAAATAAATGCTCTGCTCTCATCCTACAGAGACTAAATAGCTCAGTTTAGCCTGTGGGCAAAACGGAGGTACCTGACTTGAAGGTATGAATGTTCACGTCTTTTAAACCTGCATTGCTTTGGTGATGTCTGGAAGTCATTTCCACCGCTGCATGGGAAGAAAAGGCTTGCTTTCATGAATGTTCAATGAATTCAATAGGACAGCTTAACTTTCTTTCTTTTTTTTTTTTTTAAACCAAAACCATTTAAAGCCCCACAGGCACTTACAGACTCGATTCAAAGACTGTACTTCACAAAGCCCTGAAATTTCACCTTTGGGGGCCAGCTGAAATCCAAAGTGATTTAAATCCCTCCTTTTGGGGATCTAAAAGGGTGAAGGGACAGCTGTTCTGGTGTTCTCTGTCCAGCTCCATGTTTCTGAGAACTTTTCTGAAGCGTGTGTGGTGCCTCATCTCACTGATGACCACCATTCTTGATAGGTTCATTATGTCTAACATTTAAAATCATACTATTTAAATGTATGTTTGTACATTTGTCTAATTAACTTGGTTTTACTAAATATATTTCTGTAGGCTGTCTGTCTGTTGAGTTCCTCTGGCAAATTGGTTTGAAAGGGCATAGTTCCAAACCCTGTTCCATGTTCATGCTAAAACCAGAGCGAAGCGTACAGCACTGATAGCTTCCATTAGTTTGGCATGAATTAACCCATAACTAAAATGACACGCTAACCGTATCATACAAATGTTATTGAGCATTTCCAACATATTCCGCCTTGTTTTAGCATTATCGTCCGTGTATGCACTGAGGAGATGAGGCAGGGAGAATAGATCTTGCAGCGCTACTAAAGTCTACCTGTCAGGTAATGTTGTTTGGGGCCGGCACTAAAAAGCTTTTCCCCATAATGTATGCATGTTAAGCACAGCATGACGTGCCCTGCCAATTTAAGGAGTCCATCTTAGCATAAAAGTCTCCTCCAATAAGGTCTCCCTGCCTGGCACTGTCCGTATGATAAAGTAGCTTGCTAAATTTCAAGAGCATCTCTGGAATGGTTGCAGATTCTTGTCTACTGAAATGACAATTAGAGTCACTTTCCACACAAGTTAGGTCAGATGTCCCCTGTCAGCCTCTGGAAGAAGGATATGTCCCAAGACAGAGACTAATCTGGCTCCCGCTCTGATTGCATTGCCCCCTCATGATCCACTCATTGACCACTCCAAATGTGGAGACAGGAGATAGACGTTTTGGGGGTGTAAGGGTGGGAGGGGGGTCCTCTGACTGACTTCACATTGCTTTCCATTTTCTGGAATGGATCCGTCACAGAGCCAGGCCTTTTCTCTCTCTCTCTCTCTCTCTCTCTCTCTCTCTCTCTCTCTCTCTCTCTCTCTCTCTCTCTCTCTCTCTCT
>JBBJLR010000002.1:6044693-6054858 GCA_037577145.1 Brachypetersius gabonensis | reverse complement strand
ATATATTCTGTGTAATTAAGTGAATAATGACATACATTTGTTAATTTGGTGTAGTAATTAGCAAAATTGTTTGATTGCCATCCAGTACTTCATGTCTATGTATTATGTTTCTACTCACAAGGCTGTGTGAGTGTAATTGAGAGTGTGTGCTTAATGTTAATGATGTTGTGAAATGGTTAAATGCGCTGGGCTGAGTTCTGTCCTCTCCATCTGTGCAGGGGGCTCCAGTGCCCACGTCTGCTGCAGAGGTCACAGGGGTCAATGGTGACACTGGCTTTAACTGTTATTTACTCTGAGTCCATGACAAGACACATACAGCTTGTGCCCACTCAACTGATGTATGTTAAATGTGCTCCAAATTACCAGCATGATGGATCTATTGATGGGCCATTCGAGCCTGTCTGCCTGTCTCTATCAGCCTCTCAGTTATCTCCCTCCCCTTCTTCGCCCTCTCTCTCTCTCTCTCTCTTTTCTTCCCCTGCTCCCCTGGCCCCATGTGGTCCAGGCTGAGCACCTTGCTCTGAATGGAAAATGAAGGGTTAGACACATACATGCACCTCTGGAACCTGTTGGGTGTTCAGACACATGTCTTGCCCGTCTCATTTCCAACGTGCTACAAGACAATGTCAGGCTCAATTACTCAGAGCATTCTGAGGAACCAGGGAGTAGTGGTTATTTATTATCAACACTAGTGCCCACAGTGAATCTATTAGTGAAGTTTGCATGTAAATGTAATGTTACTGCACTCTTAAAAATGAATGTGCCAAAAGGGATTCTTTGGAGCGACACGAACTGCCTTTGTTTCCCTAAACACCTTTTCTGTAATATGGTTTCAACTGCCTTTTTTAAGAACCAACCACTGGAAAAGTTCTTCAGGGAACCAAAATCACTTCTTTCATGACATCACTACAAAGATCCTTTTTGTTACTTTCATTTTTAAGCGATGTGATATCAGAGACTTCCCTTGTCTTGCTCTTGTGTTGATTGCTGTTGCAGTGTGTCACATATTTGCCTGTGACAGACCTTTGTTAAAAAGTAACCTTGTTTCACAGTTGCCATGAAATGTAATTTCCCTCTCTTTTGGAGGCCTCTGTATGGCTTACAAAAACAAAGAAAAGTTGTTAAATTGTTTTAATTGGTTGTTTCATTATGTTTAAATGCTATTAATTATTATGCTAATTGTGCCTGATTTTTAATGTGAATGCTTCATATGAAATCAAAATTATAGCATCTGATTTATCTCTGTCTTTGTGGAGAATTGTAAACTGATCCCTCTTTTATGCTTCATTGCTCACTAGCAGCTCAACATAGGCTAAACAACTACACAATATTGTTATTATTAACACTATCAATAGTAGTTGATTCCTATTTTCTTTGGAACTTGCAAAAGGAGGATAACACAGTTGTTTTAATGTGATATGTAGAGAGTAGTCTTACTTGGCGTCTTTAGGTTTTAAATGCAATATACAAAAACTTAATTTCCTTCAAATAGCCAGTTGTACTTGCAGAATTGCAAAATACGGATGCAGTTTTCTTTAAATAAATGTTTCCAATTTGAAAAAGACTAAAGTAGCAGCTTGACACTGATTTTCAGTTTGGCCAAGACCTGGGGTCAGTTTTGACCAGCATAACTTTGTGCTCTGCATGGGGAAAGATGATGTAAATTGTGAGAGGAAAAGGCTATAGCACAATCCTCAGCGAGCAGCAGTGTGATGAGGAGAACCAGGCCCTGCTTAGGCTCATAAATAGCACAGCACATCTACTGCTGCTAATTGACTCACACAGGCATTAGTGGGATTAAGTTAGAGCCCAAAGTTCATTAAGCAGATAAATGCATCTCTTAGCCTGCTAAAGAGCTCCTGTGCTAACTCAACCCACTGAAAATAGCACTTAGCCACAATGGGGCTCAACTGGGATAAAAACCCATGCTCATTTCAATACTCTTATCTGTGGAAATTTAAGGACCATAACTGTGGCAATATAATGAATATAAATTAGACCATTGTATCACTGTGTAAAATGTTACATTTTGGGGCGGAGAGGTTGCTTTTTAGATGTCTTTTGTGCTGAATGATAGAACAGAGATCTGTGAAACTGTTATGCAGAGATATTTTTTGTTTCTTCTCTTGCATGTTTAGCATTCACTTGGATGAGTGGATGAGTTCAAGAGGAAAGTTGTGCCTCCTAGACCTCAGTTCTATACATAGCATAGAGAAGCAGAGTGAGAATAGCTCTTGAATTGTCTCTCAGCTATGAATGACATAACAGTTGGAGCTCAGAGAGTGGTGGGGAGTGCTTTCATTGTGCCACTTAGACGACAAATTACCCAGACAATGGACCTCTAAAGTTGGCAGGTAATTCAATCGCTACTGTTGACTCCAGGCATTTGCTATGTTTGCCCCCCAGTCGGAAATACCCAAAACTTCATCTGGGCGCAGTCAAACAAAATGAAAGGTAATATTCTTTATCTGCGCCGGATAGCTGCAGATGAACTGCTCCAATATGAGTGTAAATAAGATTTAGTGATTCCATACTTCAGTTGGCCTCAACTCAAAGTGATTTGGATCAATATTGTCTGCTGGCCCAGCAGCGTGCGACAGGGCCCCTACGCCTCACAATGGGAAGGCACGAGGGCTGTATTCAAATTTCGACAGTGTCAAATTAATTCCAGCCTTATCTGGAAATTCAATTAGAAGGCATCCCCCCTCCCCCAACCTCCCTTTTGTGAGTAAGAAAGTGTCCAACATCCCGATGTGACAAATTACAGTGCTCAGAGTGCATATCAAGCTGAAGTGTTGAGCCTTGCTAATCTTCCCCCTAATTCTCAATTACTGTAAAATGAAGCCATAAATCACAGGGACAGCCAGATCGATGGAAACGTTGTTTTTGGAGTGATTGGCAGCCTCCCCAAAGGTTACTTTTTAAGTTGGTTTAAGGTTACCACTCTCAGAGGGCTGGAGGCAGCTTTGGGGGGGTGCAGGAGGCGTGTATGTTGAAGGGTACGTGTGGCGGCTTGAGTGGGGGGTTTGGGGTTGAACTCAATCTATATGATTCAGAGTCCCCAATCCTTTAGGGGATACAGCAGAGGGACAGCACCAATTTTTAGCCCATCAGCCATCCAATTTTTCTCCTTTTCATACCTGCTGTAGTAAATGAGAAACAAATTAAATTTCTCCCTACTATCTCCACAGAAACCATTTAAATCCTTTATGGAAACTAAATTGTCCCCAGACAAATCGCCCCTGGTTCTATGAAAATATACTATGGCGGTGCAACTGAAATAAATTTGTGTCACTCCAGATATGCCATTGTCTGTAATGCCATTCATTGGAGACTTGGAGAAAGGCTGCGGGAGAGGGGGAAATGAAAGCATGAGGGCACTTTTTGCGAAGAACAAAAGGAGGAAGAAAGCAGGACCCGCTATGCGTGCCCGCACCCTCCTCTCCCAATGCCCACCTCCCACTTGCGCTGTTATTAATTTTGGACCAGAGTCTTCGCATTCATGAGGCTGAGATTGAAATGTAAATGAGACGGAGTGAGCGAGCAGTCAGCAGTGGCCCCGGCCACGCGGCCAGTGTCACACACGCACGCGATCCACACTCTAGTACTTATCATTCACACAGATTAAGAGAGCAGAACATCAATCACTACATCAGGGAAACAATGAATAAAACGGTCCAACGAGGCCGATGAAAAATCCCTGACGGAGCGAAGAGTCGCACGGGGCCATGGCTGAGCTGTGGAGGCTGATTGCCGCGGCCCAGATCTGGCCCAGGCTGGCAGGCTGAGCTGAGTGGGGTGTTCAGGCTGTCTTCATCAGGCCTGAAAGGCTATGTGTCTAACTGTGCCGCTCACTGACGACTCAGGGCTGTCCTCTGCGGGTGGGGAGTGGAGTACATGGCTATTATGAGATGTAACACAGAGTAGAATTTGAGTGCTACGGCGGAGTGCTCTTTAATGAAGTCATTACTGACTTTTTATTATTTGTAGATTTTTAAAAAATTGCCACATCACATTGCTTTCTTACTTCCATTTTGACATCCATGACCTCTTTCTCATGGCTTGTCTTGGTATTTATGGTTCTTAAAATAATATTTTGCAATCAGGATAATAGGCTAGTTGGTAATCACGGATTTTTAAAATGCATCCAAAATTCTTAGCATTTCTCTAAATCTCAATGGTATAAATTCGATATGTCTTCTATTTTATCATACAGGATATAGTAAATAAAAACAAATATGGTGACCATGCTGTCGAGAATAATAAGCTACTTTGCTGCAGAACCAGACTGCATAAAAGAATATTTGACATTAATAAATATAACTGGTTATTCTTGGGGAGCTTCCATTTATTGAGGCTTTATGGACTGTGATTGGTGAATATTTGAAGGATTATTGGCCATGAGTGGAGGACGTATGAAGCCTTGCACTTATTACTGACGAAAGCTGGCTATCTTTATGAAGCCTTTGTGATATCATACTTTATTCCCTTCACAATGGCTCTGTGTGAGTTACCGTGGCTCTCCTTATGGCATGTCACCTCAGGTTCACGTCTAACCTAATCAGGCCAATCACTGATGGCATCAGCACTTAAAGGCTGATAGAGGCCACTGGAATTCCATTTTCTCAGGCACTGCCAGTCGGCTATTATTATCAGCTTTCTTCCTCTTTTCCTTTTTTTTGTTTTTTTCCACCCTCTCTACAGCTTTTGCTTTCTACTTTGTGCTTTCCACTACAAAAGCTAATGCGCTGAAAGACTGGTCTTGTCTCGCCGCACTCATTGAAATCATGTGAATGCCATTTATGCTTAATACTCCTGCACACATGAGAAAGCAAAGCGAGGCGGCAGCTCCTGAAGTGAGATGAGAAGACCTCAAGGGGATTCGCGTGCGCCGTCTGCCGAGAGCACTCAAACACTGACAGCCCGACCAAAATATTTCACATAATTTGATTAGGTTACAATGACAATCTTTATTTATAGTCCGCCTCAGATGCAGGGGGTGGAGGCTTTTGTAGTGACGGATTCAAATTAACTTCTGTTTGTCTCACACCCGTAATCCAAATAAAAACAAGCACTGCTCACACTGCTAAAGGTTAATTACAGCGTACAGTGTGTCCATCCATTAGAGTGCCCTGGAGGCTGAAGCAGTCATTTGCTTCATTAGAATTTGTGATCACTTGTCTTGTTTCCAGAGAGGTCATTCCGTTCTGGAAATACGCACAAAGACAGGTGTATCACTGGGTGGGAATGAGATCCATATGCATGCGAATTCAACCCAGTTGCCTGTAGCTGTTCGGTGGAAAACATTGTTCTGTTTTATAATGCACTGTAGACTGGTATTAGCTCTTTGGCAGGGACCTGTGAACCAGTGAGCACAGAGCACAGGTAGGCGTGTTTTGTTTGTGCTGCTGTGGGTCTCAGTTTATCAAATTGTTGCTTCACCACAAAGCCTTCACACGTCAGTGCATGTTGAACCAGGGGTTAATGAAAAAGTCCCGCACATTGATTTACCTGCTCCTCTGTGGGCGAACCCATTGAAACAAACAATTCATTTGTCTGCCACATGTTTCTCCGGCTAGACCCTCATAAAAGCTGCGCGGTAAATTTCGCCGTCTGTTTCAGGGACCTCTGCTTCCCCCTGCGTCATTTTTTTTAATTGAAAGTCAATTTTTACCTCGGCTATAAACATCATTGCGCTCAATCAGGGCTGGTGTAGATCAAATAGCAGTGGGCTGCTACACATGCCTTCAACCCTGACTTGTCTCCCTGCTTTCATACTGTTTAACACGGTGGCACGCTTTTTTTTAAAGCAGGAGATGGCTGTCACTGTATTTTGTCAGCAAAGCATAATATTTCTTCAGGAGTTTTAAACCTGGCACTCAGCGGGGAAGAAATGAAAATACTGCACCGCGTAAACTGTGCGAGTCAGTTGTAAATCACCTAACACGGTGTAGTGGCACCAGGTAGAGAAGGAGCTGCGTGCTGTCAAGTTCCCCTTGTGGAAAACAGATTGGACACCAGTCATCATGCTTTAATCAGCTTCCAAATAATAGACACCTCCCTGCACCCTTCTAAGCACCGTGCCATTGGATGAGGGAAAAAGAGAGAAAAACATGCAGAAACTTACTTTGCTTTCAGACTTCTCCAAGTTATGCTATTTAAATTTTTCGCCTTTGTTTGTTTGTTGGAGTGTCAGGGGTTATTGCTTTGGTGAGAATCTAAAAGGGATCTTTGAAGCTTTAATATGATCCGTTCACACAAGCACTTCAAAGGTCGCCTCTAGTTGCTGTGATAAGTTGCCTTTTTTTTTTCTTTTGACACTCCGTGTGTCAAGTGATAATGTTGTTGTTGGCGAGACATT
The DNA here is from genome assembly GCA_037577145.1 of Brachypetersius gabonensis. Taxonomy (NCBI): domain Eukaryota; kingdom Metazoa; phylum Chordata; class Actinopteri; order Characiformes; family Alestidae; genus Brachypetersius; species Brachypetersius gabonensis. Next base: position 6,048,497 of record JBBJLR010000002.1, on the reverse strand, counting down.
TTTACAGCCTCGGATTAATGTGGAGTTTTTCGTGCTTGCATACGTTGTTTTTTTTTTTTAATTAAGCAGCGGGTAGATGTCTTGCATTGCTGTGGTTGCTGGTTAAGAGTGTTAACATTATCCAGATGGGAATGGATGTGTGTTACTTGAAGAGTGGACGTTTAAAACTGACTTCTACAGTGTCCCGTGAAAGATGGTGAATGATTTTGATTGGGCCAAGGTTTCTGTGCTTTGAACAGCAAATTGGGAATCTACACAGATGGCAGGAACCACAGCGGTAATGGGTAGTACTGCCTGGTGTCCACGAAAGACCAAATGAGCTTGTGCTGTGGCTCCACTGAGAAATCCGAGTATGAAGATCTGAGCTTCTTGAGCTTTCTCGATATAAATTTGCGTATGGTTCCAAATCCAATAACCTCCCCCTTTACGTTAGGGATTGTCTGTCTCAAGCAATCAGGCTCAGTCAGCTCCACTCTCCATAGATGCTGCGATCCCTGACACCACTCAGTTCTTCTGGTGGAGGGACAGATGTTCCTACTGCCTTGAAAGGGGAAAAAAATCAAGTTAAGACTTTCTGCTACAGGATTTGCTCTGTTTTGCTGTAGTTGATTAGTGTTAACCAAATAAGAGAGACATTACAGACAGCAAGCTACAAGGGGCAGGGCTGCTTTTAAGTCTGGGCCAGATGGCCTTGCTCGATCTGCTGTAATGCAGTAAGGGCTGTTGAGGGGCTAGCGGTATTGATTTCATTTCTGCCCTTAGATGCAGCTACCATATCTACATGTGTCGGCACTGATATGGGCGGCGAGAAATCCAATAGCAGGGCGTAAGATGGAAGCCAGTGCGTTGGTGGCTATTAAGGCTGTCAATTCCATCTGTCTCCTAAAGGAGCTTCCTCCACTTTGAGAAGATTTCTGCTGAGCAGAAACTTTATCTGGGAGCACAATTCTCACCCCACGTGCGAGAAAGACCTCGCTCCATTATGGTTGTTAATTAGGGAGGCAGTGATTTGGGCTCGACTTTCGCTCTTCCAAGGGGAACTGTAAATAAGGATGCCCTCAGGTGAATACAGATGCCAGATGCACACAGAAGGGCAGGGCAAAGCTCGTTTGTAATTCTGTCACCGAGGTGGTCGCAGAGAGTAATGACTAACATGTATCTTAATAACCCAGTACTGACTCGACTTAATAGCAACTGCGGCTTGGACGATAAGCAATTATCAACAAATATTAATCTTTTCAGCATTTAAAACCACATGTATACTTATATTTGGTATATTTTACAGTATTTTCAAGCCAGGATGATCTACAAGGTATTTTAGCGACAAGTTTGAGTTTTACAAACCAAAATGCATGTATATGATGCTTTAAATCAGAAGGCTTTTTTAAGTATTTTTTTTTCTTGACTTTTCTTTCACATGACTGCTTGTGGTTTGTGCAATCATTTTCATGCTCAGAAGTGAAATAATATCTAAGCAGTAAAATAATATTATATATAATGAATCCTGTTATTGATGGCATTTTCTCTATTTAGCCTGTCAATGGGACACACAGCTCTACCCATAACTCTGTGTATAAACAGCGTAAAGCCTTAAGTGGGGTTTCTTATTACAGATCAGAGCACAGAATTCCACTAATTAATTACATTGCTGTTATTGATGAACCGATAAGTGATCATAGCCTTCATACCCACTGTAATTACTTTGCAGTATTACACAATAACCAGGGCTCTCCGGATGTATCCATCGATTTGCTGCTTTATACTGTTGTAATGACAACCGTAAACAACAGTAAACTATTCCACGAAAGGCCTTGCAGTAGAGTTATAGCCATCAAAATAACTTCTCATGCAGTCTGACACATTTGTCTTTCGTTACCTAATATTGGAAGCAGTGTATCTTGTGTAGTGGGTTATTTGTATATGTTTGATAAATGTTCCATCCATGACTGCCACAGTCCCTGGGCCAGCTCTCTCGCACTGATGTACTTATTAATAATAAATTGTCTGCGCTGAATGTGAGAATTCTTCCTCCCTTTACAGTTATTGTGTAAACAAAAGACTGTTTGCCGTATCAATCTTAATAGAGGACATTTTATTCAATAAAGATAACTTGCTGGAGAAAAATGAGATCTCTTAACTCTCTCACCCTCTCTTGCCCTCATGCTTTCTCCCTATATCCTGTGACATTTCCCATTCCTCTGAGAGTGCCCTTGGTGCTGTGTCACAGAGGAGCTCAGCATATCAGAGGGAAAAACACATGCTAATGAATGTGTCCTCACAGCACTTTGTTTCCCCCAATACAAAGACATACAGCCGTGTCAAATGTGCAGTTTTGAATCCACCCACAGCGGGAGCGGCCCAAATCAGCCAGAGAAAAAAAACAAGGCCGTAACAGTTAAAACAGACCACAGAAAAATGCCCGTGGAGCAACATGTCACACAGCCTTCACACTCTCTGACAGCCTTACAATAATGATGCATTTCCAAACTGCTTTGTGTATTAACATTGGTGTGAAGCTGTATGCAGTGGTATATATTTTTACTTGATTTACCTTGCCACCGTCTTTTCAAAGAGGAGCCAGTCATATTGAGGGCATAAATCTCCCTCACCTGGCGTTTTGTAAAAATAAGGAGATTAAGTTTGCACGCCGTGGTCAGAGGAGAGCAGTAAATTACCCTGGTAACAAAGTTAACATTGATTCAGATACAAGCGCTTGTCCACATGTAACAACGATAACCTTTTAGTAGATTTGGAAAACAAATTTGACACCCATTAAAATAACGAATGACTCTGGCTTTCCCCAAGGAAGTGAAAGAAACTGTTCGGATGAGGTAGGGCAACTCTTATATGGCAACCCAGCAGGGGCCCTCGAGGAACATGGACTGAAACTAGAATGACATAAATTACACCTATAGAATAAAAGGATTGTTTATAAGTATTTACGGCCATTTACGAATACCATTTTATGGGCCATTACATTTCACAAGAGGATTAATATCATAAATGTTGCTACAGGCTTCATTATAGCTAAAGTGAAATATCAAAAAATCATCACTGTGACATTCAAAATGGCAAGATTACAGCAAAGGGCAAGAACATAAATAATTTATCATGGAAATTAGTGTAATTTTTTCACTGGGCAATTCTGGCACATGACTACTAGCCCATCCATTATGATATTTTCATGCATAGGGCAGTTAGTGTTTTTGAGATTATGCAAGAAAAGTTTTGTTCCAGAAGTGACTACATAATTTTACCACATATACACAAACAGTAGCAAAACCATATTCTCTTGATAATATTATTTCTTTGTTTCACACAGTTAATATAGTAATGTAGAGTTTTTGCTTATTGATGAGCTGCCTAGGCAGATTACTGTCTCCAAACAAAAGCTTATGTTTTCTGGAGGAGCCAAAGAGTTGAAGGTAAAATATTTTCACAAGTTGAAGTGCTAAAGTGACAAGTCCGTCCGTGAAACTAGTTTGTCCTCTGCAGTTCAATGAAAATATTATGAGAAGAGTAGAGTGATGGACAGCTCTGACACTCAGGAGCACTTAGGCAATTATTAACAGTTTCTGCCAGTCACCATATCTGACACAAGGCAAACAGAAAGTGCCTAATTTTACATTACACCCCGGCGGGCATGGGTCACTTTTAAAGAACACAGGGAAACTAATTTCGGCATGCATTTGACGACCAATCATCTAAATTGGCCCTGTAGCGAATACCTCCCCCTAAACACACACACACACACACACACACACACACACACACACACACACACACACACACACACACACACAC
>JBBJLR010000002.1:6019998-6044593 GCA_037577145.1 Brachypetersius gabonensis | reverse complement strand
ACACACACACACACACACACACACACACACACACACACACACAGTATACACATATCATGCTACATGGTAACACAAAAAGCCTGGGAGGAAAACAAACTCAGATGTTTGAATTGCAGCTGTCCTTTGGTGCTTGGCAAGTCTGTGATCAGTGTGGTGAAATGGCATGCAGGTGTGGGGCAGGACCATAGGCCTTTCTCACCACAGATGGACATCAGCCTGTCAGCAGCAGTTCCCTGGGAGCATGGGATACCTTGGCCAAAGCAGGCAGAACGTGAAGAGGTCAGCCTCTGTAAAATCTTTATCATGCTGTTCATGTCAACCAAAGGAGACCTCAGCTATGTTTTGATAACCGTCCAACAATTCTGGTGCAGTCTTGACAGCATGTTCCTTTTCCACGCCGGCTGAAATGTAATTGATGAAAATTGCTCATCACTTCATGGGCTTGCCATTTAGAATCAGATGCATAGACATTGGTAGGATCTCCACTTGGGATGTAGGGTAATTGTTCTCCAGATAGCCCACGGGGCCCCACAAACGCTCTAGATACCCACATTCCTGTATAGGTTAATCTGAATTGAGTGTGGTTTTCAGAGAAAATCAAAACATCCTGATTTCCTGACAGGGCTGGTTTGGCATGCAAGACTCCGCCAATTCCAGTGCAGCTCATCTGCATTCTGATGAGTGCTACCAATAATTTGTTTCAGACAGTCTCCTCATAGATCTTTGCTGAGACATACTCTGATTTCTGAGGCAACCACACTCAAAAACGTATCACAGAGGAAGTCCAAACACATAACTGTCAGATATACTTTTGAAGATATCCCCTGATGGGACGACGCAGACCAAGCCTGATTTGCGGACCAACAGTGATTGATAAATGCAGGTTTAATATGCTCTGAAGAGGTCTCAGGAGGCTTCTCAGCATCATGGTTGTTGGTTTATTTGGGTATTTTTTCCTTGCCGAATAAAGGAATAGGTCTAATCGGGAGGGTAATTACAAGAAAAAGGGTCTTTGTAATTAGAGACTAACGACAAGCTTTCTGCACAGACTTGCCAAACAGCTGTTTTGGAAAGGTAAGGCTCCAACCCTTTCACTGCACATGTTCCAGCATATGGAAGTAATTTAGCCGCACTCAACTGTCTACAAACAATTAGACCAAAATGTAAAGATGTCGTTATGTACAACTTCTGAAAAATATTTTCTCCTTCCTTCCTCGTGTGCAGGCGGTACAATTATTAACAATCTTCATCTGCTAGGTACACCTCATGAATTTTACATTACCTCTTATCATTACCATAACTAGACTATCAAAGATATTAGAAGCCTTCAATATTCTCTTCTCGGAGATTCTCTCTCAGATCTATTGTCAAGGATCTGAGCTTCGTCTGCAATTGAATATTCGCCTGAATATTTTTTACCCCCTCCTCCTTATGAGCACTTGCATGTCTGTGCATTTGTAAATGCATATGCGTGAGGAGTAGTGGTGGGGGGGTGGGTTGTGTCTGTGTGTCTGCTGCCTTTGCTTGCCAGTCTGTCTATGAAAGCTCTCTCCTTTCCTCCATTTGCATCTCCCATTTTGCGCCTCCTTTATTTATCCACTTTGTCTGATTCTTCCTACGTTCTCCCTTCTCCAGACCCGATGCTACATAGTTGTCAGCAAATTAATGTACCATATGGATTGTCCATATGATATCAAAAAAGAGAGAGCAAAGCTTTTACACAGGGCTTGAATGAAGGCACTAGGAGTTGGCTTGCTGAGTTTTATTCATTAGGCATGGGGGGTTGATGGACATCTCGGATGTGGCAGTATAATTAGCATTTTCCGGCATGCTCTTCCCCTCACTCTGTTCTTTAGCACAGTGATGTCCTGTGATGCCCAGAAACAAGCGTGAATTCTGTGTTATCATTTAGAAACCGGCAGCCAGCACTAACAGACTGTAATTATGTACTTCCAGGGACAAGATCAGTGTGAAGAACAAAGTGTGCTGCAAAACATTGGGAAGACTATTGCGTTGTTTTGTACAAAATATCCATCACACACTCTGCATGCTTGGCGCTTTCCCCCCTCTCTCCCTTTTTTTTACTCCCTTTCCCTTGGTGTCTTGTTATTTTTACTCTCCTTCCAGGAAATTGATTTGCTTATTAATGGAGCAAGTAATGTTTGCTGATGCTTTGTCTAGGTGTTTACCAGGCTGCTGACTTGCAGAGTGTATGCAGCGTGCATGTTATTGCATTCAAGGGTGAAGAAAGGATCGCCATTTTTATGCCTTCATAAGCCTTGTGACAATTATCCTGCACACCATGCCTTTGTTCGTGCACCCAGCACTAGTGGATAGTACAGATGAGCATCTCTATGCTGATCTAACAATGTTAGGGCTATTGGCCTCCCGCTGAACAGTTTGGTGGAATTCATTTAAAGCTGATTTGGAAGACATAGGCAGTGAGTGAACTCCCACGCGCAGCAGCTACTACCATTAGCCTCATTATTGCATTACACCTAGCATGCCAAACCTGAACCTGGCGTTCGTATCGCCGTGCTGCACTAATCCAAAGATAACACATACCATCCATCATCGTGGTTGTTGGTGCATGCGTTTGTACTGTCCTATCACGTTATAGTATGTTTGTGCTCGTCTTGCAGCTAATGAGAGCCATGGCATAGAGAACTACCTTTTTTTACATTGGAAAAACTAAGCAGTGTGAAGGTGCTCGACAGCAGAGACAAGTATTTCATGATTAAAGCTGCAGCCATGCTTTGTCTATGAATCTGACCTTTCATTCATTATTTTGATCAACCTCCATGCATTAGTCATTTCAGTAGGAGGCTCTTTCATTACGCTGGAGGCTTTGTTTGGGAAGAGTGATTGTACATTTAAATTGCCGAGCACGACTTTTGAAAACTCTGTGCTAGAGGAGAGTCAGTGTGATTATGTTGCCCTGAGCTGCTGAATTTTGATTAGGATGAGGCCTATTATACCATATGATTCTTATTATTTACCAATATGGGAGAGTTCAGATGAACTACAGGCTCTTTTATTAGAACTTATGTAGATCATTTGTGAACAGAGGGACAGCACAGGATCTTGATTTTGAATTAATATGATTATATAACATGTATTCAGTGGTTCAAATATAAAAGTGTGCCTCATGGTCTGAATTAACACAAGATTATGGCTTGGCAGGGCTGCCTTTGTGTATTTTGGAGCACATTTGCTGATATGTAGCTCTGAATGGGGGTCAACTGGGCACAACCACGCTGCTGATTATGGCGTCGATTATGGCTGGAAGATATTGAATAAACCTCGGATAAACGATCATCCCTCCTTCCAGATTACTTCGTTTTTCAAAATACTGTACAAATTGCTCAGCTTAACCCATTACTGCGGAAGCGGTGACTACAGAGATACACTGTAATTGCAGGAGACTTGAAGTGCTTGCTGATTGCAGAGGAAATGGTATTATTCCCTAAGCCTAACTCGAATCAGCTCTTTGCATTTAAGAATTCACCCAAATAAATACTCTATGAAAGTTCCAAAGGTGCTCGATTTGAATATAATTGCCCAAATTGATTGAATTTCTTCCATGACTGTGGTAAATAATATTGTTCACCCGCTTGAGTGAGTGGAATAAATCCAGTTTCTGACTTCATTTAGGGAGCATAACAGATCATTGGTGTGTTGAGTAGTTCAAAGGAGGGAATGCATTTTCATAATCAATAACATTTAGATTTTTTTCACAGAGAGCTGTAATCCACCTTAAAGCCAAACAGCTGGCCTACTTTTCCATTACAAACATTGACTGAAGTTTGTGTTTCAGTGCCATATGCTATCTGAGTGTCTGAGCGTCTGAGGTGACTAATGAATAATTCTGTGATAGTGACATGGATTTGAAAGCTAGACAATAAAAATACAAGACAGGGAACTATCATTGGCTTTAAATGTTAGAAGACTTTTGAAGCCAGGAACATACTCATTGCAAGGAAATAAATGACAATGCGTGGGCAGCGCCTTACAAACGTGCAGTCCTGTTGTACTGACTTATCACATTCTTACGTTTTTGGGCAACTAAGACGAACATAAAGAGCAACAGGCAATGCCAACATAACCAGTGGAGGTAGTGTACCAGGTTGTGATGTGTTGTCAGCAGCAGACTGAACAAACCAAGAAAATAACCAAACTGTACACAAGCAAGTATGTGAACAGTGCTACTTGTGTAGCCACCATATATTCACATTTGCAGAGGTTAACAGCAAGCACATCATGGCCTTAGGAGAACTTTCAACAACAGAACAAACAAATGGAGTCTTGACCGAATCGAAACCCAGACAAGGAAAATAAATCTCTCTTATTTTGGACAAATCATGAGAAGAACTAACTCACTGGAAAAGATTATGCTTGGAACAGTTGAAGGTAAAAGAAGAAGAGGACCAGCAACAACATAGATAGTTACAGTCACAGACATCATGAACAAGCCAATAAGATGCCTGAAGATACAAACAGAAGATGGAGTATTCTGGATAAACGCTTTTCATATGGTCCCCAGGAGTGAGAGTACTTAATCATGAAATAAAGAAAAATATCATAGATATTTGAAGCTTTTAAGCATGCACTTTACAGTCTATATGTTCGACTCCTGCGCAAAATGCAAAATTAATCAGTTAAATACAACAACCCCTTGTTAACTGATCTAATACTTGCACATTGTTGCCTTTGTCTTTGTCAAGGTTTTGTAGTTCATCTCTTGCAAAGTGAATATTATTAGTGTGTTTGACTTTGTGGAAAGTCCTTAAGCTATGAAATCTGGATCTCCTCCTTTGGACTAGCTCCCTTATTGATCGACAGCAATCAGCAACCCTCTCTGAGGCAAGGGCTTCACCCCAGTCCTTGATGCTGTCTAATTAGGGTTTGAGTACAACAACACTTCTGTTCTGTCTGCTCTTTTTTCGCATCTCTGTGTGCAATTAGTTAAGCAAATGTCACTCTGACTCCTCCAGCATGGCACAAGGGCTTTGACAAAGCCCCCTTTTGGTACTACACCCATAGCTTTAAATGAAATGCACTCTGAATGTATCCACAAACAGCCAATAAGATGCAATTATCAAACCCCTTTGCTGCAAAACGCACAGAAGGAGAGATAAAGAACCCTTGGGCAGTTTAACTTAAAAGCCAATGCTTCAAAAAGTACATAAAACAAATAATCTGACTAAAACCATAACCCTGAGAGACCTCACTTACTGCTTGATAATTGTCTGCTTTCATGACACCATCCATCCAGAAAATTACACTTCACTTCTCGGGCCTGTTGGGCAATATCACAGAGGCTATTGCAAACAAGAGAGGCTTCACAAAGCCCAGGCTCCATTGGGATCACTAAAACCATGCGATTAGCTGGCCATAGGGATCTATTCCCACATAAACAATTTCAAAAGAGTCGTGCCTTGTAGCAAACAGCGCAGCATGGCGGTTGCTGTTTTTCTGGCTCCCTCATTTCTTAGTTCTCCACTCAGACTTTTCTTTGAGGCAATTGCTGGTTTCAAACGAGATCCATAAAAGATGAAACAACCTTTGCACTGATCTCTGTCAGATCTAAAGAGACATACCTGAAGCCAGTGTTCTGCGTCTACGGACTGAAATGCACTGTGATGTGTCGGCGCAATAGGCAATGTGTTTCTCCCACGCATTCCTCCTAAAGAGAGAGGGAGGCTTTTTGACCTTCAACTTTGCCGTGGACTACAGCTCCATAATTAAACCTCAAAAAACTGAATAAGTAAGTTACAGTACAAGAAAGCTGTTGCGTAGTGGAGATCAGAGCAGTCAGAGTGTGTTGAGAAATACAGCTTGTCCATAGCAGGAGACGCCTCAAGTTAGAAAATCATGGTCAACAAGCATGTGTGTTAAGAAGAGCCCTCCATGTTGAATGGTTCTTCAGAGAAGGTCTTTACTTAAATACCCCCGAGCCACTAATGATGTTAACGCTCCAAAATCAATCATAGTTCATTTCTATATGACCACTTTACAATATCAGTTCATCCCTTAGAATCCAACAGTCTGTTTTTGTTACTGTGTATTTAAAATTGATGTATGAAAATGAGCTCTGTCATGACTGGCTGCTCTATATTGTGCCTCAAAAGTATTTTGGGCTGAATTTGATTGTGAGAGGAGATGGCTGTTGGCTGAATGAACAGATATGACAGCTTTAATCTTTTAAGACTATATTTAAGTCTTTATTTAAAGAATAACTTTTCTATCATATTGGCCCTTTAAATTAGAAACAGTATGTGGATCAGCTGTCTTATACGTCCTGAAGACCCTGCAGTCCAGCTGTCATTCATCACAGTGAATCAGCTCAGTATCTTGCCTTGCAGGTACACTTACTCAATGAGTCAGACTTCTGTTTATATTAAAAATGTCAGTTTGCCATTAATCAGTCATCTTGGATTGTACCGTGCATTGCTTTTTGTCAGTTATTGGTTTTCACACTGTGTGTTTAATAACCTCTTTAGACATTTCGACCTTCCTAGTATCATTGACATATTTAAAGAAATCCAGATGCATTCCGGAAGCCACTCTAAAATGTTTGCTAATAAACTCTTTTTGTTCCATGTGCTTTGATAGAGAAGAGTAGAATATTTTGTCAGTAAAATAACATCTTTAACATTAAATTTGATGTCTTTGTCAGCACTGAATCAGACAGGCAATGTGATTCTGCAGTGAGTGATGAAGCATATTTATTGAGGATGTGCTCCCTAGCACCATGATAAATGGCATGATGCGATTTAAGGGTTTTAAAGAGGTTAGACATGCAAACAAAATTTGCCTCCAAAGAGGTTTATCAATGAGTCTTTGTATTAACGCTGGATATGATGGCAAATGCTATTTCCAGTGATGACTACTCGACTTAACAAGCACAACTCAATTTTCCACCAGACAATTCCCCGCCACGCCGTTTTGAGTAATCTGGTCCGGGCCGTGCTATTCAAATTACAATTGAATTCATCTTTCACGGCTTCATCTAATAGAGGCGTTTCTCTAGTCAGATCATCCTCTCTTAATGGCTTCATCAATATAATATATCAAGCCCTCAGGGGACAGAGCGTAAAATAACCTAACAGGAGAGATCTGTTTTCATAAGCTTGTAGCAGATTATGTACCTATGACATTTATTAGCTTTACAAGGAGGCTGTAAAAGCCAGGGAGTCTGTTATCACACGCACTGAAACTCATTTTTATATCTGCACATTGCAGACTTGAACAAACTGTGCTCAGAGCGAAAATTTATTATGCGTTGGGAAGGCTCGCCTCTTCATGTCGTCCCCATGGATCTAGAGACATCGATATTCTCCAACTCCACCAACTCGCTCACAACACAATAGACTTCATTGTCCAGACTTCAAAGGGCTTGCTATTGTTTTCTTTGATTACTAGTCACTATAAAACAGATTCTTCATCTGATGTAATTGGAAGGTTGGACTCTATCATGTATTATTAACATGAAACCTATGTAGGGAATAAATAGATCTGATGAAATATTTTGTTAACTGTTTTTTTTTAAGGTAAATTCGATAGGAACAGTCAAATGCATAGGTGCAAGATTATATTCTTTAAAATATTTTAAATGAAGTCAACAAATACACAGTCAGATCTTCACACAGACACAAATTGTAACAACTGCATATGACTGATATTCATAGAACAAAAAAAAATAATATGACTATATTCCTTCTCAGTTCATTGGTCACCGATAGGCCTTGAGCTATACATCATGCATCAGCTAAGTGAGCCGAGGCCATGCCAGCAGGAGATTTTTGCCAATATTGATTAATGGTCAGGAATTGTAAAACATTTGGGAAAAAGAGAAATGGGCTGTAATCAGACCAGGTAACGTTCCCTCCGGCTATTTATGGATTCATGTGCCCATAGCCTTCAGAAAGATAGCTCTTCCCAGCTGCAGCTTCATCAGCCTGTACCACAGCTCTGCTCTGATTATTTCCTCACTGGTTCTTCAGCTTCTTGTATATTTTTGCCAAAATATTAAAATATTTGCTTTTTCATAAACCTTAGAACAAGAAGTAGGAATTTTGTACCTTACCAGTAGAATCATCAGCTATGCTCGTCTGGATATATATATTTATATAAAAAAAAAAAACTCATGATAGTTAAAGTTTCACACTTCTTTCAGCTTTCATTTGCAATTTTCTATACATAAAACTATTTTAGTCAAAAGGGTCCAACTTAGAGAAAATAAACAGCCAGAGCAGCTGATCTCATTAGAGAGCATGTGAGAGTAGTCCTTCAAATGAAATCATTTTTCTCAGAGGTGCCCCTAGCTAACTGTGATTAATTGTATGTGCATTGGTTTGGTTTATTGCATTGTTCTCTTATGACCCTTATCAATAATGTAGCGATGTTATTGCTCCATGTGTTTTTCTGTAGAAAGTTAATTTTGACAGAAATGATTATTAAGGATTTTACTTTTTCTTGGCTGGCTAAATCACATTTTCTGCAATTCTATCTTGACCTGTGCATTATTTTCAAGCAAAGGTTAAATACTCTGATATGCCTCAAACCTGGTCACTGTGCTCACTTCAATACTGTATACTGTAGAGAACAAAATACTCCAGGTAGGCAGGGGTCATATGCACAAAAAGACTAATTTCTCAAAAACTGCCTATGAAATATTTAGAGAAAATTGATCTCTAAGGTTAGGCTAAATGATGTGTCCTATTCAGTAATATGCTAGTATTGATACATGCAGCACATATAGTGATATTGAATTTTAAGGAACATTTAAGGCTAGCTATTGGCGGGAGAAGATATCAGGGGCAGCATGCCCAAATAAATGCTTCAGTCACAATTACTGCTCCTTAAATGATGATGCTGGAATCGGGACATGTTTGATGTTCTGTCCGTTACTTTGAGTTGCATAACTTTGAGTTAAATCAGATTTAACACAAACACACACAACCAATTTCCATCACACTGCTTAACTGCACTGTGTGTGATGTATAGCATGTTTTACACTAATTCACCTCTCTGTGAGTTCGGTTAGTAGTACCCCCCCGGGACAAACTGTAATATATTCAGCTGCTTTTGACCTCTTGCCCTGAGGAGGTAGGGTTTTAGACCATAACTCCCAAGACTTAACCCAATAGCTCTGTGGTAATCTCCATTAGAAATCATTTGAGGACTTTTCTGTGAAAAACTCATTTTCAAATCTGCACATTCGGCTTCGTTTGACACACATCATGTTTGGCCAGTTTCATCCACAGAAGTGGGTGTTTTACCTGTGACTTTTGTGATTGTGTTTTTAAGATATGCATCCAGGTTTCCAATGAAAATAACTGGATCTAGAAAATGCTCCATTTTTAGACATATGTTGAGGGGGGTGGGCAGGGAGTAGTTTGCATTTACATTGAAATGCATTTGACCCTTAGTTGGAAAATGGCAGATAATTATTTTCCCTCAAGTGCTACTTGTTTGTGGGAGCAAAGCGATTGCTTTAGCATGGCTTCCAGCGTCACTGCAGCGTGTAAATTGCTGCGCTGGGCTGTTTGCTTTTTCATTAACATTCACCCCATGTCTGATTGCCCGGGATATGTGCGGTTCCTTCTGTTGAAATCTAAGTCACCCTGCTGTGGAGTGGAGAGGAAAGGAGTCCTGCTCACCCCCTGTGGTGGTCGTCTGTGGAGACTGAAGACTTCTGTGTTTCATGTATACATGCATATTTTTGGAGTGTGGCAGTATAATGCTTTTTCAGCCTGGGTTTAGTTGGTTACGCTGACCACTGTGTCAAGACAAAAAAACATTTTAAGAAGATTACATTTGTTTACTAAGTGTTGCAGCATATAGATGTTGCAGTATAACATTGTAAAGGCATTAAGACACTTCAGTAGATGTCAGATGTTGGTGGTGTTTGTCAGATGTTGGTCTTTATTGTTTGTTGTTACTTTTCAAAATCATAAGATTTTTTGCCCACCACTGGATCAGATTTGCATAATCTGGTCTGTTGAACTTACTTCACATTTCCACGTTTACTGTTTCAAAGTGTTAGTCCCCCAACAACTCAAACCTTACTGTTTCCAATTAATGCTGCAGTTTTTAAGCACCTCTTTATACAGGTCAGGACCTGCATCCCTAAAATACTTTCAGCCAAATTACACATGCTGTTGCATAATAGCTATCGACTAGTAGAATCTGAGGAAACGAGAATTGCAGAATAAGTTACGTTTGCGGTACCCTAAGGATGTGTATAGCCTCATTTGGTAATTTAGCATAATTTATAATAATGTGATAATGATTCTCAGTGCTGCATGTGCATGCATTTAAAAATGTAAAGAACACAGTCTATTTTAGCTGGAAATTTGCCCATTTCATTTCATTTGCAAGTTACTTTTTTGAGTAACTGGGTACTCCACACTTCACATTTTATTCACACAATAAAACAATAATATGCATCCTGTTCTGAATGTTTACACATGCTCACTTAGAAACTAGTGTTTGCAATAATAAAGACCCCTTTTATATTGTGATAGAAAACACAGTAGCTGAAAAAGTTTTACATGCTGATCTATTTTACTGTGCTGTCACAATGTGGACGTACACATGTCTCAGCTACTCTGGGGACAGATTTTAATGAGATGAGATGGACAAAACCAAGGTCTTTGAATAAATTGCCAAAGGTACAGTATGTTAGGTGAGACAGGGTTAAAGCTAGTCAGTATTATAGTATTCACTCTCTTTTATCCAGATATTAACAAAAATAAAACCCTAATCAGCCATAGCAAAGCATGCAAATGCATTCTGCCTTGATGTTTTGTATACTTCCTTTATTTTGCAGTCTTTTAAGGGTGAACTGAGTCTTTGTTGCAAATAAAAAGCTTAATGAGCCTCTTTGGTAAGGTTTATTGATCAGGTTAATTACTGTGCATTGTTTTTCCTTTTTCTTTTTTTTTGGCTAAATAGTCTTTGAAGTTACGTGATTACACACTAGCTTTGAAGGAAGCACCTAGAGTGTGCTCCATTTAAGGTAGCAATATTTGGTGCAATGTGGTTCCAACATAGGAAATTGTTTGTATTCAGAGCTTGAATTTAAATTATTAATCACAAAACCCCTCCAAGACTAGTTTAGGTAATACACTTTGAAAGCACTTCACTAACATCCTGCAGGAGTGTAAAATGCTCATGCACCATTGTAATAATACCCATTGTTAAAAGGACCAAGGCTGGTTGGGTCCAAGGCCAAAATCAGACCCTTACCACCCAACTCTTTTTTGTTTGGCTTTGCTTGTTTCACTGAATATCCAAACACTGTGCATTTACATAGTTTGTTGTGTTGGCCATTCAAGTTGTACTCAATTTGTATCCTGACTGTTTAGTTTCTATTGGTGTAACAGTTCTGAATCGAAAACACAAACATTTCTCACAGAAAAAAGGACATGCTTCTCTGTGGTCAGTAACAGAACAAAGGAACACAGCTATGCACTTGTTTCAAACTGTAGGTTAAAAATCGATTGAATTAAATGTGTTTGAGCCACAGGATTCCTAAGGAGGTTAAATGTGCTCGAGTCACTGTATTATGTTCAGAGCAGACTGCATTTTCAAACACAACTGTTGTAAAAGAAACAAAATGTAAATCTTTGGGAAGAGTTAGGGAAGGCACAATTTATTTTCACAACCAATTTATGAACCACGCATGAGTGAGCACTTGGTTGATGGGCAAAAAGAGGCTTTTGCTGAATAAAACTGTTAATGGCAGAAACATTGTTAATGTAGTGCATTGCAGCTGGATTTTCACCTCAACAACAATTTTGTAAAAAAATTAAGACTTGGTTGCATTCTTTCCATGGTACAAACAAACTGAGACTCAGAAACCATGGATCAAACCGAACCATGAAAACCGTGACACCCTTACCAGTTTCCCCAAGTGGAGACTAAATGTAGATGCTGTTGAATCATTTTAAAGTAGCAATTAGAAGAAGAAGTGGTAAATACAAACAATCAGAGTGTATCTTTCAAGGATTGTTCTCATAGCCAAAGTGATACTGCTTGAAAGTTTCAATAGCTAACTACAAAGCAAAAGATTGCAGTTGACATTCAAAGTGAAATTCTTCTTTTCACAAGATTTCATTCCTACTGGTGGCAGCCAGTCAGATGGCGCAGAGATAACTGCCTCTGTTGGGAAAAGGGGAGTCGATTAAGAACACCGCTGAGAATTTGAGCAACATTCACTTGTGCATTGCCGAATGATGAAAATTTTACATACCATTTCAAAGTTATCATGCACTCCTCTAATATCAGTTTACTTTGGTACCAATAAAATCAATAGGAGCCGCTATATGTTTATGAACCTTTTCCAAAGAACAGGCCTGTATCAAACTCCATACTGTGTCCTGGTTTAAACTTTTAAACATTCTAGCTTTGAAAGCCACGTCCTATTTTTATAATCAGACCTTATGAACAAGATTAAAGAACACCCACCAAAGAGACAGCAGTTTGTTTTAGCAAATTGTTTTTTGTCCAAAATCACATGGTGTCAGAAATAATTCTTCCACAAAGCACTTCACATGACACCTTTGAGAGTCAAAGCATATGTAACAACCTTTCCTAAAGAAAGATTTTTTTAGTTTAAAAAGGAAAGAAAACCCTGTCCTTAGTACAAAGAATGGGTTGTCTTTGTTATGGAGTGTTAGTTTTAATATCGTTTTACACTGTAGTTGACTCCAAAAAGAGTTTCAAGTACTGGTCAAAAAAGCAAACAAAAAGCTGGCCTAAACAAACTTGTGGAGAACTCAAGGGCGGGGAATGCCTTTTATGTGCAAGCCACAGCCATGCCTGCAACATTGCTTTTTTGCATCTGAGGTTTCATTAGTGTGTTTCCACTGCAAAGAAACAGTGTTTTCTCAGCAACAATGCGTCCAGGTTGCTATAAACTAACATTTGTCAAAGATGTTCTATAGTACATCATTGATAACTGTGTAATAGGGATTTAGCTCATAATGTGGAACCATATTTGAGCTTTCAAATTTGAAGAGTTTAAACAAGTGAAGTTAGCCAAGCTGACTGATTTCTGTCAGCACGTTCCATACAAACATTTAGATGGTGTTGTCTCACAACGTAACTATGTTCCTAAACTAGTCACTAATGGTACACTCTCAGATAAAAGGTACCAGGCTGTCAAAAACTATACTCCTGACTTGTGTGGGACCCTCGAGGTTAGTACCTTTAGTTAGGGAACATAACTACATCATATTCCTTTGCAGTTATTTTTTTTTCCCCTGGCCCTACATGAACAGTTCAGTTGTGAAAATGTGCTATTTTTAGTCTTGGGTACATTTAAAGCTAATTTAAAGTACACAAGATCACATTTACATTGTTTGTACCTTGATTAAACAAATGCACCAATAGGGTCCTCTTTTGTATTTACATCATTCATTATGCTGCATTGTGATTTTTATTCCACTATAACAATCTTACTGCAATAGTTTTAGCATGTGCAATAGTACGATTGTGTGCAATATCACTACTTGTGTTGCTATTATGTGTACTTTCTTATGATTTAAGTATAGAGTACAAACTCATTACATTACTGGTTGTAATTTGTTGATTCACCAGGTTGATTCAACTACTTCACCAGCAACATAATTTATTTAACTCCGCTTCACTTGACCATAGCATATTGTTCACATAGCATATGACATATACAGTACAGAGTATTTTCTGGAGAATTTTATTTTGACGTTTACATTATTTTCATATCATTCTCGCATTTGTGCCTCTGTGCAGTTATAGCATAAGCACAATTTTGGAATTAATAAAGTTACATGATTTTGATATATTGTATATAGTGGGAAGAGGGACAGTACAGGACAAAAATATTCTTAGCGGACCAAAGCAATCCTGACTAGGATAATAAGCTTTCCAGTTAATAAGCTTATCGCATGCTGGTGGAATACCTCCCGATCAGGACTGTTTTAATACTCCTCCTATTCACGTCCCCAAAGTCACCAGGCATTAGAGGCAGACAATCCAGAACTCGCTAGGTTGTGCATTAATAACAATACTAATTTTAGATTCAGTACCTCAGTGACAGAAAGTAGTCTGTGTCAGAGAGTTTAACTCAAACTAGAAATGCAGCCAACCTAGAGCTGTTTTGCTGTTCTTGTATGAAAAAATCTCAATAAATTTCACATGGAGAAACTAGGGAAGTTTTCTAAGCATCGTGGGGCATTCAAGTCATTGCAGATAAAAATGCTAAATATTATTTTATCACTGAAATGACTATGTCGGACTAGAAAGCAGATATATATTTTTTTCTTTGTTTAATTGAGACCCATATATCTCTTCTACATATAAAGACATAGTTACTTTGAGCTCCTACTTTTAGAAAACAATTCATCCATAAATGAAGTGAGTGGAGATGTTACAACTCATGTGACTGAGGGGTTAGTTGTAAGCAGTAGGTGATTTGTTATTTTCTAACAGACTGCTCTCACACCACCAACCAACACACACACACTATGTGATGGCAAGTTAACAAGGGGGATCCAATTTGGTCATTTTGCTAACAAGGGGGATTGCATCCATCCTCGTCCCCCTTGTACCCCTGGTCCCCCTTGCTCTTTGCACCCCCCCTCAAAAAAAAACCAACCGCCTACTGATTGTAACATTCACGAGAAAAGTCTGCCAAACTGGTGCTGATACCGTTAATTCTTGATAAAAACAAGCTTTCCAAACTGAATATATATAAAATGTAGATGCAACAAAATAAATGGCTTGTTAAAAATGGGACAAAATTTCTACTTTTCACAACAAAGCATGGCAATACATCACAGCAAAACTAGAATGTATTTATATCACAAAGCGTGTAATCAAACCATGAAAAGATGTTCCAGTTTATTGTTTTGAATTCATATAAGGAGAGCTGCTCTCATTGTTTATCTTGTGAAGTTTAGTTGTAACACTGTTATAACTAACACTGCCATGTAGAGACTGGACTTCAGTCAGACTCATCCTTACCTTCAGTTGTTTATATTCTTCAGAATTGCATCGTGTTACAGGTGCCTAGAAGGTGATTAAAATAATGTAAGTGTAAATTCTGCAATTTGCACTCAGTAATAATAAAAACACTTACGATGAAAGGCTACTTTCCCAGAATTAAAACAGTCTTCAGAATGAATCTGATTGCTGTGAAAATCGGCAGATTTCATTACTATGTCAATACAAGAATTTGACCTATGGCACAATCTTGACTATGTAAAAATCCAATTTGCACTTTAGGTTGTGCCCCCTCACTCCTCTATTTGCCATGTTACGTATTTGTATTTGTTTAAGGATGTGTCTTGTTGATTCATTGTAAATATGAACTTGGCTACTCTATTTTGCTACTACTTTGTATTTTTGTTTATTAAACTGTCAGTTTCAGTAAAGTTCTGAACTAGTCAAATTTAGAAAATGATGTATAAGTTGTCTGTCTATGGTGCTTGAGCTGTTCAAAGTATTTAGGCTGTGCAAAATTCCTGTTGTCAGTACTAAAAATAGTGCCAGTACTAAATAATACAAATGAAGCCGAACACTGAAAAACCCTCTAATGTTGTTTATACAGAAAAAAGCAGAAAATAAAAAAAAATATCAGCATGGGATTAAAGTCATTTTCCAAAATATTCCCACAGACTACTTCTCGTTCTGAAACTGACACTTCCTCACTAGCCAAAGCCAAACCCACGCCAGATTTATCAAAATACAACCAATGTGGTTGTGTTTGTTGTTACAGGTGCTCCAAGCTCCATGACAGAATGAGACGCAGCCTCAGACGTGCACTCGAAAGAGGCTGACGTTTTTAATCAACAGAAATGAGAGGCCGCTATCAAAAGCACTATGAATAAAGACCTTTAATGCTACACTTATGGTTAGATGGCTGTTCTTTATCTAGTTTGAAAGATGCAGTAGCGGTGGGTGGACGAGGTACTTTTGAATTACTGTTTATGTGAAACAGAGATATGAAGAAAGACAGGATAAGGATGATGTGTAGCCACTTTAGTTTGCTACTGTGATTTTGTTTACATGTGTAAGACAGCAGAAAAAGCTTACTTTCCAAAGCTTGATCTGTTCTGATCTGACATGTAAACTGTAATTTTTAATTCCTTTTTAAACTCGACAGGGTACAAACAGAACTAGCAATTATCTAGTCAAATTTGCCATTTAAAAATGGCAACCCAATAGAGATGAAACAAGATGTAGCGTACAATTCGGAAGTAACCGACCACCTTTAGCTTCCACGTCCTTGAACAACTTACTCGTAGGTGTCTGTTATCTGAGGGACTTGGAGTGCAATGACTGAATGACCTTTACTATAACTACTATAAAACTTTCTTTTACTATAAGGGTCATCATTCTCAACTTTAGGCCTACAACTCAGTTCACTCTGGTGCAAACTGTGCAAGGTTAAAGGGTTTGTTTGTTGTTATTTTTTATGGATCTCAAAGGATTGTCACTTCAGCCTGTAGACTAGAGTATCATGGTTCCTGTGTTTGGGTTGTGCCAAAGGAAATTGCTCATTAGCAGTTTGATTACACAGGTATGCTTGGTTGAAGTGCATCAAGGCACTGAGCAGAACTTCTGAGAAACATTTTATGACTCTTTGCACATTACAAAGAAAATTGTATTTAGCTATGCATAAACATGCAGCCTAGTTTACCAGTAAGAGTATTTTTTTCAAATGGATTTCAGTGACAAACAAGATAACAGTGGTGGCACCAAATCATTCCAAGATTATTTTGCATGGTCAAACATTTGTAATTATTTAATTATGAAAGATAGAAGTATAGGGAAGATATGGAGTATACATAGATGCTGATCAGCATAAATGGTGCATATCTTACATTTTCCTTATATTTCACATTTCTCTCCTACTTATGATTTTTATGTAGATTATCTGATTGTATACACCAAGTTTAGTTCATTTTTATATCCCTTAGAGTTAAACAGGATGTTTTTAAGACTTATTTATGAATTATATTCTGATTTGTTGCCCAGTATTGTATCTCATTCAAAAGCAGTCCAGGCTGAAACACTCCTTTTAACTTTAGAGTGAATGCCTGGGGCTAATCTGCTGTAGGCTGAATAGACAGATACATGGACATGGGTTGGTGTTTGTGACACCACAAAAACAGTCAACAAACACCCAAAAAAGTGTTTTTGCTGCTTAGTTTTCTTATGTGGACAATAGAGTGAACAATATGTTTTAAAACTAGCAGTATTTACTACACGAAGCTCTTTTATTTAAGCAACATGAGGGGAAATTGGTTTCACATGATTTGAGGCCTTTAATTGAAGTGTGAGGCCTTTAATATGTGTGTGGTTGAGGAGACGCTGGGTGGAGAATCTTTAATAATTGCAGATATTTCAAAAAAATTGGGCTCCAACTTGAGCTTCGTTTGTTACTGTGTCTTTTCTGGTTCTGCTCATTGTTTCTCTGCTTGTTGGATGATGCAATGCTGAATGTGAGTCTGAGTATTACCAACCAAAGTTTGCTTTCGGTGCTTTAATTGAATTCAACACATTGCGCTCATACATTTGTTATTTTTTTCAATGAAATCTTGCCACAAAAGTATACATCGCAATACAGATTCTATAAATAATCTGTCTGGCTGTAAATAAAACCTGCAGTCCAGCCTCTTAGCCTTATTTGTGACCTGTGCTTGAGCTGAATGCTTTTGTGCATTCGAGCCTGATCTCAGTGTGTCCGTGGTTCGTCGGTCTCTGATTGATGGCTTCAGTGTGCTGCTAATTATTGGAGCGCATAAAAGAATGTTCGCTGCAGCAGGCCTCAGTTAGAGGTCAGACCCTAAATGTGAGGCTATCAGCTTTGGCCTCTATCACTTCATCTTGATGTATGAGTGCAGGGGTACAAATTAAACGTGATCCAGCCTCTTAGAGGCTCCTTGCTTAACAGCATACCATTTGGACTAATTTCTCCTCGTGATTAAGACAATAAGAGCACTATGCAGAATGCCGTAATTACTCCTCGTACAGACATCTGGATTTAGGTTCTCAAATGCAACTAGCAAACACTGACAGGTCTAAGGGTTTAAAGTTTTGTGCCGACTCAGTGCAGGGACAGGGACCACTGCCATTGTCTTTGCTCTTCACTTTCTTTCTCACACTGATAAAAGTTGTAGATGTACAAATAACAGGTTTCAAATTAGAATGCAGTTCAAGTGGCAAAACTGTTTGCTACAGTATACAGTAATGGTGAAGATATATAGAGTGAAACTATAGGTGTGTGTGTGTGTTAAAAACCCTTCATCTTTAGTATTTTGGTGCTTTGCCTGTGAATACTAGTAAGAAACTTTGTTTTGACCCCTTAGCAAACAGTGTGATTCATTTTTTAGTGAATCTGTTAGAAAACGATTGATGTTTTTCAAAATAATCTAATTTAAATGGGATCCAGGGTGTGAAAATGTCCATTGGCTGTTCCCGGAAGTGCAGACTTTAGTGAAACAGAGAAACCTTTATTCATAAAATTTCATCGGGTCATAAAACATTATAAACCCTAATACAAATATTTATAACTTTATTGATAGTTTACGTGTACAAGATGTACATTCTTTTTTTTTTGTGAAACAACAGAAAGCCAAAAAAAAAAAAAATATACAAACTCAATGACGATTCATGTTCGGGCATGCTTGTGTGTGATAGAACAGAATGGGATAGAACAAATTTCCGTGGAGCATTAAGAAAATTTCAACACAAAGTTCTGTGATATTTTTTTTTCTATACCCACCATCCCTGAAATGTTTGTAAACTCAGACACGCTACATTTTTTTAGTCAAACAAATGTTCTGCAGTCACACATTCACTTCAAACTGTTGCAAATGTAAGCATTTTAAAAAGTATATAAAAATAAATGCAAAGCCATGTAAAAATGTACACGTGAAATCAGACCAGTCAACATTTATAAACTTTCCGATAAAATAATAAATAAAAAGCACCTATGATCTCAATGAAACAAAAGGAAACAATTCTTATAATCCCTAATGGTAGTGAGCAACAAAAAAACCCCAAAACAAATATCCCGCAATGTATAATTTATTGTTAGAGGTAGACCTAACTAGGATCTACTAGTTTAAAGGCAATTAATAATGAAACTGACAGCAATCTGTTACAGACAACAGGCTTGCAGACAATACTGTTCTTCCTCCTTGGACTGCTTTTCATGACTGTTGTCCATAGAAGCTAATGGCTATTTGTGTTCATGTAATGGGGAAAGCACAATATCATATTCAAAAGTGGGTTAAAAACAATTCATTTAATACTGTAAATGATAGTGAAGCTTTCGGTTCATTCACAATGTTATTCTAGGTATTGTTGTACTGAAGGGGTAGTCTTTGGTGGCTAGTTTAGCCAGAAAAAGAATATGATCCCTGTCCCAAACATAACTGTTGTATATTTGTACAGAATGCAATGAACTGGCTTTGTCTACCTCAGTGTAACATTGATGCCTCTTATAATGGACATATACAAAACATGTGTTTGAGTACCATCACACATGTGGAGTTATGGCACATGAGTGCAAATGAGCTAGCAACTGTTCATTTACACAGCCTCGAAAAAATGTGTGTGGAATAAAAACTCTCGGATTACATCAATATCAGTGCCCCCGAAAAAACAACGAAAAAGTGTTTTGTTGTTTAGCAAACATCAAATGCTATTTGTTTCTCTTTTTTTCAATATTTACAGTATTGCACTTAACTGCACATAGTTGCATTTCAGTTAAACTGATGTTTTTTTCCTTAATACTTTAAATTACAAAATTGCAGTTACCCTTTTGAAAAAATGTCATTTCAATGTTTTGATGACGAGGCCCCAATTAGTCAATATTTCACCCCCTTATATAGAAGTAGTATTCTCTTGCAATAAGGATTGTAAACACCTTGATACAAGACCTGAAGTGCAAAAGCTAGCTTCACTTCTATTCCCAGGACACGGCACAAAAGAAAAAACATACATGAAAATGAAAGCTAAAGTCATTCTGAATCATGCCCAGAGGAAATATACAGCAACATAGTGTTTCCTCAACAAAAAAGCACAAAACAAAAAAAGAAAAACAAGAATCGGACAGGAGAAATTCTCTGAAAACTGATGATTGTACCCTTGGTGCGAGTGCTGCTTCCCATCTGTGTCCATGGCGGGATGAAAAATCAAAAACTATACATTGACTCTAGGTGCGGATTATTGTGGGAGGTTGTCATGGCAGTGATAGTTGGGTGAATGTCAGTTACAATGGAGGCCAGCCCCGGTAGAGCTATCCTTCGTTTGAATGCATGCACTCAGCAGCGGTACAAGCAAACACAGTGGTTGGAGGCGAATGTGGCTGTTGCTCTTTTCTCAGCGAGGTTGAGAATCCCAACTTTTGAGTGTCTGTCCATAAGACCCCGCTCTGAGAGCACTGTTCAACCTCTAGCCTTCCTCAGCCACTGCCTTTCACTCTTTAATTTTTTTTTTTTTTTTTGCTAAAAGTCTCCGCTGCTAACCGCTGGTTTTCAGACAGACATCCAGACATTTTTGTACGGTCCTGGGGCTGTGATCTGTGCCTGGAAAGGGCTGAGCCAGTGGCCTCCAAGCAGTCCTGCCTGTTGGGCGAAAAGTAAAAGGTGATTTCATTGGTATTTAATTACCTTTCTCTACAAGTGGTTTGTTTTGGCAGCTGGTTTTTTGTGACAATTTTTTTTCACGGTCTCTTTACCCCTTCCCCACCCCCTTCTCTTTCTCTTAGTACATTCTCCTCTCTCTGTAGTTTTTATTTTGTTTTTGTTTTAACTGTGAGTGCCGTGCCCTTTTTTCACAGGCGCAGTCTTGTGTGAGAAGCAATTATCAGTTCAGAGCTGTGGAGAAGCCCATGGGGGTCAGAGTCCCAGCGCCTCCGCATGTTTTCTTGCCTTGAGTCGCAGGTCAGCGATGCTGGAGTTCTTGCTGTTGCTCTTGGCAGCCGCTGCCACGGCGGCAGCCGCAGAGGCCGAGTCTGCCAGCGAGGCGATGGGCAGTCCGAAGGGTGGGGGAGGGAACATCAGGTACGGAGCGTGCGCCGCCAGGTGGGGGTGCAGGTGTGGGTGTGAGTGGGTCACCCCCTCTAACTGGAGCTGGGCCTGGACCTGCAGGCAGAGCAGAAAACAAGACGCAACATTAGTGTGTGTGTGTGTGTGTGTGTGTGTGTGTGTGTGTCCGGTGGCACAAAACGGCCTGGAGCAGCCCGTGGAGAGCCAGAGATCCTGTTACAGACTCGGACACTACTCTCTTCCCCCACCCCTGCTGCGCTTCTCCAAAAGCTTCCACTAACTGCATGTTTTGACTGAAAATAGTCCAGTGCCGGCTCACTCAGTGCATTCTTTTTCATCTGAGCTAATTTTTTTCTCTTTTTTTCCTCTTTTTTTGCAGGGTTGAATTATGCAGTGTGCTCAGACAACTTAATAGTCAAAGAAATCCCATCATCTGAAAGTCTCAGCACATTAGTCTGGTCCACGTAGAAAACTTTCCATCCACACATGAAAACCTGCAACGTCTCGTAATCCTAATTATATATTCAATTGCATAAATAAACAATTTTGGCTCCAAAAAATACGCTCACATATACAGCCATAAATATTTATTCAGATGTATTCCTGAGCAAGAAGGGAAAAGAGGCAGGAGCGCCCAGCGTGAAATATCAAGTTGCACATCCTCTGTAATTATTTTACTAAGATGAGGTGAAAATTATACACCCCCTTAATAATAAAAAAAATAAGCCGTATTTGTTTTTTTTCTCTTCCTCGTGTGTCTTACTCTGCAGAAAAATCTTTTAAAAAAAGTTTGGAGCTTTCTATTTTCTTAGCCAACTAAAGCACAACATGTGTCAAGCTGTACTGAAAGTGGAAAATGCTTTGCCAGTGTTGTCTTTCCTCTGTTTGTCATATAAGTGGGCCCTGAATGTAACACAGGCTTTTGAAAAGTGAATCGGTCACATTTAAGTAGACTTTTGGAAAAATAACCTCATGTTCAAGGAAGAACTAAATGCACTTCAGCATGAAATGGGTGCAAGGCAGTCCAGAATGACTCAACACACCACACACACATACACACACACACACATACACACTGACTGAGTTTGAAATAAAATCTGTACCAAAGGCCTACAGCCAGACATCAGACCTGTGTGTACTATGAGAGCTACAGGTGGCACACATTGTGCGGGAAGGTGCAAAAAAAACGCAGATCTTAAGAGCAAATCGGTGCAAACACACACACGAATAAACTGCTGCACAGCTTCATCAACACAACCCCCCTCCCGCTCCCCCGCCACCACACACCGGATCAGATGTCTCTCTGGGTCTCTAATCTCTCCTCTCCTCGAATGAGGCGGAGGTGAAAAGTCATACACACATAGACACACACACTCAAACCCACACACACACACACACACACACACACACACACACACACACACACCTAGACCTGCGGACAGCTCGCGCTAAAGGCCAAAGAGCGCTGCTGCTACGCTCGGCCCGGGTTTACCTTTTTAGGCTCAGATGTGTGGAGCGATTGTTCGCTTCAGTCAGAGACTATACATGTGACTCCGAAATCCAGCTGCTCTCACTCTTACAACCCGTACCATTTTAAACAGCGTTTAAAACATGGAAACGTCCTCCTACCTGTTGGAAAGGCATCCTCAGAGCGCCCATGTTCACGTACGGAGCGACTCGACACGCGTCCAGATGACTGGCCGAACCCAGGATCACCCCTGAAACACACCAAAACCAGCACGCTTAAACCAAACATTACACATGATAGAATCTGCTATATTACACTTATACTACATTAAACTATTTAATATGATGCACTACACCATATAAAACGAAACCATATGACACTAAATACTGTACTATATTACATTAAAACGTACACTTTTTACACTAATAATATAGCTACTATATACGACCATATAAAACACTATACTATACTATATAACACATTACACCGTAGTACACTATTCTATACTGCACTGTACTACACGACACTAAATTACACTTTTAATACACAACAATAGACTACATAATACACTGTACTACACCATATAACGTACTACACCAGATTACACTATAGAATATGTTATACTACACTATAAAATACAACACTATATTACACTCTTGAATAAATAATAGACACTGTACTAGATTACACTGTATAATATACTGTACATTAAATATACTATACTATTTTATACATTATATTATATTGCATTATATAATATACTTTCCTATTATACTGTATTACACTATTAAATATGTTATGCTATATTATAAAAGAAAAAATACTGTTCTATATTACAGTATAAAATATGCTTTACTATATTACTTTATTACATACTGTATTACGTTGTATTTAAACTGTACTATATTACACTATATAATAGATCATTATTATACTATATCACGTTATTAAATGTTGTACTACCTAACGCCATACATATATACTGTACTATATTATACTATGTATGCTTTGTATAATATTCACTGGATTACACTATACCATCTAATAATTTATACTTATATTTTACTATTATACTATATTACACTATTCTATCTTACACTATTTAATATATTATTAAACTACAGTACACTATATTGTTTTACACTATATAGTTTATTATTAAACTATATTACACCGTAGCTACTCTCTTGCACTATATATTACACTGTGTTCCTTTTAAGTAGCTATACTGTATGACACTATATATTATAACATAGTATATAACATACTACTCTATATTACACTATTATATTAATCTAGTGTTGTGTCATATATTTTACAGTAGGCTACCATACTAATACGAGATACATGTTTTAATATACTATGCAAAGTGCTATTACAGTGTACTAAAGTAACGACTGTAAAACTGGTGCTGTACTGTTTTGTCCTGTTGTTTGTTACAGTGATTTGCCGTTTTGAACGCAGTATTAAATGATATTTAAAGTGCTGGAGAGAGAGAGATCAGAGCCTGTCGGTCTCTTTCAGTCTGTCCCGTATATAAACACGCAGCGATTCAGAACTAACCATCAAAATATCCGGTGATTTTACCTTTGTGCATCTGATTCTCCTGTTTCCTGCATTTCGCTCTTCTATTCTGAAACCAGACCTGAAACAGAAAGTTGAAGAAACTGCATTTATTCACATTCAGAGCTCCGGGGTTTAATTCACAGCATCTCCTCGTCTTTGTTTTGGAGAAACTCGTGATTTCTGCGTAATAAGCGAAAACTGTGTATGACGCACTGGAAATGCCCAGAAAGCGCAAACACACGAGCTAATTTGTTTTCAAAACCAGCGCGTGAACAGACCCGTTGTTTCTAACGTCGCTCTTCAGTTTTATTATGAACACCTGATTTACACTTAAAGCCACATGTAGTGCACAAGGGGCGGCGTGTGTGTGCGTGTGCATGTGCATGTGTATGTGTGTGTGTGTGTGTGTGTGTGTGTGCGTGTGCGTGTGCATGTGTATGTGTGTGTGTGTGTGTGTGTGTGTGTGTGTGTGTGTGTGTGTGTGTGTGTGTGTGTGTGTTTTTGTGTT
>JBBJLR010000002.1:5936083-5961579 GCA_037577145.1 Brachypetersius gabonensis | reverse complement strand
AAAGAGAGAGAGAGAGAGAGAGAGAGAGAGAGAGAGAGAGAGAGAGAGAGAGAGAGAGAGGGAGAGAGAGAAGATGGACTCTGCTTTACTGTGGCTATGCTTTATGTCAACCAGGCTTTTGAGGGCACCAGTTCTGACCCAAAGTGACAAATAGAATATGAGCTCTCTGACAGAATAGCCAGAGAAAGACAACCCCACCACTTCAGTACAAACCTTTAACACCTCCAACCATGGTTAGCCTAACCCGAATGTCATACAATGCAAACGTAAGATCTCCAACCCCAGAAGCATGTTTTCTCCACCACCACCACCCCCACCCCTCTCTCTCTCTATGTATCCCCATTACTCTGTCAGGTGAAGGTAGGACTGCTAGAGGAAAGCAGGACATGTCTTCACACTGAAATCTCAGTTGGCTGCAGTTACTGAAAAGCCCGAAAAGCCCCTGCTTCCACTGGTGACACACACATGTATACTGTATACTATTAGCCTAAAGCTATGTTTAAAATAACATTCAGGGGAAACACTTAAAAAAAATGACCCACATCAGTGGTCAAATTGACCATTATGCCATGCAACCTTTTGTCCTTGCATTCTCAACAGCAACCCCATCTTGCTTAGCACTTTGTTCACTATTCAACTCTCCTCATTAACAAATAATGAAATCACCCACATGAATCAATTGTTCTGGTAGGCACTGCAGTCCCCAGTGGATTCAGTGGAGAGGTTCTCCAGGTGTACCCTATCCAGTACTGACAGGCCCTTAGTCATTTGTTTATTCCAGCTCAATGTAATCAATGGGTTTACAACCGTAGTATACTATTGTACCAGGCTGCAGTTTTCTTGGCTCAGAGGTGGAAAGGAACAAAAGGTAACATACCAAAAGCCATTCTTTAAATCATAATACTTTTAAATATATATTTAGCAAAATAATTTAATGGTGTGGTACACAGAATAAACAAAAAACAAGTGCATAACTGCTAAGCTATATGTATATCCTTTTTTTTTTACTGCACTTTATTTTACAGTACATTGTAGCTTATAGTAAAATTTGTGGTTTTGATAAAGCTAACAAAATACTTAGCACAACAATGCAGTAATTATATTACTTAGAATTTAGGTTCTAAATATTAACTTTACAAGCTACGTTTTTAGGTACAAACAAATTTAAGAAATAAAATCTGAGTGATTATCGAATGGTAGCACAGAGTACTGCTGTACATGCCTGGTAATTTTGACATTAGTTACTGTTTTAATAGGGACGATAACAGCATTCGGGTTTTATTTCACAGTCCATGAAGTAAAATAATAGCAAACAAGACCAAAAGAGCTACATACTTTGCTTCCTGGAGATTAAAGGATCAGGTATATACAGCATCATTTACGTAAATTTATCAGACGCTTTTATCCAAAGCAACTTCCATTCCCTAACTACTGGGGACAGTCTCCCTGGAGCAACTTGGGGTTAAGAGTCTTGCTCATGGACCCAGTGGTGGTATGCTGAAGGTAGGATTCGAACCCATGACCTGGTCTGGACGCAAGTATCCTACCCTTTGAGCTACCTCCAGCCCTCACCTCTTGCTACACTGAAATTATTAAATGGAATTATCGGGTATTTCTCACATTAGCTACTATGTACATATATTCATCTTGCTTTGTAAACACTGCATAATTACCTCTTAAATTAGTTAGAATTGTAATAATTAGAACATGATGTGACTACTACTTTTTACCTAATAAATCTATCATACCATAAAGTGCTACCAAAAATACTTTTGCGCTGTTAGTACCATCTATTTCTATCTATGTTTATTTTCTGAAAAGATTCATATATGAATGATTTATGTCTTAAAGGACAGTTGAGTATTATCTCATCAAACCGTACTTTTCGCTGTCGATAACACAAGGCTATTAATGAAAAGGTCTTAAGTCTTATTCAGATTCTGTGGGATTAGTTGTCCTTTCCTCTCTCCCTCCCTTGGCTCGGCAGCAGTGTCCAGAGATAGAAAGATAGCAGCCTAGAAGATTGATAATCAATGGCTACTGGCTCTACCTGTATTTTGTTTCTGTTCTAGAGTTCTGTTTTAATGTTGCTTTCTTTCCTCTTTGGTCTCATTAAAAGATATGGTTACACTCAAACAGCTTTTTAATTTAGCTCAATGATTTTTTGAATAATATATTAGATATGTAATAAGCCCTAGGGAAAGACCCTTTCCTTCAAGGTGCCTTTAATGTGAGCGAGCCCAGTATTTCTTGTATGCTTGTGTTTGTTGTTTTTTAATCAGAATTCAGATTTCTTCACATGTGGTCCATGATGATCATATTATTTGTATGCTGTGTGCAGTGCTGCCACTGATTACACAATAAAATAATCAGTGTAAAAACTGCAGTGTAAAACGTGATTCCCTCCTCTACAATTGCATTGATAGTCAGTAGTACGTCTGGGGGATGTCTGGTCTACACTTCATGCCATAGAGTAGTGAAAAGCACCTCAATGTGGTAGGAGGAGAACACTAAACACAGTTAGAATTTTCTTAAAGTCCTTGTCAATAACAAGGCTGATTAACTAAACATACAGCCATTAATTTATAAATCGCTGACAACAAAATGAGCATGCCCCTAAGTGAAAATGTTCCTATTGGCCATTTTCCCTCCTTGGCATCAAGGTCTTAGGTGTGAATGGGGAACAGGTGTGTTAAACTTGGAGTGTGTCCGAAATTGCGCACTTGGACACTTTTAGTGGGCGATTTTAGTGCATAGTGCGCTTACACTGAAAACCAAGCTAAAACCCGGACGCTGCACTGAAAACGGCCAGAAAACGCAGTGCAGAACGATGGACACTATGCGCACTAAACAGGCACCATTTTGACCATGTAGTGGAGAGGGCAGGACTTTCAACGTGTTTTCGTGTTGGATAATGTCGGCAAACAGTGAAATATAAGCACAAGTGGAGGCAGCTGGTTCGTATAAATGTAAGTAACGTTAATAAAATTATTTTACTGATGTACACTGCAGTAAAACCGGCAGATATTTTGGCGGCTGGAGAAAATGTTAGTCCGTCACTTCCGCTAAGTGCAAAACGTTAGTGTTTAGAACAGCACTGACACACAGCAGTGCGCACTACTGACCCACTATTTAGTGTGCACTAAATCTCAGTGCACTGACGCAAGTGCCCGATTTCAGACACACACTTGGTGTTATTGCCCTGACACTCTCTCATACTGGTCACTGGTATTTCAACATGGCACCTCATGGCAAAGAACTCCTCTAAATAAAGATGGCCTAGGCTAATAGAAGACTGCCTACAACCTGAAACGGAGCTGCAGCACTTTGGCCAAGACCATACAGTGGTTTAACAGGACAGGTTCCACTCAGAACAGGCCTTGTCAGGGTTGACCAAGGAAGCTGAGTGCACATGCTCAGTGTCATATCCAGAGGATGTCTTTTGAAAATAGATGTATGAGTGCTGCCAGCATTGCTGCAGAGGTTGAATGGGTGGGGGTTCAGTCTGTCAGTGCTCAGACCATATGCCACACACTGCATCAAATTGCTCTGCATGGCTGTCGTCCCAGGAGGAAGCCTCTTCTAAAGGTGATGCACAAGAAAGCCCGCAAACAGTTTGCTGAAGACAAGCCTGGATTACTAGAACCAGTCCTGTGGTCTGATGAGACCTAGATAAACATATTTGGTTCAGATGGTGTCAAGCGTGTGTGGAGGAAACCAGGTGAGGAGTACAAAGACAAGTGTGTCTTGCCTACAGTCAAGCATGGTGGTGGGAGTGTCATTGTTTGAGGTTGCATGAGTGCTGTTGGTACTGGGGAGCTACAGTTAATTGAGAGAACCATGAATGCCAACATGTAGCGTGGCATATTAAAGGAGAGCATGATGTTTCTGATGACCTTCAGAAACTGGGTGGCAGGGCAGTTTTCCAACATGATAACCAAACACACCTCCAAGACGACCACTGCCTTGCTAAAGAAATTGAGGGTAAAGGTGCTGGACTGGCCAAGCATGTGTCCACCCATAAACCCTATTGAGCATTTGTATGGCATCCTCAAAGTATACCCTGACTACTTTACATTGTATCAAAGTGTCATATCTTCAGTGTTGTCCCATGAAAAGATATAATAAAATATGTGAGGGCTGTTCCCATTTTTGTGAGTTACTGTATATGAATTTATATGCAAAACAGCCTGTTCTATATCCACAGCCTTTGCAATTTCTTCATGAAAATCTACTATTTTACATAGATGCAAATGAGCAGCCCACAGCAATTTAGGTTCACCAATTCACTATTAAGTTATTGGAAGTAGTTTAATCTAGATTGCTTTTGGAATGGGGCCCAAAACAGAGCAGCCAGTTTTAATGGAACTCATTTACATTTAACAGCTTTTCAAGGTAAAGTAAGAAAAAACAATTCTAAAGAAAGAAGAAAGGATGGAAAATGTTCAAATAAAATAGCTTTTGTTGAGAAACACTGTTGTGTCATGAATGGAGATAAGAAAAATACAAGCTACAGCTAGGTAGCGTTAAACTTTATGCAGATGGAAGGAGTGTTGTGAGTAAGCAGAGAAATTAAATCAGCTTGCACCCATGTACTGAAGGGCAGCATCGACCCTTGTTTTATGACTATGATTTTACTGTGTACACTGTTGTACTGTGCTTTTACCAAGTCAACAACTTAGTATTGCATTATAGTGGAGATGGTAAAGGGTGTTAGTAGTGTGTGAATAAAGCTGCATAGCTTTTAACATACACAAACAAGTGCAACATAAAACACTGGAGGATCACACCTACATTGCCATACTGACCATAGTATTGTTTAAATGTTAAATGTGTGCTGACCTGATGTGTGTGATAATCGCTGTTTTGGCTAGAGAAGCTGTACTGCTAAGACAGATGGGCCCAGTCCCTGATCACCACTCATCCAAGCTTCCCCAGTTCTACATGATCTTTCCCTGTCATTAGTGTGTTTGGCGTAAATAATTTAGCAATGCACATGTTTAGAAAAGTCTAAACACTGAAGACACTCAATGAGGCAAAGAGCTTTCAAGCCCCAGTCACATGCTGACACACTCCCAGAAACCGTCTCGAAACAAACAAACAAACACTGACTCCTACTGATGGTGGAATTTGGAGATCTGCTTCAATCACGCTCAAATTAAAGCAGAATCTTAATCTTGGTCTCTGCGCTTATTGATGTGTTTTTGGCTTATTATAGCATGGTACTGACGCGGGGAGAGGCACTCGCTACATGCCTGACAAATACTCTATTCCCAGTCTTGTGGGCCTGCCACTCAATATGAGTGCTCTCTCGAAGTCTACAAGAGGCACTCAGAGATGAGGAAATGATGGCTCTCAGTGGAGTGGAGAGGAAAAAAACCTATCAGGCCTCTTTCGAAACTGCCGGAGCTCAAGAGCCATGTAATCAGCAGCGCATGCATGCTCAACAAGGCTATTCCCCGCTGAAGAGCATTGTACAGCGGCAGTGGCGCTACTTAAGACGACATCACACGCAAAGTGGGTAAACACTTCTTGACATGTTTTCAATATGATTACATTAGAACAAGCAGCGTTTGATTGAAAAGCTAATATTCAAGCCATGCAAATCATCAATCACGAAGAGCGGCTTATTAATTATTCAATAAAACAGTCTAATTCAAGAATCAATGTTGGGACTGGGGAGAAAGACGAGGGGGCTCCCAGCAGAGAGGGTGTGGGGGATAATAAAAAAGGAATAGGGAATTACCCCTCTCTCAGAGCTGTGGCCCCACTCGTCCCGAGCTGTCAAAAACAACTGCCGCGCCTCTGTTTCATCTCGCCAAGTTTAAAGATGACTTTGGAAACACTTGATTTTTTTTCTCTCGCCAAACTCGTTAGGTCTTTGTACCTCATTAGTTCGTTTTTTCCCCTCCCTCGCCATCTTTCCTCTCAGTCTTCCTCGTCCTTTTCTTTCGCCTCGAAATCGTCATTACTCGCCCTCACGCCTCGAACTTGCAGTTTGAAGTTGGGAATTGGGGGCTGTGATCTCAGGCAATTACCAACTGGGCCAAATTTTATCCCTGGGAATTCATTATTTACATTCAATTAAACAAATTGATCAATCGGCCCTACTGTATGGGGCCACCATTATAACGAAGGCAGTGTGTGAGCAAGCAGGTCTAATCTGATCTAATACAAAGCCATCTAAAGTATGCCACTAAAGTAGAACCTCAAAGGTATTTCTCTGAGAACTCATGTGGCCCATTTCTTGGGGTGATAAGGGTGCGCTTTATTAGTTCTGAAACATACATTATTAATGTCATAATTGGACCCAGAAGTCCACTGAAAGTTTGGGACCCATGAATAACTTTATTTAGTCTAGGCTCTTTAATACCATCCCCAGCCTTCATTTCTGATTGGCTCTAACACATCCGAAGGCCACCCTTAATCTCCTCTCTACTCAGCAGAGGAACTTTGTTAATAGTGTAAGAAATGAGCGCTTTATAACTGAATTAAAGTTGGCATATCTCAAGTGAACACCAGAGACTGCGATCTACCGGCTCCAGACTGATTCCAGTCATTTTTGGAGCCACAAGTGAGTGCACTATTAACGCTAAGTGTAAGCTGCCACCTCTGTGGCTTTTTGTCTGACTCCAGACCCAGTCTGAACCTGATGCACCTAGGACGCTGGCTGCACTTGTCAAAGAATGGTTTTATTTATAGCCTTCATCTGAACCAAAATTCCATAATATGACGTCCTAAAGTGTTTCGGTTTTTGAGGTTTGGGTACTGGACTCGCCACAGCAAGAGTTCCAGTTATCTGATAACAATCTTGTGGTTAATAAATAGCTAGCAAAGTCAATAGCGGAGAGGTACTGTCACGATAATTGCTTTTACGCTGGCCACAAAGTTGCAGGATCTATTCGTCTTATTTTTTGAGCAGCCATTGCCTGTACAGCTTAATTTTTCCTGGACAGTGATAAACAATGTTGTCCCTTTTTTCCCCTTGTCAGCCGACTTCTATGAAGGTTGCGAGCACAGTCATGACAGTGAAGCTTTTCTCTTCAATTCAAAGAAAAAAAAAAGCTAGCAATCTGATGTGAGTCTTTTTTTAATGAAGTCTTTTCTTTCAAGAAAAAGTCTATTCCCAGTGTATTGTGACCAAAGTCAGTACAAATCATTTTTTCAGATTTGATGGCTGCTACAGTTCAAGGGTTTTGTGAAAGACGACCAACAGAGAGTTTAAGTAAAGCAACTTTAGGTCAGATGAATAAAGCTTAGGTCCGGGCTGAAAGTACAGCATGTGAACCTGCTGACCAGAACTGCCACTTAAAGCATGAGATTTTCTATACGTGAACGCTATTGCTGCTCTCCAGTGTCCTCTATCAAGATATCCCTTACTGACTGAGGACAGAAGACAGGCTCTCAGGTTCACTAGAGGGCTGGGTATTTAACCCTCTTAAAGTGTTTGTAAAGTAATGGCTATTTCTGCCTTTAAACCGATTGTTCTCTTTGATTTTCAGGAATGTTATTCTTTTTATGTATTTTATATTGAAAAAGGTAATGTATGAACAGGAATATTTACTATTTTACTATGTCACTATGATGAAACAAATATTATAATTAGACATTCTATGTCTGAATTTTTCTTGGAGGAGAAACTTCAAGAGTCAGCGCCAAAGAGTCTGAAGGTAATCCTAGCAAGATATCAGGCTGAACCTTGAGACTTCCGAAATGATCATTCAGAGCTACCGTCTAACTCATCACACTTTGACTCCTTATTTTTCTTCATACAGTTTCTAAGTGTAACTGTGGCTGATTCCTGCAGAGAGAAGCACAAAGAGCCAGGAGCGAAAGGGTATTAGTGCAAGTCTTTGACCAGTGTGGAACCCCCCCATGGCCTCATACAGCCTCATGCATAAACACACACACACATACACATATACACACATATACACACACACTCACAGACCTCTGAAAGGCAACACCACAGCCCCTCACCATGCATGTTAAACAATACTCTGACTGTCAACAATCACGCATTTATTAACAGCTACAGCCTCCTCTGTAT
This sequence comes from Brachypetersius gabonensis, assembly GCA_037577145.1. Classification (NCBI taxonomy): domain Eukaryota; kingdom Metazoa; phylum Chordata; class Actinopteri; order Characiformes; family Alestidae; genus Brachypetersius; species Brachypetersius gabonensis. The sequence continues at coordinate 5,953,529 of JBBJLR010000002.1, read as the reverse complement.
TTATTTTTATAATTACCTCCCATGAGGCTGCAGCAGGCAGCTTTCACCAGAACGCCAGGCACACAGTGCACAGGGCCCGTCGCCTCTGGTATGAATGTATGTGAAAATGTGTGTGTGCTTGCTTGTAAGTATAACCACTGTGTGAATCTACACTGGCCGACAATATGAAATGGCCATCAACAAATAGCCTCAAACTGAATTAACCAAAGATTTATGTGTACTGTATTGTGTTCTGTCTTATTGCAAGACTGTGATACAGGAACAGCAAGTTCTCAAAGGGCAGCAGATGACTGTGGATCAGTCGATAGCTCATTGCAGATTGATGGCTCTGTAGAATGTTGTAGTCCTTCACAAAGGAAAGTATTGATTGGTGTTGGCTTTTGTATTCAGTCCCCATTTGTTGGTCAGAGCTACTATGAGCAGCATGACTGAAAACAGCTTGGTTTTGATGATGGAGGAGCCAGTCAGCGGCTGGGCGATGGAGAATGGTAAGAGAAGACCAACCATAAACGAGCCTTGTATGTGAATCGTGCCCCATGGCCTCTAAACTGACCTTCAGCACAACACCATAACCCCTCAAGGAACCCCCTAATACCCGAAGGAATGGTGTTGGCCGCTGGCTAATGTTATGTAATTTTCTTGTTTGTTAATTGCTTTATGTCTCTGTTCTGTCAAGACCGTTTGCTCTTCCATGTGTAAGCATATTTCTTCTGTAAAAAAGCAGTCACGTTTTCATTAAGCAAACATGCTGAAAAATAATGTATTTAAAGACATCCATTAGGCCAAACCTTTAATGCAGCTGCCTGTTTTTATTGGAACTCCATCAACTGACACCACTTTCCTTTCTCCTAGCTATATCAGATAAAGATGAGTAATCATCTCATCCATTCTTTTTCTTCTTTTCTCTAAGATCATTTTAATAAAACTCTGCATCATTAGGCAAGACTAGAAACTGAGGTGTGGAAAAAGCCAAAAGAATTGTCACGGTAAATGTCCCTGTTCTCTAATTTATAAACAAAGAAGGGAAAAAAACATGGATTTTCCCTTTTATGTCTGTTCTTGGAAATAATTATGACAGGATGAAAGCGCTTAAATTCCTTCCCTCTGTTCTGTGAACTCTGGATATTTCCCCATTGTCAAAAATGGAGATTGGACTTCGTGTGGCTGTCAGCTCCTGCGTTCTCCCTGTCTCCTTGTTTCCACGCCTAAAAGACGCGGCAAGCTCGCATAGCACAGCTAGCAGCAGTAGCTGGAGACTGTCGATAGCTGACAGTGCGCCGTGATGCCAGGTGTAAGGTATTGGCATGCTGATATGATGCCGAGTTCATTCCAAGTGCCAGCTCCTTTTTCTCCAATCATACCATAATGGAATATTAGTCTTTGAATGCAGGTCCATAGCAGCAAACATTGTCATTTTTAGATACACTTGTATGGTTTTAGGAAGAAACAAATGCTATGCTAATTAATCAAAGGAAATGTTAATATTATCAAGGACGGAATGTTCACTGTATGACATATAAGGTGTTTGCTGTATAATGTGTATCCATATACAGTGTATCCAAACAATAACTGCTATATAGCAAGTTTAATTTACCCTAAGAGTCTAGAGGTATTATTGTCATTATATAGTGTTTGTACATTGCAAAAAAAATTAAGTTGTTTACAACATAATAAATTTGCATCATGTGTCCACAAGTTCACGTCAACAATTTTGCCCTTTTCCTGAGCTTGAGTTCCGAGGGCCTAGTTACAGTAGCTAAGCTAGTGAAAAGTGCTTTATGATACATTTGATTTATTGGTAAAAGCGTATGATATTCTTTTGGATATAATGGGAAATATAGTTTTGATTTAATAGTATCTTGCAGAAAGTAGTTAGAAATGGGATATTTTACTGCACAAGACAGTGGAATGAAACTAAAATTCTATACCTTGTAAAAGTATATAAAAAATCCTTATAAAACACAGTTGTGAAGCTACAGGAATATGCAACATCGTGGTATACATCGCTCTGGGTAAGAGCGTCTGCTAAATGCGTAAACAACACATTTTCAAAAAAGTCATATACTTACTAACTTCTAACGTCTAAAGGGTTAATGTGAGGTATTTTACAAATATATGGCAAGTGTATTAATGCAGTAGTATCAGACACAAACCAAACACTGTTTCTCTTATCAATGACCATAAGTCATTCTCAGTTTTCCCCACTAAAAATAAATGAGCACTGACCAAATAGCCACCCTTTAATGTTACAACTAATTGAGACAAATGTTGCTCAACGATGCTTACAGGCCTCTAAAGATGCCCGAGTCAGTGCTGGTGTGTTTTGGCAAGGCAGGCTGCTTAAAGCTGCGAAAGTCATTTTCTCTGGTGCAGGTCTGTACGGGGGCCTGCCTCTAGTTAGTCTTTAAGTGAATCCCCTGTCGTCGAGGATGAAGTGGAAAACGCACTGAGGCCTGTTTAATAGGGATATCAAGCAAGCTGCTTATAAAAATGCCCATTTATCATTCTCAGGGCCTAATTGGTTTCCGGTTCCTGCATCCATGCGGTGCAGTAAATTGAATGTGTCCTTTCTTCTGCAGTTCAAGCGTTTCGAATGCTGTAATCAGCTGCGTTCGGCTCCAGTTAATATGGGCAGAGAGGATATGAGCAGAGCCAAAACATGCAGAGCACATTCCACTGGCAATTAATGTTCATTAGGACCTTAAGGAGGGAAAATAGTCAGTTTGCTTCATGTAGCATTCCTGCCCTTGATTGCAGTATTGATGCCAGGCTGTGGTTGTAGCATGGCATCCTGCTCCAAACATGGCCAGGCTAATTAAGCTGAAGTTCGCTCCTTTCAGGACACATGTTCATATTATAATCCTTTTTACTCTATTGCATTACCAAACAACTATTTTTTGTGTCCACTTTAACTTTGTTTTTTGCAAAATCTGAAAATGGCTGAGAATTTTATAAAGTCCCAAAGAGGTTTTTCTAGCCAGGGGCGAAGAAAGAGATTAAAAGTTAAAAAGACTCACTAAAGAGTAAGTGTTTATGTTGCTGTGCTATAATGAAGTCTGTGTTTAAACACCGAAAGAATTTAAAGGGTGATAAATACTCCTCGGAACACATGGCCTGGGTGCTGTTGTGAAGTGTCGCACAAATAGCTGTACAGCAATCCTTCAATAGCAGCAATAATTGCTAGAGGTAAATTGGTCAGTTGGTGCTATGGCACACTTCCAGGGTTAAAGCTGGACCTGGTGCTGGTGCTGCAAATGCCCTGGAACACTCCGGTGTTAGTGAAAACCACATGAAAACATAACAAGGCACATGTTCCACAAACTCATTAAGCAGCACTAGCAGTGGTCATTCATCATAGGCCTGTTGGAAGGGCCTTCACACCCTTGGTCAGAGCTGCAGAGGGAAGCAGACGGGGGCTTAGAGGTTAATGAAGGAGCTCCAACAAGCTACAGGCACCTCTCACTGATGACCGTTCCAGAGGCAGTTGGACTTTCTGCAGCTTTGAGGGCAGGCCGATGATTACGGAGACATACCTCAGCAATAGAGTACATGTGTAACCTAAAATTTATCCACAGGGCGAAAGCAGATTTTTCGTCTACCCGGGACAAAAACAAGTGATCATATGTTCGGACCTAAAGACTCTTAAGTAGATTTACTTAGACTCATAAAGACAACTTATGCATGGCCTTTTTCAATTTGGTGTCATTGGTTTTAGCGGTTACTATGTTCCTCTAAGTCTCTAAATGTATCATCGCAAATTAACGTAGAATAGCTGTTTTTGTGATGTCACAAACCAACCCATTTGCACCATATGGGGTCCAGTTTGTAAAAACAGCTTAACAAAGTTAGAGGTGTAATTTTTTTATCATTTAGTGCTGTTCACACAATTTTCACACATTTAGAGCTAAATGTGTTAAAAAAAACTGAATTTAGGCTCTAAATCTAAATGTTGCACTTTTATAAATGCTAATTGGCCACGCCCGTTATTACAAATGGCTGTTAGATAGCAGGGTGCTGGACTGCCTGCTGTGATTTGCCCTCACTAATATGGAGGATTTGAAACTTCACAATTAGATTAGACTTTTCCAACGACCCCTCGTTAGTCATAAAAGCCCTGGAAGAAAAGGAGTTATACCGTTAACATCGGACAAAAGTAATGGGACACCCAGACGAGGTGAACGATATAATGCTCTCGTGAATGATATAACGGATCTCCCGTGACCATTATGGCAAACAAGGGGTCATTGGAAACGTCTCACTGAGTTTCATGGAGATTGATGGTTGCCCCACCTACAAAAGTCACGAGGACGTTCCGTACAGTATTCGGCAGTCTTGGCTTTTTCTTCTTTGAGTCTCCAAACAGCTGACATGTTGGCAAGTCTCACACACAACAAAAACTCTTATCGTATGATGCATCTTCTCAGATTATGTACTTTGCAAATCACGTTATGTATACATGCTGTAATTATTTTTCATATTTTTTAGTGGATCGGATTACATTTTTTATTCCTTCCTGATTTCCTATCCAGTAATTTAGGTCAGGATCTAGCCAATACCGATCACTCAGAAGACAGAATATCAGATTGGCGCATCTCTAGTCACAATACAGGGCTTCCAATAAGAAATAGAGCTCATTAGTGATTAGCCTGATTTTCTTCTAGGGGTTTTAAATCTAAGGGATACTGAGATGCTGTAAAATGCTCTGGTAGAAGCATTTTTGGTACATACAACCACAGAAATGTCAGGATAAAAATGAAATAGAAAAATGTAGGATAATGCCCCTTTAAAGTCAGGTGTGTTATTATAACTCAGGTTTGTCATTTGGTTCACACCCACTTCCATGCTGTAGGAGATTCCTGGCTTCTCTGTCAATAAAAAAAACAAGATACATTATTAAGGTTTGCCAAATAACACACTCGTTACAGTCCAACAAGGTTTTCTCATTTGTGAATGTTGTGCAATTGTATGCAACCAAGCAGTGACAAAAAAACCTACATGGAAGTTATTAAAATTAGAACGATAAAAAAAAGAAAAGACAATGATAAACAGCTCAAGGTTTGTTTGTTCTGCTAGGTCATACACTTTTATTTCTCTCTCTCCGTCTCGCTTTCTCTCTCGCTTTCTTACTCTCGGTCTCCCTCTCTCTCTTTTCCCCTCTTTCTCACCTTAATTCTAGTTTACAGCCAAGGGGTAATCACTTCAGAATAGGGCGTGCTTTCCATGCAAGTATGAATCTCAACTAGCCGGGGTCCAAGTCCATTGCAGCGTATACTGAATTCTAATGGTCGGCTAAGAAAGCCTGACAGCAATACTTGACATGGGCATTAAATCATTGCCCCAAGGAATCCTCCATCCTGCACCTCCTGACAGGAACACTGTCATCTCTGCCAGGGCATTTCCTATGCCTCTTGACAACACTGGATCAGAATTAGTCATTGCATTAGATGTAAATTGGTGCTGTTCAAGGATAATAATGAGCACCAAGATACATGTCGGTGTCGCTGACATGACGCCATTTTGATACTGTCTCCCACCGGTTTATTATGTCTAATGGTATTCAGGCCGCGGCTGGCCGGAAAGTTTATTTTCAGTTTATGCACTTGTATTTTCATGTTTGTTTGGACACTTCTCAGCACAAAGTGTCCAGAGCGGAGCTCCACACAGAGGGTCAGTCTGGCAGTGTTTACCCAGCTGTCTGCCTGACGGCTGACGGCTTCTCTCTTGACATGCTCTGGCATTAAGGCTGACTAGCCAACAAGTCCGACTGCTTGGACAGCTCCATGCCACAACTGGCACCAATATACTGCAAAGCAGAATCTGGTCCCAGCTCATGCTTCTTTATCGTTCATCACGCTTATATAATGTTTATATAATCAATATTCAGCCTTGCGATGTCGTTGTTATCGTACGTATAAACTCCCTGTACAAACCAAATGCAGATGCGTGTACCTTACAGATCACCCTGAAGCTCCGAGCAGTCCTTATCCTACAAGGTCTTTATCCCTTCGTCTAATTCGTTCCTAGCTGGCTTGCAAATTAATATGAAGATGGCTAAGGGTTATTATTAATTGTAGCTAAATTACAAGTAGATAGGATATAATTAAAGCCGATAAATATTTGATGCTATATTTTTGGGGGGATAATTGCATGCTCCTTAATGTGTGGGGAATACTAATTGATGTTCTGTTCTGTAATAATCACTATTTCATGCTGTGTGTTTTTTCCCCGTTACTTTTTGCCAGGCGTTTAGCCAAAAGCTGAATCAGATAAACATTTCTGTTTAAAAGGCCGAGCAGCACAAACTGATGTTTAGGACAGAGATGGACACTTCTTGGAAGGAAGGGAAGACTCCCTGTCGGCCACCTAATTGAGACAATTTAGCAAACATACATTCAGGAGGCTGAATGCTGAAGTATGAGCCAGAGGCTCTGTTCAACCATTAGCATGTATTCCCAGTTGCTTAACTTAGCGAAGAAAATGGAAGCCTACCACTGAAATAATCTCTGCCAATTACTGCAGTACATAGCAGATAATGGAGTACTTTACAAGCAAAAAGAAAAAAAAACTGGCACAAGCTGCTAGCTCAGGAAAATGATAAGTTGACTCAACGTAGCACTACATTTTGTTATCAGCGATGGGTCAGCCTTACCTTTTAACAGACTCAAACCTACAATTCACAGTAGGCTTCAGATAGCTGAGTTAAAAGATAACAGCAGCTTATATCCGTGGAGTCCAAGCAGGGAAGGGTGGCCAGAGAAAATGTTTCATTGAACCCTTCCTGCAAAATCAAAGAGTCCACAGGACAAGGTGCCGCTTTGGTCCCAGGCTCTGGGGCTTTATTGAGCGCTTCCCTCAAGAGAGCTGAGCTGCACAGGGAAGTCAGAGTGGCCTTGTAGAAGAGCAGCTCACCAGGGTGGAACTGAAAAAGAAGGCTGATGAGTTCCTGAGAGCAGTCAGAGCTTAGAACAAGCCCCGTGTCAGATTTCCAAATGGGGGGGAAAAATGTGTCCAACGGTGAACAAAGGCAAGTCGCTCTCTACGGAGTTTGCCCTCACACGGTTTCAGGTCTGACTAAGTTGTCCTATCACATGCCTGAGTTAATTTCGTGCAACAGTGCAAGAATATGGCAGTTCTGTCAGGTCTGCATGGAAGCTGTACGTTTCGATTCAGGAAGCGCCTTTCTGCAGGCTAACACATGAGCACTTGAAAAGCTGAGAGATCATCTTGAACACCTCCCTTTCCAACATTATCATCATCTTTTTTCCAACAGCAGGCCTATAAGCTTTCTGGCTGCCAACATTTCAACATTTCTGTTGTGTTAATTAATTGACTGTTCAACAGATTCCTCTGAAATGTACACAGTGAGAAGAGCTGGCTGTAGTAAGGGAGCGGAGTAGTTTATCATAATGTTTTTCGTCTGTTTTCCTGGACAGTTAGATCTATGTGTTTGTTTCCAGCAGGTGTTGATTGTGTTTCCTTATTTTGAGGAAACAACGCCTGGCTTTAAAAGCCTGTCCCCCCTCTTGTCCCCCCAACTGCTTTGCCTTGTTTAAAGTATCAGTCATACAGGTTAGATAACAAACAATAGCGAGTTGGAAGGCAATGCATTTATGAGGGAAAAACTCCCGTCCAACTAGAGCACTCGGTCTAAATGAAATTGACACGTCTTTCAATAAATGCAAAAAGTATGTTATTGAAAGAGACATCTTTTATTCTTCAGCCCTTACATCACATTCACTTGGCCATATGCTCTGATCACTGCAAGGGAAAAGTCAAGCTGTTGTAAATAAATAAATAAACAAACAGACAAATCCATTGATAAAGTATGTGCTCTGAAGTTTACTTTTTTTTACTAAAAAGTTCAGTTCTTTTGTTCTGAGCTAACCATGACATTCAGCCTCAGTTATGAATCATACAAGTGTTTTATCATGCATGATTTATAAGAATGGCGTGGATGCTACATGCCATGCATCCTCTCGTTCCTCTTTTTGTGAGCAAGTATGGTTTACTTTTATCTTTGAAGGTGACCTATTGAGTTCAGTGGGGTTGTTTTAACTTTCCAGAGTTCACAGTCTAAGGCCATGATATCCAGCCAAAATGATATAGTCTTATAACTGAAGTACTGATTGTTAACACATTATATCACTAGTACAAAGTCAACTTATTCCCATGATTCAGAGTGCAGAAGGCAGTCTGACCCCGCTCTGCAGCGGCTGGTGAGTAAAAGGAAAGCAGGTGTGCAGTGCTCTGCTGAAGCCAGGCTCATTTGTAGTCTCGCCGCACTCCTGGCTGGCTCGCCCAGGGGGACCAAGCATCATTCGGCTCCAGCAACATCTGGATGATCCTCGACAGGTTCCCGGTCGCACAGGTGTGTCGGGCAGCACATGAGAGCAGAATATCTGGACGAGGCAGCCAAAAAGAAGTGTTTCGTTTGTTTGAACGTGGTAGAGCTGCCTAGGCTGGGGGCCTGCTTTCCCTGCCGCAGCCCTGCATTCCTGATGAGTGTGAACCGCCGGAGTCGGAGATGCTGATACAGGGGAAATCAGACACGGCGCTCCTTCCCACGCTTTAATGAGTGTACCGCTGTGAAGCTATTAAATGAATCCAAGCAAAAAAAGGGGGGTATTTGAAAGTGAATTTTAGATTTCCGGTCAAAGCGCTTTTGCCCGAGAATGGGCAGGGGGAGCAGAGGGGAAGCGGCGATTGTTGGAGCACCCTACCCTTCCCGCACACGGCATGGATGATCAAAAGAGTCGAACGGCAGCCGACCATTATGCCAATGACACTTTGAGTAAGAGTCCGGAGAACAAAATGACATGACAGCCATTAGGGTTTGAAAGTGGGACTTTAAAGAGCGGCTGAAGGATGAGTGTCAAGAGGGAATCAAAGGAAAAAAGTTAAATCTTCATAACGTCTGCCACTCTCCACTGAAAAAAAAATAAGTTCGCGGCAAAGTATCTCCCATTCAAGTCCGAAAACATGAAGATGAGTGTCTTCGTGAAGAACAAAGGAGTCCAAGAAGTTGAGTCTGGAGGTTGAAACATGAAAGCTAACAGGAGCGCTGGGTCCCATTGTACAGGTGGTTGATCATTAGGACTCTCGCTCAGTATGGGAACAGATGCATGTAGCAGCTCTATGCTACAATCAACTCTTTAACTTGAGGACTGCCGGATAAATATGAAGTTAAGAAGGAAATGCTAACACAAACACTGCTTTTGAACCAACCATGGTCTCTGTTTCAAATAAATGTGTTCCTCTTCCCTATTTTACAAGGCTTTAACTGATTTTGTTCGTTTCAGAGCTGAGCTTTAAACTTAATTGCTGACAAAATGTTAGACCTGTGCTGTTTTGTGTAGTTTCAGATTCCCCTACCCCAGTCAAGTGCTCCATTATGACTGAATGTGGCTGATCAGCTGGATTTGCTGGCTCCAATCACATGGATGGCAGTCATATGCAAAAAAAATGTCTAATGTGTCTCCCTGTCGCATAATCAAGGATTTTAGAGTGTAAATCTTTGATCTGGGAGAATATTTTCTGACAGGATCACCCCCTCTCTTGGCTGTAGCCTTCTGAACTCCCTCCAATTACGGGTGTCAAATGAGTGTGTTTACAGGCTGATTAGATGACTGCTGCACTGGCAGTGGTGTCCCTCCCCTCCACCAAGGCCCTGCTGTGTCCTGCAGCATGGTGCCTTGGCCATCAGCACGCCCACCTAAACCCCCACAGCCCCGCCTCCCCCCACATCCAGCTACACCCTTCCTCACAGCTGGGCCGGTTTGGAGCTGCATCAGAGCCAATTGTATGGCAGCCAAGCTCGAGGGGTCTCCTGGGTCTCCCATCTGGTGTGGCAGGGCAAGTTCTGGGGCTTGGTTGACAGAAAGAGAAAGAGAGAGAGAGAGAGAGAGAGAGAGAGAGAGAGAGAGAGATTGCTCACAAACCTGCTCGCTTTACAGGGCTCCCACAAATCTTTTATTTATTGGCCTGTTCAGCACACATTTGCTGTAGTTAGTTAATATGCAGAGTGGGCTCAGCCGCTTCAGATGGAAGTGCAGAGAAATGCTGGCTGGAGCGTAGGGAAGTGTTGCTGCTTGGCAAGGGGCTTGAAGAGGGGAAGAAGTGACTGCTCAGCTGTGGGGAGATGCGGAAGCTTCTCACCCTCCTCTATCTTCATATTCAAAACCCAGCTGATCATAATGAGCATCCCAGTTCACATGCACTGCGCTCAGGCTCATGCGAAGAGCAGGAATCTTCAAAACCACTTATTGCATCATCATTGATTTTCATGCTGTTTACTATGCCCTCAAGAGGAAATTCTAAGGAATTTGTTTTTATCCATACACACGCAACAGAACAGGAATATGTCTGAATATGGAGGGGGAAAAACATATGGCTTCCACAGAGGCCATTCATGAACGATGGTCTTTAGTGTGCCAAGAATGTTATAGCAGTAAATCTGCTTTTGATAATAAGTCCCCTATTGATCAGCCAACACTGTCATTATTATTATGGTAAAGTGCAGGTGGGAGCTTCATACTTCCATCTAATGTTTTTTCCAAATGACTGCACTTGAGCTGAGCCACACAGCCCTGTGATCAACTACTGCAATTCCTATTTCCTCTTAAAGATCTTTAAAGTAAACTTCCAGTGACAAAGCTTTTCACACTGTAACCCAGTTTCAAATGTCATTATAAATGCAATCATTCAGTCCACTGAAAATCTACATTTATAGTATGTGATATGGCATAATGGGTTATCTGTTTATTAGATCAAATAAAATATAAAATAATACAACATGAATATAATCCAAAATAAAATAAAATTCACAGTGATGTTTGAGGGTGGATTTTTTTTTTTTTAAATATTTTTCGAGAATTGACTCATACTAATGGCTGGATAAATTTGTACACTTGGAGTTTGGGCATAACCAGTGACACGTTTATTTTCAGAGCAACCGGTTTTCATTGTTTTATTGAAATTTCAATGAGAGCCTTTTAAAAAAAAATAAGAGTTTGGTTGTCTTGTAATCTTCTGTCAAAGTGAGGTTCTGTTTGACAGAATGCGAAACAAAAAATGTGCATTCCTTTGTTTATCATGTCTATAGAACACAGCATCATTCATCCAGTTTAACATTTGAACATGCCAGTCGGATAGTAACTAGTCTTTTAACCAGTCATGTATGCAGTACTGTAGCATTATCATTTTTTTCCCCAAAGTAGCTGCTAAATAGTTGTAAGGAACAGAATCAGTGTGGATGAGAATATGGTGTAAAGTGATGGGCTTTAATACTTCTGGTGGATCATGTTGGATCATTCTGATCATCACACTGTGACCTGCAGGTCCACAGAGAGTAACTCAGCTGTAATTTGGTTTGTCAGAACTCCGGCATGGAGGGAAACACTGTTTAGTGACCGCTCCGAGAAGGACATATTTTTTTTTAGCTGTTTGATGGTAATGCTTAGCTTTTGTGGAAAGCTGTGACATCTTTATCCCTTTCTTTAAAAAATGCAGTCATTAATTTTGTTTTAGTGTGGTGCATTTCAATACATCTAAAGGGGGTTCTCCACTGACTGGTACCAGCTCGGTATGGTTCAGTTCGATTCTACTCTGTTCAGTTTGGTTTTTGGACCTACAGTTTTCCACTACAAAAAACATTCTGAGAAGCAGCACGAGCAGAGCGCTCTAACCTGGCATCATTACAATTGTCAGCATGGATGAAATCAGCGAGGTTGTATTTTTTATCCTTGGTTTGTGGCTGTTTGCCACAAATCAGAGACAACTGGCTTACCAGACAAGGCTTAAAGAAGCAACATTAGTGTTAGCTAACGCTTACACTAATGCTAACGCTAATGTGCAGTCAACAACACTGACGTAACTATAGCGACCACCAATCAGCAACCTCCAATATATACACGTCATCATTTAATATCGGTTCAGCACGCTTGGAACCTCAGCCAAGGTGGTACCAAGAATAGTACCGGGTACCAGGTACCAGATTTTAGTTATGGAAAAGCGAGTAGAGTTGAACCGAACCGAGCTGGTACCAGTCAGTGGAAAATCCCCATAAGAAAGACATGCGGGAAGCCGTTTGAACATTTCTAGAGAGGGTGCATCCACAAAGACACAGAGTATGAAGCACAGACGAGGCGAGACCCTTTGAGTATACCCACTCCTTTTGTGTTTTTGAAAAGGCAAGAAGTTTTCCAGTGATTTCCAGTTAATATATGGGCTTTGTGAGTCTTTGTATTGATACACTTTTGTTTTAGGACTACAGAGAATGTTGTTATATCTTTCAACAGTTTTTAAAGCACTTGTTCTGAACGCACTTTGTTCATGCACTTTGTTCAGAATATTAAAATGCACTTGAATACTTTATTTAATTATATAATATTTCAGCTATCTTACTTGTGCATTGTTTGCATTGCATTGATTGCATTGTGTGCATTGCTAAATAAATATTTTCATAGTTTTGTAACAGATGCTGGTGCTGAACGCTTTGATTTGCTTCAATGAGCAGAAAAATGGGTGGCGTTCAAAAGGTGCTCACCTGGCGTCACGAACGCCAGAAAAACGTCTGGTTCAGACATCCGTGTGAACGAGGCCTTAGTCTTTATATTTATTATATCTATTTTTATTCATCTTCAGATTACTGTGAGCCTTTTCTGAATAACTTTGAGAATACCACAGGACTTGTTTTAAATCTAACAGTTAAATTAGTTTATGGGCTAAATTATCCAAATAGCAAGTTTGTGGGTTTTATCCCAAGGAATCCATTTTACGGATATTACTATTAGTCCTGATGCTTTAAGATGGTGTTACAGTACTGAGATTGAAGAACCAAGGCATATTCGAGTTCTGAAAGTGTGTATGCCATAGTAACTTTTGCTGACCTATCAGTATAACTGCTTTTTTTAAAGAGCGCTTATGAGCATGAAATCACACCAGTCCACCAAGCTACATTAACCTTTCTAATGCAGAAAACAATTTTACTATTGTTGCTAATGAGAAACTGCGTTTAAATAATTCCTTTAATTAATAAATTCATTCATTCATTCATGAGGTTAGAGGTCTAATGAGCCAACTATAAATCAACAGGGTGATGTTTTTTATCTCCTCATGAGGGAAATGGATTTTGACTATTTTCATTAGATACTTATTAGAGATATGTTAAGAAATAGTAGCCGTTTTTTTCAGCAGAAACCCTGTCACCATAAAGTCTGACTCACTGGACAGTGTAAGATGTTTTTTTTCTGTCAAGGGCGCCCATGTCTATTGCCACTTCATGACACCAATTTGACATGATGGCCCCTTCTGCTGATGTCATACAATGCATACGCAGCAAATACTGGCCATCTGCCACAACTCAGACAGAGCTATTAGTTACCACACTTACAAACACACACACACACAAACACACAAGTCTACAACAGTACAGACACTTAACTACACATCATCACAATGTAAGAAACATAAACACACATACATGTGACTAGAAGCTGTCCACATACAGTACAAACATGTAACCATTAAGACAAACCACTGAGAGGCCGCTGGGAATTCACTTAGCAGTGAAATGATAGTCTCTCTCTGACGTTCAGTGGGAACAGAGGAGCCAGCCGCAGATCACAACTCAGAGCAGAAAAATCTCAGCAATTATTAACTAGGTGGCATCGCAAGCGCTGTTCCGGCTGTTCAACAGCTCCCTGAGCTCTTTAGGAGGCTCCAGTCGTATTTTCAGCTGGCCCTCTGGAGCATCACTCTTGCAGACACTCGCTCTCCTTCTCTCTCTCTAGCTCTCTCGCCCCCCCCCCTCCCCCCCCACCACCAATTCTTCATCAGTGCAACTGTTTCGATGACCCTGGATTGGGGGGTTCCTGATTGGTGACTTAGCGTGGCCCCTGTTTGCCACTTTTCCTCTGGTCTTTTCTCATCTTGTTATCCACTCTTCAGGCTTTGTGGTTAAATTATGTATTAAGGTCAATGTCAAAACATGGAAGATATGTAATCTACAGGGAGTTTCCTTTTATTCATTATTACAGTGAAGGCTGAGCACAACTGTCAGGGAGTTGAGGATGTGCGCAGCATGGAAGCTTGCTGCTCAGCGGGGCTCCTCAAAGCCCCCACTCTCCCTCCTCTCTCTCTCTCTCAGGACGGACCCCTTGATAGATTTACCCAGCTAACCCATCTCACTTAAAAAAAATAAAAAGTTCTCTTCTTCTTTGCTCCAATCTGAAAGCTGTCAAGTGCACCTATATGGTGGTGTCATAAATCCAAAGCACGAAGTGTGCACCCGAGACGCAGGGGGGATGTCATCCATTCACATGCAGTTTGGGAGCCCATAATGGAGGGAGTCATGTCACAATCTGGTGGGATCCTGGGCAAGATAGAGCTGATGGAGACAACCTGCTCTGCATGTTCCTTACTGTTGTCCACAGAGCTGAGTCTAATTACATTACGTATACACTCTTAGAATAAGGGGTCCTGGCTTAGATGTATGCTTCAAGAAAAATTTATATTATGTGAACCTTTAAAATTATTCTTCATACTTCACTTATAAAACATCTTATGCATAAAATGTTTTTTCCAAGGGCCCATATCATGAAGAAACAAAATGTTCTTGCTTTTTTAAATAAACAACTTTGTTGTGGTATGCAAACTTTTTAAACTTTTTTAGTCTGTCCATACTGTATATATACAGAACTGAAGCTGCAAAAAAGCCTATTTTGAATTCAGTGTCTTCCTGCAGAGGTTTGGCTCTTCTTCACACTGTGCAGTGTTTCAACCAAAACCCCTGGCCATCAGAACTGCTGAGACCCTAGCTGTCTTCAAATGGCAACTGAACACCCACCTCTTCACTTAGCACTTTGAATAACAAGTATGTGTTCCTGCCATAAACTGACTTAACAAAAAACTTCACAAATAACAAACAAAAAAATGTGTGTGATGTGAGAGGGCCCTGGTGGAGAATATTTGTCTACTATCAGCTCTTAATTAAATCTAGGCTTAGTAGTAAATTCTGAAAATATTTATGTAAAAACACAGATATTTTATATAAATCAGTCTTAAAGGCACAGTAACAACAGTAGCCTTTATTTCTACGGGATAAACAGAGAAGGGGAAATTAATGATGGCCATTTTTGCAACATGAAACTACATGCTACATGAATGTATTTGTATAGCACTATTTATAGTAAGGGTCTCAATGCAGCTTTACAGAAATCCAAGCCCCTTATGAGAAAGCTGAGAACAACACAGGCAATGAAACAGGCCATAGGGTGGGACCCAGAGAGCAAACGAGGCCAGAACAGGACCTGTCTTACTCTGGTTGGCACTGGACAGCAAAACAAAACCATAATAAGAGCAATAAGAGTAAAAAAAATAAAAGATGCAAAGTCAGTCTAATCATGAGGGAATCAAAAATGGTTCCTCTACTGTATGGCTCCAAACATCCCTTTCTTTAAGTGTATCACAACAGAACAATGGTGTGTAGATACATTCAGCTGTTGATTTTTGTACATTTTCAAAGTGCTGTCCAATCTAGAGCGAGTAAATGACTTTTGTTGAAGAGGAGCAGTCCACCCAAAGGATCAAACCTATGTAAGCAGGAAGTGAAAAAAGAACTACGAGTGCAAGCTCAAAAAGAAGTCAAGTCTGAGAGCACTCTCTTTAAAAAAAATAGGCACTTACACCATAATCACAATGTTCAGTTTGACTGATATCCGGTTTCCGAAGCAGCAGAATGGTGAGTAAACTGTAGCTTTCCCTCCAATCAGGAATGCTGATGAAACATAGTAACATAATGAACTATTCTATCATGACATCCCATTTACACTGTATCACTGTAAGTGATTTGCCAGAATAAGTAAGTATTATTCAAAAACTATTACGAAACCGCTGAGTTAAATTAGCTTTAACTCAGTCTGTAAACGTCTCGTACTGAAATGAAAAAACACCATCAGCTTGTTCTTGAAATCTTTTAAGACAGAGCTGTCTAGGAAATAAGATAACTGTTTAAATGTAAAACTGGTTAAATGATAGTGTAGCATTAAATGATACTATAATGTTAACAAATTTTCACACATCATTTTAGCAAGTAATTAACATTAACTTTGGTTTGCCAAAATTAACTTTGTTTTCGCTGATATTTAGAGTGAACGTACAATAAAAAAGGTAAATAAAGTCATTACTGTAGATTAATTTTAGATTCTTTTATTTAAAATCAGTGACCGTGACATTTTACTGGCTTTACATTTGCAGTCTGTATTTAGAATGATTCATCGATTATTTCTCAACTTACATATATTTACATACAGTGCTACTGGAAAAAACATTTAGAAAATTTTGAAGACTTGGACATGATGTTTAACAAGAAATAATGTAGCTTAATTATTGTAAATTAGCGTTATGCTAAATCAGCATTTCCTAATACAGCTGCTGCCATAATTACATTATACAGCTAAACACAGCCTCAACATTTGTGATTAAAACATCACAAACATTTTGGTGGCTCAACAAAATGTCATGTTTTGTGGTATTTTTCATTTGATATTTAAAAAAAATAGTGTAAAAAGAAAAAGTCATTTGCTTTTATTTGTAATGCCACAAGATAAGAATAATTACAATCCGTGATACAATCCGTAAACTATTAACACTAAAGCCTTTAGTACCTTTGGATAGCCTGTAATTTTGCAGCTACCGTTGCTTTCTAAAGCAGCAGGGCAGACACAGGTTGTTTTTAATAAATCTATTTGGCTGCAGACAAGTGTATTCTATTATTGCTATATTTATTCTAATAATTGGAAGATTATTCAACATTATTTTTACAAATTTAGAAAGTATAAGTAGAAAACCAAAAATCTGAAGACATAAGAATAGAAGTCTCCAGAATGATGAACAAAAGTCTGTGATAACAAAGGTCAAAATGTTACAGCAAAGGAAAATGCAGGAAAATGTGTGAAACATACAAAAGCACCAAAAAACATGAAGTAAGTATTAAGTAAAGTACATAGGCATCCTTCTCTGATTACATGTGTTGTAATATTGAGTTCCAGATGCAGATACAAGTAGTCCTTTATTGCTCACCAACAGCTCAGTCAGCATATCTGCTCTGCAGAGCAGGATGGCTTGGCACCCTCAGTGGCTCGTCAGGGCCCTCTGCGCTGCCTGCTTGGCTGAGAGGCCTTCATAAATCGAAGCCAGCTCTCTTTGGGGCGAGTATAATTATTTTCTGATTAGATTAATTCAGTTATACTTTGGTCCTTTCCAGAGCCACTGGCGTGCCTCTGAGAAGCTCGCTCAGTCATACTAACAATTACACAATTAGCTGAGCAGCACAAACCAGGCTGGAAGATTCAGCTCTTGTTAACAATCTGCCTACGCACACACACACACACACACACACACACACACACACACACACACACACACACACACACACACACACACACAC
>JBBJLR010000002.1:5891070-5908959 GCA_037577145.1 Brachypetersius gabonensis | reverse complement strand
CCAATTAGCATATCTTCTAAACGTTCACTCAAAGACTTGAGACTTGACTTGGACTTGGTAAAAAATGACTTGTGAACGTCTCTGCTGGCATGTTGAGGGCATCTCCAGTGAGTTGTGAGATTTTAAACACAATGTTCAAAATGACAGTCAGACCGTTCAATGGTGTTTAAATCTGTATCTTTTTTTTTTTTCCTGGTTCAGGTTATTCCTTTCTTTCAACATGAAGTCTTGGTGAACTCTCACCACAGGAGGCTTCTATAAAACTGCAGGTTCAACTACAGGTTTCACCAAGAAAAATAATACATAAAAAATTAAGTTGCTCTCCTAATTTCAGCTCCTCTGTAGTGTTACAGTTGTATACTGCTCTGGTTAAAAACATGAAACAGCACCACACAAACCAATTTCAGTGAAACATGTTTCACCAGCATCCCCATTTATTTCACTATAAATCTCCCCAGACCATGGCGGCTCGTAGATTTTTGAGGTTTCAATGGACTAATTGTAAGTAAGTCCCTCTCGTGAAACAGGTGACTACATACTGTGATAGGGTAGTTATCCACTTTAAAATGACTGACATAACTGTCCAATTTTTCACTTCGTTCTATTTTATGTATTGAGCACTGATCTTAAGTGTGAGACTGAAGCTTCATACAGAACAAAACATGACATTATTTGCTAGTATTTAGTATTTTTTTATTTTATATTTTATTATTTGTCGATGAGTGTACAGAAGGAAACGTATTAGCTTGTTAGCTTGACCTCTTGCTGGAGCCCCCACTACCACCCAGCCAAGCTGGACAGAAGAAGCAACTTAGTTAGCAACTTTTTGCCTGTTGCTCCCAAAGCCACTTGCTAAATCCTGTGCAAGATGGATCCAGTAACTTTTAACCAAGTAATTTTTTGGGAGATGAGGTAGAATTAATGTATTAGGTGAGAAAGGTTATAAATGTTTTCTTGGGATTTAGAAATGTTGTTAATTATGTACTGTAGAAATAAACATTACTATTACGTGTTTAAGATATGTACAATAAAATACTTTAGATATTTTATAGTGATTTAACACTAACTATGAGGCGATTGAGGGAAGAGCAGGAGAGGGAAGATGGATCAAAATGTGAGGCAGCAAAAGCAGAACATGGAGGTGAAGTACTTCAAATCAAGCTGCCCAGGGTGCACGGCGAGGTACCAAGTTAGTTTCGCGGCATGCACCAGGTACGAAAGGTGGTTTGTTTCACCAAAAAGATTAATCAGAAGCTGCCACTGACTCCCACATAATACATTTAACATGGACTAGGGCTGGGCGATTTGACCTAAAATCAAAATCTTGATTAATTGAACATTTTAACTCGATTACGATTAATTATTTATTTATTTATTTTGCCCTCGTAGTTAACTGACAAGTTTTGTACAGTAAATATGCTCACATATTACAAGTGAGAGGTTTTTGAATGAAGGGTGCATTACTTGATTTTAAAATAATTGAAGGAAACACAATTTACTATCTATGATTATTTATTGAACATCAGTGTTGAACAACTGAAATTAAAGGGAAAGTAATTGAAATAATTGACCTGGAAAAATTGTCGATTTCTGTTAATTTTCAATTAATAGGCCAGCCCTAGCATGGTCTTGAAATACTGTACATTATATTAAAATTCAGTGGCATACCTTTTGATCGTCATACTCCCTAGCCCTACTAATTGCATTCTTTAGTTTATTGTGGGAAGAGTTTCAATAACCTGGGAAATTCTTACTTGAAGACTTCTCCACAGACTGCAGTAAATTAGCAATAAAGACAATTAAAATTAATGTCTCTAACTGAAGTATTATTTCTGTATGTCCATAGTGTGTTTCAGGTCTTCACAAATTAAAAAATGAAACTACCTGAAATCATTTGAACTCAACAGCATGAAATCACAAGCCTTCACTGATGCACACAAAAATCTGAATGCTACTTGTGGAGTATATGTATCTTGTTGTTGTAGTTTCAAACACCTTTTCAGTGTTAATTAGTAAAAATCCAAGTAATCTGATTAATATAAAATTGCAGAGAGTGGAAAAACATGAGGAAGATAAAACAAAACACTTTCATAGGGTTTTATAATAGGCTTGTAATCTCATGTGCCTGCCACTTGATTCACGCATCTGCAATACTGATATCACAGAAGGTTTCAATATGCAAATTAGCCTCTAACCAATCACAGTATTTCCGACTGGGTAACTAATCACGGCTCTAAGTCAGTTACTGGGTGTTCTCATGAGTCTTCGTGTAATCCAATAAAAGTCTAATAACTTCTTTAACAGTGAACGGTGTTGGTAAGTCAGTGAACGAATGGGTGAAGCTAAACTGCTGTAGGCTGAATGAGGAGAGCTGTTGAATGTGTTTTCGACATCACAAAATCTTTTTTGGGCTGTTCTTTTGGGTTTTTTTCTATAAATGGACTATATGGGGGAATAGACGTACCATTCAAAACAATATTTACACACTCTTTTAATGACAAAAGTAATATGGACCTTTTACTGTCTTACTATAACAGTTTATAATTAAGTTTTAACTTTTAAATACATTAATTGTTGTTCATATTTGTAAGTACAAACCTTGAAGGAGAGCTAGTCAAACCATTCTCAAAACACACCAGTGCCTCTGGTAGTATGCATCATCATCTACAGTGACCTACAGTGTGTAACTCTTTACTTGTTTGAATACTCAGTTCCTCACCTTTCTCCGATACTAATATATATGTCTAATAAGGCAAGTATTTAGATATTGTATATTCACTTAGTATGTGGGGTTTCTTTTGGTAATTTACCTGGACCCATAATGACTGAATAATATTAGCCTGGCCCTGTTGTGACCTTTCGAAAGCAATTATTTACAAAACAGCTTTTATTTCTCCTTG
This sequence comes from Brachypetersius gabonensis, assembly GCA_037577145.1. Lineage (NCBI taxonomy): Eukaryota > Metazoa > Chordata > Actinopteri > Characiformes > Alestidae > Brachypetersius > Brachypetersius gabonensis. Next base: position 5,906,059 of record JBBJLR010000002.1, on the reverse strand, counting down.
AAGACATGCTTTGTTTGGGATGTCACACTGATGTATCATCAAGATCTTTTATGATGGCTGCAGAAATGTTCTAACTGGTGTTTTATATGCTACCATCACGTATCACGTCCTTAAGCTATCAGTCTGAGAAGTTGGGATGTAATGTGCTGAGCAACCATAGTCTGTTGTGCTTTGGGACTGGGTAATGTGAACTGAATAAGCCTCGCGGCTCACTGTTTATTTCTGTCCGTTTCAGCAGGCTCAGGTTAAGAAAGAGGAGGCAGTTACACCAGCATTAAGCGAAAGCATTCCAAAGTTCTACTTCCCTCGAGGACGTCCCAAAGCCAATATCAACATTGACAATCTCATTTCCAATATAGAGAAAATATTTTCTCAATTCCCCGATGAAAGAGTGACTATTGAGGACATGGGGAAGGTTGCCAAGGTAAGTGTGATTTGTAATGGGCTGCCTCCAACCACCCAGGAAATTGTTTTCATTTGTGTAATTAGCAGAAGCCTTAAAATGTTTACTAGTTTGAATGTTTTTCCTATCCCTGATGAAAAAACGAAGTGAGATCCTGAGAATAAGACTAGACTTCAGCTGACTTAAAATGGCCAACAGTTTCTGAAACTCCATCTCGCGTGCGTGCGTGTATGTGTAGTGTACGTACATACACACCCACCAAGTGGTATCTTGACTTACGAATTTTTCGAGATATGAGCACTAAAGTTGAGCTAAAATTCAGGTTATGAGCTTTTGTGCTTGGAGTTGTTTTGCAAAAGTTTGTTTATCCATCCATGTGTCCAAAGAAAGTGAGTGTGAAGGACAGTGCTGAGAAGAAGCAGATGATGTGCATTGAATTAAAGAAATAAATTAGAAAAACATGACCAAGGCGTCCATGTAGTCAACTTGGCGAATCAAAATGTTTTCTAAACAGCAGACATCTGTTTAGAAACACCATGGAGGAGATAATCTGTGAAAAGACTCTAGCTGTTTACGCCGATTTGCTGCAGCAGACCCAGGCACTTTGGCAAACGAGGCATCGGGCAAGCCGTTGAAAACAAGTCGGTGCTGGTTAGAGAAATTTAAAAAGAGGACCGGCAAATGCTGTACATTATACATAATATAACCAGTTTATTACAATACATTCTATTGTATTGTGTGTTTATACAATATTTATTTATAAGCACATTTTTCTAATTTATAGACAAAAAATTTGGTGTTTTTTGAAAGAAAAATTAATTTGGGTAAAATTGATTTGACATACGAGTAATTTGAGTTATGAGCTCTGTCACGGAACAAATTAAACTCGTAGGTCAAGGTACCACTGTGTATATATAGATGTATAGATGGGTAGATAGATTGATAACATACAGTAACCCTCGGTTACGTTCCAAGAGCACCCATGTATAGTGATATAGTGAAATACGCATATATAGACTACTGTAATTTTAAGGGTATTAAAACAACAGAGACCAAAATGTTGCTGTGTATTTGATTTGAACATTTGAATATCTTAAAATATCTTCCGTCAACAATGTTTTTGCATATCTTAAGAATATTCCAGCTCTGAATGTTGTGGCTTTCTGGGGTTATACCAACAGTCAGGCCCTTTGTATATTTTGTGTCTCACTAGGCCTGTGAGTGCCCTCTCTATTGGAAGGCTCCATTGTTCTATGCTGCTGGGGGAGACAGGAGGGGATATGTGTCCGTGCACAAGTTTGTGGCAATGTGGAGAAAGTAAGACAATGCTCCTTTTTATTGGAGTCTCTCACACTAATGTCAGCAGCACTTGTGTTCAACAGTGACTCCGTGCTGGAATGTTTGTGACTGCAAGCACTGGAGAAGTACTCTAACTTTGCTCAGAATTGTTTTGTATGTGCCATGAATGCTTTTGTATTAATTTGGGCTTCCCAGAATAGCTCTGAGATGGCAACTGAGCACTGATGGAAGTGCTTAGGGACTTCATTATATGAGTATTCCTGCACAGCTGTAGGTCAAAAACGACTGAGCATGAATTGTGAAGTCTTGTTTTTCTGGGCAAATGAATCTAGGGTTCTGCATATAGAGGGAGCGGTTTAGGAATCCATGCTCTCTGAGAAATGAGAGTCTTAAACCATCTGTACTACCTTTCAGAATGCTGCAGACTTGTCACGATGACGCATCCAAATTTCTTCACCTTCTGGCCAAGCCTGGCTGCCCATATTTGGAGCAAGAGGACTTTATTCCATTCCTGCAGGTATGGAGTATTAACTTGGAAAGATAAACAAAGTTTGTGGGATACATTATACCACTTACACTGTCTTGCTGCTAAAGCAAAGATAAGAGACCTGTTACAAACTGCATAAGAAGGAGATAGCTCATTATGTAATGCTATGGCAGTTCAAGAGACATCACAAACATATACTGAGAAAACATATTGAGAAATGGACCAAAGCTGAGAGAAAGATTGAAGGGCATCATTACATTCCTTACATCTATACATTCCTCTTTTAATGTCTCTTCCCAATTTGGTTCAACTGCTCATCAATCTAACCTGTTGTATAACAATGGAATTGTATGTATAGTTATGTTAGTTTTAGATTATGCCTTTAAAATTTTTTTTTTCTTTCTTCAAAACCACAGCCATTGCGCTGAAATACATAAGTTATGTGCCCTCTGTCTAGGGCACTGTGGAAACGAGGCTTTATTTGCCATGCTGGCTGTTTCGCTGGCCATTAGACTGTTTGCCTGTGATGGACACATCACTGATATTCAGGCTGGCAGGACCAGCAGCTGTGGGCCAGCAGCCCTTCCCCTGCAGAGGAAATGCACTTTGGCATTCACGCTTTAATTTGTATTGTATGAGTTCGGCAATTGCTTTGACTGTTTTGATGAATGAAAAAAGTATTGTGGTGGAGTAGATTTGACTGTCCGTGCCCGCTCCCAAGGAGAGGTGATTTATATGTTTTTCTATTATTTAATTCTGTATGCGAAGGGTCAAGGAGTCTGAACCCCCACCCCACCCCCATAAATTCACTTTATATTTTATTGCCACTCATGCAGACACTTCAAAATTTGACTCTCAGATGTATATTAAATACAGTTTCAAATATTCTGTATCCCACATATGTGAAGTTTCAACTGGGACTGTATAAGACATTAGCTAGTGTACTGTTTTACATTTAAATTCCCGTTCCTTGAGGTTTCAGTTGGGTTTCGGTACCCTTACAGCATCCACACATCGTCTGTCACCATGGTGTCATTCACAAATGGGCACTTCAGAAGATCTCTCCTTCTTTAATTTAAACCAGAGACCCTTAGCACACACATGACTTTGAAATATGGATGTTTCTTCCCTCATTAGACTGTCGTCTGTTCTGCATGGATTTCAATGTGTTATTGGTGCAAGAGGCATTGTGAAACCCTGTTCTCTTTCTTTAAGGATGTGGTGGATTCGCATACAGGGCTTGCTTTTCTGAAGGAGGCATCAGACTTTCACTCACGCTACATTACCACGGTAAAGGGCAACATGGCATAATAAATGTTTGTCAGATGTTTGAAATTTTATCTTGTACATGGTGACTTTGCAATTAAGATAGTACTTAAATTAATCGTTACAGTGTAGTTATGGATTGCAGATTACCTCTGTGTGAAATGTTTTGCTGAGCTCTGAGATTTCTTCTGCCAACAGGTAGTCCAGAGAATATTTTATAATGTAAACCGTTCATGGACAGGAAAAATTACCTGTTCAGAACTCAGGAAAAGCAATTTTCTTCAGGTAGGTATGGCTTCTATAATCATTATCTTCTCTTAAAACGCATTTACTGTTTTCTTATATATGTCTCATATACAACGTATTTGTTTGACAGAATGTGGTACTTCTGGAAGAGGAAGATGATGTGAACCAGCTGACTGAGTACTTCTCCTATGAACATTTCTATGTCATCTACTGTAAATTCTGGGAGCTAGACACTGACCATGATCTCTACATAGATCAGAGGGATTTGGTGCGACACAGTGATCAAGGTATCAGTCCAGTCTCTGTACCCTCTGGACAAATGGGTGTTTGCTATGGTATGGAGCATTAGTGGGGTTTCTCTACTGGTGTCGTATTTGGTGTATGTATTTTCCCATTTCCCTTTCTTCACCACATCAGAGAACATGTTCCCTTTTGGTGCCGCGGTTACTGGGGGGGCCTAAGATGAATTGGACAATAACTCACTGTGAATTTCCTGCAGTATGACGTAATGTCTGCTGTTAAAATTGATTTGTCTCTTTTGTCTCAGTTTTTGTAAGAGGCTAAATTTAAAGGACTGTGTGGCCTACAAAGAGTGTTAAATATAGTTATGTTGGGTAGTTTTCTGTAGTGCAGCACAGCACCTTTCAGCCTGATCATTTTGACAGAATTTACAATTTTGTGTTTTTGTTCAATGTTCTCTTACTATATTATCTGCTGTACATTATGCAAATGCATCATGCAACCCTACGGCACTCTTTAAATCCTGAATGGTAGCAGCTGATGAAGAGGCTAATAAATACATCTGTGTTGATAACTAAGTTCTAGCAACGCTCAAATGGTCTTCAGAGGTTTTTTGTTACGGGACTAATTACGTTGAAACTTTATTTTCACCTCCAAGATACATGATTAGCAGATTTATGGTTTTCCAAGTTTTTAAAAGGGAATTTTACTTTACAGACTGCTGTGGCACCACTTTATGAAGCAAGTAGGCATTTTCAATGGATGTACTAATGGTTACATTTTTCATTTTAGCCAGAGTATCCCTTTCAACAACCACATGCTCCGAATTCAGTTAAGCAGCTGATGACCAGTGACACTCCACTGGTTTATTTGAGAAACATTCATATGTGAAGGTTAGGTTTGTAATGTGTTTTTGCTTCCTTTTTTCCCCCCTTGGACAGCCCTCTCTCACAGAATGATTGAAAGAATATTTGCAGGAACTGTAACAAGGTAATTTCAGAATTTAGTCACAAAAATGCACACTGTTCATCTAGAGTCTTAGCATGAGTTCACTGTTCATTTATTTTCTTTATTTGTTCTGATGTTCAGAGACAGGAAGGCCCATAAAGAGGGTAGATTAAGTTACGCTGACTTTGTATGGTTCCTGATCTCAGAAGAAGATAAGAAGACTGAGGCAAGGTAATAGTCCACTTTTCATATATGTTTATAGTAGGGTTGTCAGAAAAATCGATTCTCAGATACTATTCAGTACTAAAATGTAGTATCAAGTGTGATCTTAATTAGCACTGGTATCAATACTTAAATGCCAGTTTTGCACCAGGGTGCACTTTGGGAAGAAGCAAAGCTGGAGGAGACTGAGTGGTGCTTTGGACAGTGTTCTGCTTGGAATTTTTGAGATTTTGGAAATTTGTGACTTCGACACCTACCAAATATCTAATCATTGTTGCAGATCAGGTTTCAAGGCAAGAATCTCAATCAGATTATGCCTCTGTGGGAAGTGCTGGACAAACTAGTCGAATCCATTAAAGATCTACCTTACAAATTTCAGGATTAAAAGGATCTCCAGCTATTGTTTCGGTGCCAGCTACCCGAGCACACCTTCAGAATCTTGTAAAGTTCATGCCTTGATTATCCAAAGCTGTTTTGACACCCAAGTGGGACCTACACAATATTAGGGAGGTGCTTTAGATGGCTGGTCAGTGAATTATGTGTTGATTTTTCTTTACCCATTTTTCATGCCCAATAATCTTTTTTTTTTGTCATTTATGAAATTCCTTTTGCTTTTAGCATTTTGACATGAAACTGTTGTGGACTGAAAAGAGAGGTTTATTCTAGATGGGTTGAATAATTTGATTGTTGACTTTGTAGCATAGAGTACTGGTTCCGGTGTATGGACTTGGATGGCGATGGAATCCTGTCCATGTATGAGCTGCAATACTTCTATCAGGAGCAGTGTCAGAAGCTAGAGACCATGGCTATTGAGCCGCTCCCTTTTGAGGACTGCCTCTGCCAAATGCTGGACTTGGTGAGGCCTGAAATTGCAGGTAGGCATTTTTTTATATCTAAATAAGTTAGTGAATATTAGTATTCATGATTCAAATATTATAATGGGATTTTCTATAAGTGTACACAATGGTCTGGCATTTATATAAAGTTTTCTATATACTTTTCTATATATAATTTTCCTACACTGATGTTGAATAAGGAGACCTGGTTTGTAGTTCATTGAAAAGGTGTTGAAACTTCTGGTCACTTTATGAATGAAAAAACATTCCTTTATGGAAACAAGAAAGGACCTTCACACTCCTAAGAGTCTTGAATCAAGGAACATTCTACAACAACAGCCAGGTAGCATTCTTCTGGCATCTGTCAAACCCAGATTAGTACATCAGATGGCCAGTGAAGTGATTTATCGCTCCAGAGACATTTCCGCTGTTCCGGAGTGCAATAGTAGTATGCTTTACAAAACTCTAATTAATGCTAGGTATTGTACATATCGCTATGTTAGTATTCATGATTCAAATATTATAATGGGATTTTGTATAAGTGTGCACAATGGTCTGAAGTGGAGACTTAAACATCACTGAGTAGTTTTAAGAGTTTTAGGCAAGGCTAGGTTAAATAACTTCTTACTGCTGTGTAAAATCAGCACAACTAATGGTATATGCACTGAGTATTAGTGAACTTGAAATGCACTAACATGGAAACTTCTCTTTAGGAAAGATCACCCTCCGGGACTTGAAGAGATGCAAGCTAGCACATATATTCTTTGACACTTTCTTCAATATTGAGAAATATCTGGACCATGAACAGAGGGATCCCTTCATGGTTGCAAAGGTAATAATCCACCAGAGTTTGGAATGTTCTGTATATATTCTGACATGCAGCAGTATAATAAAGTACCATTTATCACTTTCCAGGATGTTGAGGCTCTGGGGCAGGAGATTTCGGACTGGGAGAGATACGCTGCAGAGGAGTACGACATTTTGGTGGCTGAGGAAACCGCCAACGAGCAGTACAATGATGGGTAAAGCATCAGAATTTCATCAGCATTTCACACCGTTAGCTTGTCACAACTCGACCCAAATTGCCTCATTAAACATCATGGAGTATCACAGAGCTCTGGCTCTCAGCTTATAATATGTCCATCTTCCAGGGTGCAGTTTCACTAAATACATCCTTAGATTTATTCAGTTTTAAATTTACACTAGTGGGTGATTTTAGTGAAAAAAAGTGTTTAAAATTATTTCCCTAAAATATCTGAGAATGTTACAAGTAGAAGTATAACATTTCTGTATTAGGTTCATCAACCAGTATTTTCTTTTACAGCCTTTGCTGTAGGTGCAGATGACTTTTTCATGACCAAATAATGAGCAAAATTAAATTAGTGAAACTTAAATTGGGCTGATTGACTGTCATTTGTAGGTTGTACTTTGCCTGTTGGGGATTTACTTACTGTAATACTAGACTTTACAGCAATAAAGTCGGGACATGACTTTGTGTTTGCTGTACTTCTATACATGATTATACACTTGAGTAAAATTTCTAGTTTAGAATATATATTTTTTGATCAATGATTATGTGGTGGTTTTAGGGACACCACTGACTTGTAAAGGCAGCCTCTGTGTTGAGGCCTACTGGTAAGTTCAAGGCATAAGTGCTTCCTGGGCTCATTCCATAATGTGGTATTGCATATTGGGTCTTGTGATTCTTCTTTACCTTCGGTTTCTGGTGTTGAACAATTTCTAATAAAGATATCAGTATCCACATATACAGTGTTGGACACAACAACTACGAAAAGCTTGTAGTTCACAAACAGGAAATTATTTTCTTTCCATATACAGCTCTAGGGAAAAAAATGAGGCCACTGCAAAAACCTTTAATAGGGGCAATAATTACCTTTGACGTACTTCGTGTTTTACCATCCAACTGGTCACATTGTGAGAAGAGAGTGTTGATTCCAGCAGTGTTTTTATACTTTTCCTCATTAAATAAGATTTGATTCAGGTGATCACCAATCAGTACCTCATAAAGCAGAGTGAGATGCTTGTGTAAGAATTTAACATACACTGGCATGGAATGCTTATCATGCTCTTAGAGACGCTGATTTAAAAAAATAAATTGCTGTGGTCTTATTTTTTTCCATGGCTGTAGAGCTTGAGCATTACTGTTGCTATTTAAATTGTGTGTGTTGGTGGGGGAGTCAACCTTTGCATTATATATATTACACAGGATTAAGCACGACATTATAGTTGATATTCTCTTTACAGCTATGAAAATGCCCTGGACCCGACTGACCACCACATGTCCGCCGAGTTTGAGCTGCACAGTGAGAAGAGGCACCTATTTGAGATTCCCAATCCCCACTGTAACCTGGATCTGGATGAGTATGTGGACGATTTTGAATGACTGCTACTGTAACACTAAATTTAAAAAAAAAAAAACCTGTCCAAAGAAGAGCAACACCCGGCAGAGTACAGCAATTCGGGCCATCTGCTCTAAACCACGCCAGTAGCTGTTCTCCATAGAGGTCAACAAAATACCTGCAGAAGCTCCCGAGCTGTTCTCTCACTGGCCAAGAATGTGTCTCAGGTGTTTTATTAAGGCTCGATACATCAGTATCTTGGTGAGCTAAGAAAGGGAAAGGGGTCGTGCTAGTCTGGGTTATCAGTAGAGTAGATTAACCTACACACAGCCCCTCTATGCATGATGGGCAAGACAAGGTCTGTCGAGTGACTGCACAGGAACCTAAGGTCTGGTCCCTTGAGGTCCACTTGAAGGTGCACTAAGCATAACATTTGAACATTTATAATTGGTTAATATGACATTCCAGAGATTAACCAAAGTTATTTCAGACTTTAGCTTGATTTCATGGACAATGTATTTGTAATTGTTCTTCGTCCAGAAGCCTAAAATGCCTCATACCCTCAAACATTGTAGGGTTAAAATGTTTTAGAAATAATGTAATTGTCAGCCTCTAACTTTTCTTTTCCATAGATGCAAAAGCTATTTTAAATTATAGAAAGTATTTATAAACAGATGTACATATTTTTGTGCTTGCTGTGTTTTGTCCAGTAAGTGTTTAGGCTTACTTTAGTTAAATGTTTTAATTATGTTAGTTTTTTTTTTCTACAAATGTACTCTAAACATGGTACTTTGGGGAAAATGGAAGAATTAACCCTTTTTGAGTTCAAATAAAGTATTAAGTCCTTGCATTTTGTCTGTTTATGAGGAGTCCTATACATTTAAATGAATGCTGCATTAAATATTTAAACCATTTTAATATAAAAAAAGCTGTTATGTACATATAAACATGGTCATGTGTTAAACAGCTGCCATAGACCCCAAAACACGCATTGACAACCATCATAACAGTCAAGTACAATTTACATAATACATGTAATTTACACAGACCATTGAAACAAAGACTTTAACTGATTCATAACTGGACAAATCAGACAATATTGTTAAGCCACATAAATGGTATTTCTCCGTAATGTTCTTCACGCCAAATATGTTGTTAATGTAGCACAATTAAACCAAGCCAGTCTCAGCATTAATGAATTTTCTGCATTTCAGTTCTTTCTTGAAACTTCAGAGAATGTAGATGTGCTAAATGTAGTTAGAAATGCACACTTTAAATATACTTGAGTGAAAATATACATTTCTGTATTTTAAACAGTCCCTGATCATTTATTGGTGGTTCAATAAACTAAGAATATGATTTTTGTTATTAACAATAGTTGGACAATGAGTTGGTCAAAAACTATTTTGTGCTCAATAACCATACAACGTCGAATGAAAACACGTCCACAAAATAACTGAAGAATAAAAGCTTTTTGGTGCAAGTTTAAAGAGCAATTCGTCATCACTACAAATGCTGTAACTATATTCAAAACTGAAAAAGTGAAACCCATACCCAGAGTGGTGAAAGCAAATAATACATGTCTAGGCAAAAACTGCCTGAAAAATGATCCTGTTTAGTATAATACAGAGCTTTGGGACCAAAAGTGGTTTGGGTGGGCTATACAGCAAATTCTAACAAATATAATGACCATGAAAGCATTTAACAGTATTTACATGTATCTACACAAAAAAACCTAATCGAGTCTTTCACAGCAAACTTTTTAAATTACTTTTACTGACATACTTTACTTACTGACTTTGGATCAGAATAATGCAGTGACGCTATAGCTATCATAATGTAAAAAAAAAAAAAAATCTTAACTACAAATATCACTATAGAAGGGGGCAACAAAATGGAAACAGCACACTGGGTTCATGATTTTTTTCATCTCTTTTTAAACACATTTGTTAAAATTAGCATCTTTTGTGATGGGCTAATAAGCAATTTTGAAGTACTAACTTGAATAAAGTTTATTTTTAAAATTATAACTATAGTAGAAACAGATGTATGCATGTTTAGTTATTTCAAAACATGATTGCTCTTAACCGGCGAGTTTATGCCAGCCATATAAATAATAATTCATGTTTTAACTGTGGCTGAAATGATTACTCCGTGTTTTTCAATCGGTCTCTGTCTAATCTGAGAAGGCAGGGTTAAATGGATGTACATATCTGTCAGTTTTTCTTTTCTTTTTTTTTTAATACCTGAAGTTGACAATTCTACCCCAGTAAAACAAATAATATACCTAAAATAATATATAAACAAATGAGACACACCACACCTAAGTCTTTAGCTTAGATCTGGTTTTGTGCATTAAAAAAAAATCGTCATAACTAAATTAGGAACACGTCCAGCACAAACATCGTCCACCTCTGGTTCCAGTGACCATAATTATGGATAACTGTAGCACAGTTAAGATTCCTGAAGTGGATTATCCTGAAGAAGCTCAGTGATCTCATACACTCATTCAAAAAAATAAAATAAAATAAACAAAGGACCTCCATTAGGGTAAAACCTAGGCATCATATATCTATTTCCACCATGTCCACATCCACTTCATCGACTGTGGTTCTTGACTGGATGTCAGATGGTCCTCCTATATCTGGTGGCTCTCTGAAGACAGGACTATGCTCTGGACTCTTCACCTCTTCCACACTGCTAATGAAAAAATACAGTGGCGTCAATCAAAAATGGTGTTAATCATAGTATTCATTTTAAATGTTAAAATGAATGTCACAGCACTATATTAACTGATCACAAACATCACGTTAAAGTTTTATATCCCTGGATGTGAGTAGGCGCCATGAAAAACATGCCTTGAGGCAGCTAAACTGCACTTGCAGCTGGCCAAGGATATGCCTGTTCACGCATATGGCATATAAAATGCAAATGAAAACTGATTGGGAGGTACAGGGTATAAAAAGGCCCAATTCATTTGTTAAAATGTCAACATGCTCAAGACAAAAGAGAAAAAGCAAGTGCGCAAGATAAACATCATATATAACATCATAATCCGTCGCTGAGAGTTCAAAGTCCTATTCTGTTCAATGTACTTTCAGAACATCCCTAAGGCCAGAGTTTCTGAATAGCTGCTAACATCTCTAAACAAGTTGGTTTTTAGACAATATAACACATTTATGGTAAAAAAAAATCCAAGCTGTATTACCAGAATCTCTACCCATTTTTGTTTTTATCTTCACACAAATGCATAAGTGAGAAACATTTACTGCCAGTCAGCTACACCTGTTTCGTGCATAAAATGCGCACGTCTTTCTTTTTGCACATAAAACTTCCACAAAAGATTTTGCACATCTGGTTCAGTGTGTGAAATCTTATTTAAAAGCAAGACTGTATGCTCACCTTTTCACCTGCTTGATAAGTAGTGGTGGTGGTGGTGGTGGTGGTGGTGGTGGTGGTGGTAATCGAGAATCTCCTGTAAATACAGCATGCAAAACCTCTTAATCAGTCATTTTACTGAAGCTACTTTGCATTTTCACTTCAGCAGTGTAAGGTCTCTATTAAAACTACTGTTTCTTTGACCCCTGGGGCACTGATACCTTCAGAATTAGACTGTCTGATGGTGGGTGATTTGGGACGATTGGTGAATGAAGGGTGTACGTAAGTGTCGGAGCTGATGAAAGACATAGTATCTTCTCCCTCTGCTGTGGCTTGGAGAGACGCTCTGTAATAAATGAGAGGCATCCAGCACTCCTCCCTGCTATTGATGGTCTGCTCGCCGGCATATCTTTGCAGGTAACTGTATCTGAGGAGCAAATAGGAAGGAAAAAAAAACCTGTTCAACTGACCTACAGACAAACAACCTACAGATATTCTGATTAAAGTTTCATGAAAAGATTCCAAAGGCATGTTGAACCCTGATGCAACATGGACAACACGCAGTATATAGGAAGATATCTTTATGAACATGATTTCTCGGTCTGATCCGCTATTGAGTGTGCTGCTGATTGGCCCTTCCCTGCAGAGCCGAACCACTTACATGGTCTTCTTGTCAGGTTTGAGCAGCTTGTTGGAGAACTCGCTGAGGATCGTGAGGTAGGAGATGTTCGGAGGCGAGTGCTTCTCAGACCGCTGAACAAAACCCTGAAACACAAACTCAATGCCATCCCTGCAAAGGAATGAAAACGGAACTCTGGTCAGAGACTGTTTAAATGTATACGAAGGCAAACAATTTAGGCCATGGTCCTCACATTCTAGCTGATAGCCAAAAGCTTAAGCCCTGTAATCTCTAAATAGCAAAAAAACAAAGACCATGTCAGGCAGAGAATGTCTCTTAGCTGTAATGTTTACATGCAGTGTTTATGCCAGAGAACCTATCAGCCTTAGCTTTGCACCTGGTAGGGAGTGACCAGCAGTACCTGTGGATCATGGCCAGAGACTCGCGGTATTTGATCTGGTCCCAGCCGAAGGTGACTGAGAAGCGTCTGGCCAGTTCTTTAATGCTGCTGTATGTTTGCACCGTAGAGCTGCACGTGGTCCCACTGTCTTGCTCCTGCTTTAACCTCAGGTACAGCTTTGGAGAATGACAACCAAGAAAGCACTGATGAGTCATGATGCATCAATCTGAAAACATAACACTATAAAGAATATATAATGATCTATAATACTAATAAAGAAAATCAATAAAGTATCCTTTGGCCAAAATAGATGTCTCAGGCTTTAAATGCTTTACCTACTTTCCTGCATGAAGCAGGATTTTATAAACGAATAAAAAGTGCAATATAAAGAAATAGTTTTTTTAATCATTTATACCAAAAATAACAGTCACATTTGAGATTCACGAGATACTAAACTTCCTATACAATGACAAATCCCATAGTAATGTAATCACAAACCATTGTGCGGTCAGTTAGTCCATGGATAGGCTATTAATCTGAATCACTAAATCATTACTAATGCACAGCAGAGGCAAGCCCGTCCCGAGTGCACTGGGTGCAACTATCAGAGTTGTTACTCTCAGTGACGTAAAAGCTGTTCTGACAGTGTGAGTGTGATCAGGGCTTCTCTTCCATGTCCTCCCCCTACAGGGATCTACCATTAAGCAATTCAGAGAATGGTGGAGCTGCAAGAACATTCCGCTCAGCACATAGTGGCGAGGTGGGGGGTGCCTTTGTGTCTGTGAGGTGCTGACAGCTGCAGAGGCCCATCTACAAGCAAAGAGCACAGAGAGTCCAGGCCAGGCAGATGTGTCCCAGAGAACAGCGCCTGACAAGAGAAGGTAGAGACCCTGAGAGTGGTGTATTTGCAGTACCTGCTGAAGACAAAGAACCAGGGTCCGGGCGCTCTCGATCTTATCCATCTGCCGGGTTCGGTTCAGGGTCTCTTTGATGATGTCACCAAAGTCATTGTAGTACTGCAGAGAAAAAAAACAGCAGTAATTATCTAGAGATTCTTCCAAAAAAAAAAAAACAATGCAAATATGACACTGGGATCGTCACATGTCCTTGAGGCCAAAATGACAGGTCCGACTGAGGCAGTGAAGCAGCCAATCTGCCTTTATTAACTAGAACACACTGACCAAGGACGTCTTTTTACAGAGTCAAGATACCAGCATCACCACGCCTGCACTGTATTAACAGATGTCCACACAGCGTGCATCATTTTACAACAACTGCAAATACTCTGGAGCTCACCGATTATAAACCTTTCCTATTGAGGGCATAAAAATTCATCAGTGCCTTGTGAGGCATCAGTTCAGATCCAAGTCTTGATGCACTTTTGGAATGTCAGGATTAATTATAATACTATCATAATTATCTTGCTGCCTATCATTCCTACTTTATTTTTATTATGTTGTATCCATAATGTATTTTTACTCTTTGATCTGTTGTTTTAGTGCCTTAATTTCAACCCTCTACAGGCCACATCACCACCCTCACTGTCTTAAATAATAACTGCACTGCTTCAGTTGATTTTTGCTGCCCTGTGGGCTGACCTGGATGAAGCCCTATCAGTGCCAGAGTGATAGGTACAGCCCTCTTGCCCTACTGGCCAGACAGATTATGAGCTCACAGCTCTTAGTGACTGAAGACCCCATCTAGATCAGACAAATCCCCTGTAACATGGACTCAGTGGCTGCGGTCAGTGAGAGATGGACCGACTCGCTGAATCTAAACTGCTCCTGAGTGAGATCAACACTAACCTAACTGATCATCTGTATCACTGCAAACATAACACCCTTTCACTCTCCACTGAACAGCAGCTGCTTTGCTGCTGCTTGCTTTTAGAAATGCATTTAATCTGCTTGTGAAACTGGCAGGCGTTCAATAGCATACAGAAGCGAACAGTTGTTGGTGAACCTTGCAAAAACAGGAAGTCGAGCAAACATGGGGTCACACTCGGCCGCCAAATTTCTGTCGTTTGCTTGACTGTGAAAGCCATTGTTCATTATGGCAACTGTGTGTGTGTGTGTGAGAGAGTGAGAGTGAGAGTGAGAGAGAGAAAGAGGTGTGTGTGTATATAAAGGTCTGATCAAGAAGAATGTTGATGAGAGACTGCTGGCTCTGTCAGGGCCAAGGCGAATAGGCATTCCAAACATGTCAAGTCTGTCAAACACTCTTACACACACACACACACACACACACACACACACACACACACACACACACACACACACACACAC
>JBBJLR010000002.1:5847149-5883143 GCA_037577145.1 Brachypetersius gabonensis | reverse complement strand
TATTTTTTGCAAATAAAAGTGTGTAATTAATCACTTGATTATTTTTGTGCGTCTATGGGGGTAGGAGTTGGGGTTGGTGGGGGGCCCGGCTTGTCTTGGACACAGGCAAGGGGGGCTTCAAGGAAAAAAACCACTGCTTTAAATAACTTTTTTATTTGGAAATTAGGAGAAATATTGTCAGCAGTTCTTACAAACTATAGGAAAGCTGTTCAGTTCAATACTTGCACCTATAAAAGATAAAACCTGATAAACTGAACATTTTTGCAGTGGTCTCTTTTTTCCAGAGCTGTATATTATATGAACAAGACGATTAAGGATAGAAAACATTTTACTGATCACACAGTATAAAAGGTGTGTGATCATTAAATAAAGACATATTCCTATATGTCGCTGTTAACAGCAGACTTAATGCAGTTAATGTCCACTCATCATTTTACATCTTACAACAGTATCTGGCTTTATAAGTAATACTGTAATACAGTAATACAAAATGTAGAAAAAAATGACTCACTTCTGTGCATTCATCACCACTGATGTCCTTTTGGAAATACTGAGATATTTTGAGGAGGGAGCTCAGTTTTTCAGCATCCTCTAAATACTGAAAACACAAGGTGAGTCAATACAAACAACAACAAACAAACAAAAAAAAAAACCACCACATTTAATGCACCAGGCATAGAGACAAACCCATAGAAAAATTTCTCACCTTGGATAACAGCTCAGGGAGAACCTTTAGGAAGTGTACTGTAAGTTTTGTACAGTCATCAGTCTGCTGCCTCTTCTCTTTAGTACTCATCACCTTAGGCACATAATTTGCACAATCACGTTTCTATACACTACATGCTTGATGGTAAACTATTTCTTGAAATTTGTATTACTGGAGTCTCTGGCCATAGATACAGTGACCATCTATACGCATGACTGCAACCCACATAAAGCACTTAGTGTTACCCTCTAAGGCTGAACTGGAAAGAAAGCAAATCCTAACCTTTTTGCCTGAGCCTCTCCCTGTTGTCGGGGGTCCCTCGGCAGCCTGTCTCACTGACGCCAAAATAATCTCAACCACCAGAGCCTCCTCAGCACTGCTGAGTGCTACAAAACACAAAGATACACACATGAACTTTAAAACGATTACATGCTTACATTTATATCCATACATTTTGGAAATGTACACTGACCAGCCATTATAATAATAACACTGAAGGTGAAGTGAACAGCACTGAACAGTCACTTCTTGAAAATGATGTGTTGGAAGAAGGTAAATCAGGCAAGCGTGAAGATTTATGTGACTATGTGATGACAAGATGAGAATCTCTTAAACTGCAGATCTTGACTGTTCCCGGTGTGTAGTGGTTAGTACCTACCAAATGTTTTTTGAAATAAAAGCCACTTTGACATATACTACCTTCAGAAAACAGACGCATAGAAACAGTATTATCTAATGGAAGGGGCCTCTTTAAGCAGGACAATGGGAGTTCCATTCAATCAAGCATCTGTGGGATGTGCTAGACAACCAGCTGGGTTGACCTCGATGGGTCAAAGCGGTATTGGAGGCATAATGGGGACCTACATAATAATATGCAGATGACTGGCCAGTGAGTATGTCCTGTAGTGTCTAGTACTGGTGGGGATGTTCACTTCTTTATTGTAGTTTCCGTACAATATTTTATTTACATTTTGTTTTGTAAATTTGTTTCTTTTAGTATTCTTATATTTTTCAAAATATTTTACCAGATCATAGTACTAAAATTGTACAATCAGAAATGACAGCAACAGAAAAAATATGGAATTAAATTGAACAAATCTAACCTAATTGCTTGTAGCATGATAAAATATAAAGTAATGTAAGATTCTATAGCCAGAGTAGTGACATGTAGCCTTATATTAAAATAAGGACCAGCAACTAATCATGTACTATACTAGAAACACAATTCTCTTACTTTGCAAACATCTGCATTGTAGGGATTATTCATGTGGTTAAATTTTTGTCTGAAAAGCTGCTGTTTTGTGTTGTTAATGCCTACGTTCCTGTCGTTTAACAATAAGTGATATAAAAGTGAAATCTAAAAAACGCAATTTAAGCCTTGAAATCTGAATCAACATCATCCATAACATCTTCATACCAATCTGAAGGTGAGATAGTGTACTAGCCTTGCTCCTGAGATGGTGGCTGGGTGGTGAGCAGAGAGGTTAGCGAGGCCCAGTCCTTCAGTAGAGCACCACTACTGTCCCACAGACTGTCCACTATATATAGAACATGGTGGTGTTGCTGCAACACAAACCCGAAGCAAGGATAAACTTGAAAAATGCAGAACACATCAAGATCTGAACTGTCCAACCACCTCCTGAGAACACATCCTGGTGGTGAATTCTAAATCCATATTTTGAAATGAGCAATAAAAATGTAATATTAAAAAAAAAGGCAATACAAATATAAATTGTCCTTGAAACAGGAGCATATCAAAACTTTGTATTTCTGAAAATGTACTGAACATGTTGAGAACAAATTAATGTTCATAACTCAACCTTTGTAAACTAAAAAACATTTTTTTTTAACTGAAATGCTTTTCAAACATTTTGTTGATCCATTTCAAATGTAATAAAGGGGCTCTGATGCCTCATTTGTTACCTGGCTGTCAGTGTAGAAGTGAATGAGGGCTCTGACTCTGGCAAGAGTGAGAGCTTTGCGTTTGTCCTCCTCTGATGCTCCGACCAATGACTGCGGAACTGCAGGGTTACTTAACAGCCTGAGAGAATAACATACAACACTCTCTGACCGCAATTATACATGCTGTTGAGGCTTTGCATTTACAATAACTATCAAATTAAAGTTGCATTTGTTTCTCTGTGGCTCTCACTTGGTGTAGAGGAACTCCCCTGCGGTGGCGGCAAGAGGTCGATGAGAAGAGTACACTAACTGGAATATGCATTTGTAGTCCTGCTGGCTCAGCACATCATCGCACGACCTGGAAAAACCACAAGAAAAATTAAGTAATTGTCCATGTATGAATGTCAAAACACATTGGGAGAAGTGAAGTGTGCATGTATTGTGATAATATCAGCACTCATTTCCATGTCATTTAGATATAGTGTGCTTACTCCACCATGTATCACTCTCTTCTAATAAACAGGCTCAGATATGCACTGCTTATTGTACTTATCAGGTTTCTTCTCAATTTTCCAAAATGACTAGCTGTTATAACTACGATCTGCATATATAGTATATTGTAACACCAATTCTTACAATTATGGGTAACTGATTTTCTTCTAAACTGAACTGATAATGGCCCCAGTAATAATAATAACAATACTACTATTACTACTACTATTAATAACAGAAAAAACAGTCACATAACATTCATATCAAAGCAGAGTTTGGTGAGCTCGGCTGCCTCCCAAGAACTAAGCGCTATTTGAGGTGAGACGCGCTCCTGAGGAAAGTAAAATGTTTGGAGAAAAAGTGTGAGGGAGACCCACTGGGAGATGACCATCAGCAGCCTCACGGCCTGCACCGCTACCTCATGGTCCTTATCCAGAGTCATGGAAATCATTCTCTCCTGTAAACACATACGGCACTCAGTCAGTCAAACAACCAACAGCCAACCTCCTCTACACACTTTAACTACACTCTCTGAGAGCAATCTCATCTGAAAATGTGTTATTTACCCTCGTTAGAGCTCCACTTCAATATGTAATGGTTTCTTAAGTCTGAACTGTGCCAGTCTGCTTTCCACTGAAGGCTTTCTAGCTAACGGTAGTGATGTGATGGAGACGGCCCCTGAGGGAGGTTATGGGCCCTGTGTGAGAGATGCTGAGCCTTGAGCAACACCTGAGGGGCTTCACCACCTGTCAGTCAGCAATGGCCTCTTCCACCGTCCCACTGGAGTCACCACACATCGGCCTAATACACAACCTTTACCCAAAACTGAAACTTTGACCACTTCAGCACAGTTAGAGAGAACACTGTGGCCAAAGGTGGGTGGATCACAACTTCCTGAACTTTTACAACTGAGACTGGACTAATGGGCTATATTTTTCAGCACATGCTGGAGGTGGTGAATCGCTTTGTTTAATCAGAAAGTAGCGAGTGTGTTTGATAGTGTACAAGCAGATGGTACCTTAAACCGAGTGGTGAAAAGGTCCATTTTGGAGATCAGATGACCATCCTGATACAGTCCCTGTAGACCCACCACACACTTCAAGCGCACATCTGGTTGCTGTGAAACAAGCAGAGGAATTAGTTATATTCCATTAGAAACCAGATTCTTTCAAAATTAGGCACTCAAAGAATATTTGGTATCATCAGTTAATATTACACATAATCTAAACCAACTTGCTCATACTATAAAGCCAAGAAAGCATCCCTAAATTCTGAGACACACCTTGTCATGCATCATCCATCCTACATATTTCAGGTAGGTCTCATTCAGGAACAGCGTACTGTAGAGTTTCATCCATACGCTCAGTTCCTCCATACAGATCGCTCTGATCTCAGGTATCACATCTCTGCCAAACCAAAACAAACAAAGCAGAAGCTCTGAATCTGCTGAACGCCAGTGGAACTCACACAAAAAGACACAATCACAAGGTAATAAAGAACAGTAAAATGACCTGTATCTCTGAAGAAAAACTCCCTTAAAAAGAGCATCCATCATGTCTTCTGTTTCAAGCTTCCTGTCCTGCAGCTGAAAAACGTTTTGTGTTCAGATATTGTTCTCTAGACAGGTATCACAGGTATCTTTCTATGAATGGAACATGCATTGCCTTTCTACTGTCCAGCTCATACATCGTGAAAAAAAGTTCATTGGGTTTCAGAGCAGCCTTTCAAATTTCGATAATTAGTATTTCTGCTGAAACATTATCTGTGCCTTGCAGCTTTCCCCAATGTCAGTGCTGTCGAGGTCAAAATTGAAAAACAACGAAACATCTAACGAAACAATACAGCACTGCATCTTGAACGTAATCTTGAGTGTAATCAGACTTGTCAGGCCCTCACCTCAGTAATTTTCCCCTTGATCCTCTCCAGACGTGGCGAGACCTGTTTGTTAGATGTCTTAGACATTTCAATCTCATACAGTCTCTCAGCGTTATCCACGTTGACGCGGAGACTGAGGGCCACGTTCACCAAAGCACTAAGCAACTTCATGGCTGCAAGAGGTCAGGAGAGTAGAGAGAGGAGCAGAGAATAAAACATCATCAGATAACAACTCTAAATCAGACACTTCAGGCCATTCCAGCCTGCCTTTGCCATGCAGAGTCAGACAGAGTCATGGAAGAAATGGGTGACATCTAATAATAGATATTACAATTTATTCTCGTGCCAATGTACTAAATGCAATTATTGATATCATGACTGCCCTATAAATACTTTGTTTTAACAATACATGATCAGTAGCAGTACAATATGTAAATATTATTGTATGTTCAAATTAATAAAAGTCAGTACAAATGAAATCAGGCCTAACTATCAATTCTACTTCTCTGCATGAACAATTATCCTCCTACTGCCTAACCCCTACATCAGACAGAGACGCACAGGGACACAAAGAGACACACAGACTTAGACAGAGGGATCATTTAGCACAGGGAAGACCAGTCCTGGAATACTGCCCTGCATATTTAAATGCTTTTCCTGCTCCAACACAACTGATCTCTACTGTTCAGCTATTTAAGAAGATCTTTTCATATGTAGTGTTTGTCTTAGAACAGAGAAAACATTCAAATGTGCAGGTCAGGCAGACAGTTACCTGCAAGGGTGCATGTGTGTCTGAAGGCTCGCACACACGATGCAGAGAGTTCGGTAAGTAGAGAGATCAGTGTGTTCATGAGGTAGTTGTCGAAGATCACGCTATACTGGCACTGAGAAACAAGCACCGAGACAAACTCGCAGAACTGCAAGCGGAACTTCTTCCAGTACCAGCCGGTCATAACGAGTGGATACTCGCCACCGTCCTACAGTAAGGTATTACCACAAAAAGGTATAAGTAAACATATAAGCACATTTAAAATACTTCTCTCCTCTATTAAAGAGATTCTTCAAAGAGTGCCATGATCAGAAGGACACTTATTTTCAATACTTGATGCAAATATCAAAGGACATAAAGGAGAAAACTAGCAATATAATTATAGCTATATCTGTATGGTTAGCTATGTCTCTCTTACAACACCAATTTAAATAATTATTTTGAAACTGAGACGGCCAGTTGCACACTTACAACATCCATGGGCCACGTGACAGTCAGTATCCATGGGAATGCCAGAAACTTCTTGTACTGCAAACCTGACCTCTGTAATTTGACATTCAAAGAGAAGTCACTTTATAATCCATGACTAAATTTTGGAATTACTGCACTTGAAGGAGGTTTACTTCATATCAAATAAACAAACAGATATAGCGCAAACATTTGTCTAATAGCTTAACATTCTGCCTTTGTGAAACATGAATTACATAATTTTTATTTATAGCATTCATGCGTAGATCAAATAGATGTTTCTTCCAGATCAAGGAGATGAAAAATGGAATCACTCAATGAGAAAAAAAATTACGTAATCGTGTCAGGCTTGAATTCTTTGAGGCATGAACTTCATTAATGAAAGAAAACAAGCTGCTTCCAACTTTAGCAGACAGATTAGCTTTGCAGGACGGAGACTTTTTTTTCTTTTTATTTATTTATTTTTTTTAAATGGGACTGAGATCAGACGGTTGATGTCATCAATGAGTTGATATTGCTTTCCTGAAGAAAAGCTTTAACACTCTGCTCTGTGGAGAGATTATCAAATCATTTTCTATCAATGATATGAGGAGTGTCCAATGTGTCGAGGTAACTGCTCTCTCTCTGATCCTTTACGGGACATGCAACATCAGGTCATACATAAATGAGTGGGGAAATAAGATGGGTTTTTTTCAAGCAGTTTTCAATATCATATCCTTGTCCAGCTCAGATTCATGAGTCATCCCTGAAATTTCCTTTCATCCCACCATCCACCATTGTTTGTTTTTTTGTGCATTATCTATGTTCAAGGCAGATTGTTTTGAGTTTCTATGTGTTTTGACGTCTTCAGTGGTCTACCCATATTTTGCCTTTCCACCATACCATTTATCAAAACTGGGAACCACAGTCATCTTTTGTTATGATCTGTGTTAGATTGTCTTTTTGATGTCTTACATAATCCTGTCCACAGTTTTACTTGATAGCTTTGTGCAGTGATTCTATCATTTTTGCCAGGGGTTATACAAAGCACATGAAAGTATGAGATATAGCTTACGGAATCAGAACTCACCTCATCCACGTCCTCCACCATCTTGCTCATAACATCACTATCTTCTTTACTTTGAAACATCTCAGCAGTTACTAGCCCTAGAGAAGGTAACATTCAAATTCTTAGACAATATGTATGATATTTAAGAAATTGTGGGCTGTTAAAATAGACCAGCACTGGTTTTGGCAGCGAAGGCCTGACATGCATTACATGCTCCAGTTCATCCCAAAGTTGCTGGCTGTTGGAGCACCTCCACACCATAACCCTAACCTCGTCAAATCCGTATAAGCCTCGCTTTGTTCCCAAGCGCACAGGCACACTGGAACAGAAAAGAGCTTTCTCTAAAACTGCAACCACAAAGTTGGAAGCATATACAGTACTGTACAAACGTTATCAGCCACCCTTTATATTTAGCTTTGAATCACCCAGATGGTGCGAAAATACTATTCATCTAGTCTTATCTTTGGCATATAGAGTACATTGAAGTAAAGAAATGGGAAAAAATGTTTTACTGTGACAAGCTAAGGTAACTTTCTCATTGTGTTTTTCCTGATTCTTGTTTTTTTTTTTTTACATTCTCCATATGCCTTTGTTTACCTGAGCTATGGGACTGTGTATTCATGTGGTCTTAGCCCCACCCTAGCCCAGCCCACTTTGTTATCCTGCTTACTTGTGTCTTGTACCTGTCTTGCCTATGCAAGTGCTATATTTGCCTTGGATAGTAGCAATACAGTGCATTCACATTGTATTATGCCTTTTGGCTTATAGTTCTTATAATTTTTCAATGACAATAGTGTTTTGTCATGTTTTTCCTCTTTCATTAGATCTGCAAAGCACCTGAGGATACAATGTGGCTAGATGAAGGAGTTCCAATCACTCAACCTTCAGCAGCACCAGTGTACTGATCACCGTCTGATCATCTGGAATCATCTGCACCTGTTTCTTCACTGGTTCAGGACTGAGTGATTGATATATAGGTCACTGTTTGGCTTAACAAACAAAAAACATTCCTCTGCAACTGGTCTGGTTCAGGGACTGGACTGAGAATTAGAGCCTTGGAGCCTGGAAAACTATTCTTTAAAACTACACTTAAAAATACAAGAACGTCTGGCTATTTGGAAGCCAAAAAAGTAGAAGAAAAGAGGGGTGGCTCAGTACTGACTTGTCTAAAATGTCTCTGTAGGCTGTAGCACCAATATTAGCTTTCACTGGAATTAAGGGGCCTAACCCAAACTTTGAAAAACAGCCCCATATTATTATACCTTCCTAAACATACTTTACTGTTAGCACTGTGCTTCAACAGATAGCATTGTCCTTGTATCTGTCAAACCCAAATTTGTTTATCTGATTTTTCACCAGATAGTGAAGCGTGACTCTTCACTTTAGAAAACATGTATTTAGTATACTTTAGAGCACCTGAAAATATGTCACATTGCACATAATTGATTGCATGCAGCAGCTCAGGAATGGAAATTCATTTCATGAAGCTCCTGATACACGTATGTTAAGGTAAGTCCCGTGCTGAAGTCTGTTCCAAAGCCAATTTGGTACTCTGCAGTGAGTGATGTGAATGAAGACAGGCAGCTTTATATACTACACCCTTCAGCATTCGGGTTTGTGTGGTCTATGGTTTCGTGAGACAGCTGTTGTTGCTCTTAAGAGCATCCACTCTACAATAACAACACTTACACTTATAGCTGGAGAGAGACTTGTGGTACTTGTGGTAAAATTGTCATCCTATTAGAGTGCCACATTTAAAGTCACAGTGCTCGATTTTATTTTTTCTGTTAGCAATAACTGTGGCTGAGTTACTTCAGAGCAAAATGTACTGAACATATAATAATGTTTATTGTCCTTTAATTATTAAAACATTTCTTCATGTCATACTTAAAATATTACAATATGTATTGTTTTCATATGTAAGATATTACAATATTTTTGGGTATCATGATAAACCATGACACCCGAGCATGTTGACATAGGAACGGGGCTGAAGTAAAATAGCTCAGAATGACACTAACTGTGGTACATGTCACAATTTACATTGCCTAAAGAACACTGACATGAAAGTTTCTGTTAAATTGGATTTAGTGAAGTGCAGAATGTGACCTGTTAAATCAAAAGTACAGTAAAAGCTCAGAAACAAAAATCATAAAAACATGCATCAAGAGAACATCTTGAAGTATTGTGCCATTACTGTATATTTTAACTCCTGCCATTGATTACTTACCCTTGCATCCTGAACACTGAATGAAGAAGCTGATGAGGTCAAGCAGGGCAGGTTCTCTGTCCACAATATAGGCCTCGATCCAGTCATCCACCACAGCCTTCGGAGCAGATTCAGCACAGAATATTGCAGTCAGCTGTGTCTCGACCAACACGTGCCACACAAGACCACAAAAATTACAAGCCAACCTAAGACACAAGCCAACCCAACACCCCTGTGTACCTGCATGGCACTGCGCCCCATGGTGACCACCTCAAACAGGGTGAGGGCCTCGACATCTCTGCTTTTGAGCTCCTCATTCTCTGCTGTTCCCAGGCTGCCACTGTTGTTTCTGGAACGCTTTTGTTTTGCATTCTCCGAGCCTTCTCGGACTTTCCTCTTCCCTCTCTAAACATTAAAAATGTGGTTATGAGGGCTATAAAGTTTTAGGTGAAGGTTTTTGTTCACTACACACAATATTAAGGCATCCACATCATGCAACTCCATGCAAAACATCATGTAAATGTTAAACAGGAACAGACTCTGGTCGGCCAGAACAGGCATGTAGTATCAAGTCTTACCGCATTCTTCTGTCTGTTCTCATTTCTCACACCAGAGGTGTGATTCACAGACGTGCAGGAAGAGACATCTACACTGGAGTTCTCCCTTTAAAAAATAACCAAGTACTTAAAAACATACACATGGCAAGGTTTTAAAATAATCTGATTTATCATGCAACAAAAAAGCCAAAGGCCAATGTGTTTGTCTTACTTTTGCACAGATCTAGACAGTAACGTTGGTTCTGCTATCATCTCTTCTTAGATCATTTTGTAACACTGGATTGGAGTTTCGCGTTTTCTGATTTACTGCACAAAAAGAAGCAGACAGTCAACACAAGCATTCTTCCTGATATTCTAACTTCAGAGTTATATAAGTGTTGAACATGTAACCCACATAATTTCTTCCTATACATCATCTTCTGGATAATACTCTTGAATGGTTTTTGGCATTTTACCACTGTGTGTTAAAAGAGTATGTTCCTTATTAATAAAACCACAGCAGCTGAGCTCAGACGTTAACGGGGACATTTTAAAAGCAAATGTCTATAAAACGAGCCATGAGATGTTTCCAGCCTGTAAGTAGAAATATTGTGGTATGGAAAAGGTTTTGTAACCCCTGGTAAAATGAAAAACACATACTCTGCAGAGAACATACCCCTACATTTAAACTGTGTTTTTTAATTAATAATGCATAAAATATAGGTGGTACAATAGTTACAGGCCAACTCAGAATATACACAGAAACTGTTTCTGTTTCTCATAGTGTGTGTCTTCAAATACATTTGCATAGAAAATCAACAAAACAGTGGTGTTCAAGCTTATGCATGGAGCTGGATGTGTATTACATTGTAAGTAACACTTAATAAATGGTACATTTTAATGTGCATGTATTTAAAAAAACACACAAAACCAAAGTTACATATCAGAGCGAATACCAAATAAATAAATATGTATACATTTATACAACTATATACATATAACACCAGTTTGTATATAATATCATTTAAATGACATCTTACTATACTAAAGGTTACTTGGCCTACTTGTTTTTCCGACAAGTTTTTAAATGGGGTTTGAAATAATTCGTAAGCACAAAACATTTTTCTAAAGCATGTATTATACGAACACCACATTTTACAAATATGTACATTATGACTGATTTTAGTGCAAAAGGTATTTTGAAGTGAAACATAACGTTATGTGCAAAATATATCAATATGTTATCAAAAAAGAACAAATGCATGAATCACAGATAACCAGGTCGACTAGGATCCCAACACAGGTGACGTCTAAAACGACGACTATTTTCTTTTATTATGTCTAACAGGACTGAACATGTATCGATGAGACCTGCAGACTGCTATTAAGGTTTATCAAGTTCCCATCAAATGTCATGTTTAAGAGTAGGTGGAGTTCATGAGTAGAAAGTGGCATTGGGGACAGGCAAAAAAAAACAACAACAACAACTCCTCCAAATACAAAATACAAAACAAATCTACACAAAAACATGAAAAAAGAGAATGTCTCAGGTAAGGCTTACTGTTTTGGAAAAATCTTGTGGAAAGCCTTCCAAGATGAGTGGAAGATGTTATAGCTGCAAAGGGGGACCAACTCTATATTAAAGTCTACAGATTTGAACCCAGTGTCATTAAAGTCTTTGTTGGTGTAATGATTTTGCATCCCAAAACATTTTCTCAAACACTGTGTTTGATTTAAAGTGAAAACAAACAGCTAGGATTAGGAATAAACCATGTGCGAGTAACATTAACTACATTCCGTACAGAACGGGAGCTGATTTCTTTTTCTCGATGAGGTGACAGAGACAGACTGCATGCATGGAATGATCCATATGGTAATAAGGTGATAACTTTCAAAACCAGCTTTTGGACAGCAGTGTGAAATCATGACCATTCACATTTAAGATAAGATAGACCCTTTTCGTTGTCACTTTTCCAAGGAACAACAATATTTATGCTGCAGCCTTTATAAATTATTAAGAAATAAATACAATATTGAGGATAGCGATACTGCGTTCAATCTGTTATCACTAGCAGACACACATACATTGTTGGCATGGTAGTGGTTCGGGAGGTGGCCCTGTGACCAAAAGCTTATGGGTTCAAATCCCAGGACTGCTAGCGGCACCTCGGAGGGACCCTTGAGCAAGGTACCGTCCCCACACACTGCTCCCCGGGCGCTGTGTTCCTGCCTACCCGCTGCTTCACCGGAGTAAATTGATTAAACGCAGATAACGAATTTCCTCTTGTTCATATGGTGTGCTGTGGTGTGTTCACGTATAACAAATGGCCACTTTACAAACAAACTTACATACACAAACATAAATCCACACAGACACACAGGAAACCCGGTGTTTAAACACAACAAAGCGCTTTGTCTATTGGTCAGACGCGTGTCTGTAAAGACAAAGCCAGGCTGTCATTGGCTGCTGCAAGCATCACTCAGGATCTGCTCCTTCTGTCCCCTCTTAGTGTTCAAACCCAAACAACAGACCACAGCAGTGGACACTCCATCAACAAACAGATGGACCTCACCACTGCTGATCACCATTACACCCTTCCCTAGCTTCGATCTGTATTTTAATGCTGTAAATGAATGAGAGTCCGAGGGAGGGAGGAATAAACACCAGTGCATGTTAAACACACTCACACACGTTTAGCCCTCAGGTGGAATGAACCGAGCCTCTTCCGCCTGCAGTTACGAGATTGAAAAGACTCCTTACCGGTATTTGTGGACCTGGGGTTTGGAGAAGAGGAGTTAAATGTTGTGTGAAAAGAGCAATGGAGAGGGCAGTCAGTAAACACAGCGCCATCATGTGGTCCAGACGCAGAGAAGAAGGAAATGCGTCACTCCCTGGACATCCTCACGTGGCAAAGATCTGATTAAAGGGCCCATACCCTAAACTTAAAATGCAATACACAATGATATAGACACAAACGCTGGGTATAAATACTACAGAAAAGTAACATAAATTAATTTCCAACGAAACGGATAGGAGCACATTACAACACGTAATACAGAACAGTAGTATATAAGTAATAATGCCAGTAATAGTAATCTGCTGGTTCTATTCTCTCTTGTTGCACTGAACATGCTAATGGCACAAAAGTGTCCCCACAGGATAAATAAAGTTCCATCTTATCTTCTGATCTTATTCTCTGTCCTTTTATCCTTCCGAATTAAACAGGCTGTATAAGAAACGCCCTCTCTCCTGCATTCAAAATGTGGTCTAGGATGAAACACTCATTATGAATGTATGCGTATATATTATTGCGTTTGTATTTGTGACATCAAATTCAAAACAGGTTGTTTAGCATCCACAATTGGAACATAGCCATGAGAGTAAATGGCACAACTCTGACAAATTTTACATACAATATACATTTTTATTTAAAAAAAAAAGTATTTTTTAACATTAGAAATGCACAATAGGGAAGATTTAGGTACTTTGGTATACCTAAAAAATGTGTTTATTCTAATATTAGCAGATGTTTTTTAGCAAATTGGAACTAAAATAATGCATTTGTCATAATGTAAAACCTACATCATTCATGAGTCAAGACAATATAACTGGTACACAAATTGCACCCATTCCTGACACAGGTATTCAACAGAGCAAGCACAGTTTACATAACCACTGCCCACAGAATGGGTCACTCTGGAACAGCCACAGACAAGTCAGTACCCAATGCCATTCACTGATTAAGATCATTTGAGTGAGAAATGACTAGATTCATCATAAATTACACACATGTAAACAATAAGCAAGAGAGTGAGGCTCAAGTGTCAAATTCAGTTGTGTAATCATATTCCAAATGTAACTGAATGCTAGCACCATCATATATATGTGAACAAAGTACAATGGAAGAGAAAAAACACCATCAAACAAAATTAAACACTAATCATGCTTGTAGTCATCTTCATAGTCTATTCTGTGCTACTCGTGATATTACATGCCAGGTACTTTACAACAGATTTATCCAACACACATTTTGCTGGTCTAGCTCAGTACAGTCAGTCAATGGACCGGCATAATAATACTTCCTGATTATACAGTAATCAGTAGCCATGGACTCACATGCTGTTATACAGAAGGGATTTATAAATGGACAATAACAGTGTTTTAGTAACCAGCTGCGCGCACGTAGATACAGACTACAGACCACATACAACTTTTCTCAGGACCACCTGGAGACAAAAGCCAAGACTGGGCTGAGTTCCTCAGTGAGTTCTTCCGTGAGTGAAGACACAGTTGATGTGATGCTGTGTGTTAATTGTGTTATCCTGTCAAAGTGAAAATCATTGTTTATATGGAATTCCGGCTTAGTCGAACATATCATTGGTCTTTAGAACATTACCAGTTAGAAATACACCCTCTGACATACATAAACCATTAAAGTGACAGTTTGGCCAAGAACATAAAGCACTTACCAGCTGATGTACTGGGCTGGTAACTGTGGCTCATGCTTGGACCCTTCCTCTGTCATCAACGACATCTTCATGCGCTTAAAGTTGGCCTCGATGTCCCTCTTTATAGGGGCCAGTGGTAACGTGTCATTGAGAGAGTTAAGCACTTGCTGTAACACAAAAAACAAAGCAGGGACTCACCCAGGATGGGGCACCAACCCACTGCATGGCACACATACCATTCACACACACGCTCACACTGACGGTCAATTTAGAATCCCCAGTTCACCTTACATGCATGTCTTTGGACTGTGGGAGAAACTAGAGACCCCAGAGGAAACCCAACTCACCACAAGGAATCCAAGCAAACTCCACACACACAAGACCAGGATCTGGATCTAACATTTCTCTTGAAATCAAAAGTAGTAACAGCCAGTTTCCCACTCATTACTGCAATAACAGCCTGTACTCTTTTGGGAAGGCTTTTCGCTAGGTGTCAGAACATTGCTGTGGAGATCTGACAGCATTCAGCCACAAAAACATTAGCAAGGTTAGGAACTAATGATGGATGTGATGGATGTTGAGTTCTGGAACTCAAAAGTCACTCCAGCACATTCTAAAGGTACTGGAAGGAGCTCTGTCACTCCAAAGAATGCAATTCCGCACTGCTGTTTTGTGTTCACTCCTCTGTCAGTTCACCCTTACTTTGCCCCTGGTTTTGTGTTCGTTCGGGTTGCTCTTCTGTTTGTGTTTTTCGG
Organism: Brachypetersius gabonensis; assembly: GCA_037577145.1. Lineage (NCBI taxonomy): Eukaryota > Metazoa > Chordata > Actinopteri > Characiformes > Alestidae > Brachypetersius > Brachypetersius gabonensis. The sequence continues at coordinate 5,867,934 of JBBJLR010000002.1, read as the reverse complement.
CCCTCGTGCCTTTTCGGTAGATATTATTAAAGAAAGAAAGCAAGCATGGACATTTGCGTGTGCGCCTCCTGTCTGAGCGAGCAAAGCCAGTTCGTGACAGTCAGATTTGTAATTTACCCAAAACAGTCACGAAGGAAAAATGTCCCCTATATCAATGGTTCCCAACCTGGGGTCCGGGCCCCCCTTAGGGGGGTGTGAGAGATCGCAGGGGGTGCGCACAATTTGATCTGCAAAAATTATATTTATACACATTAAATGAATAAAATCCCAATATCTGAGAAACGTAAAAGTGTGTGTGTGTGTGTGTGTGTGTGTGTGTGTGTGTGTGTGTGTGTGTGTGTGTGTATAAGAATATAAGAACAAAAACCTACAACCGCTGTTTATTTTTTCAAAATAAAGTTTGTAATTATCACTTTCTTCCTTTTGTGCGTCTATGCAGGTAGGAGTTGGGGTTGGGGGGCCTGGCTTGTGTTGGACACAGGCAAGGGGGGCTTCAAGGATAAAAGGTTGGGAACCATTGCCCTATATAATAATAATAATAATAATAATAATAATAATAATAATAATACTTAAAACAAACAGTGAATACAGTCATAATAGTAATAACACAAATAAACAAATTCATCACCTGTATACACCTGAGTGCAACATAAAGTAGACAAGTTTTGGACTTACAGTGTATCAGCAGCATCCATGTACTAACAAAACAAACTGATTATTATTATTAACTGTCTATTATTATTTGTACATTGTATTTACAAAAGTAATCAAAAATTATTACAAGAGGGATGGCAAAACATTTAAACTCACATACATAACAGCAAGCTGATGAGCAATGTACTTGTGGCTCCCCAGGTGCTTCACATCATCTTCTAGCTGCTGGCTCAGAACCAGCAACTGGTTCAGCCTTCCAAGGTGAGGAAAGTACCCTGCAGACACAGCATCAGCAACAAAGAACGTCACAAAAGAGGTTTTTTCTTATCAAAAAGGGCTTTTTCTAAAAAGTATTTCCTCTAGATCCATAGTTGATGTGGCAGCTCACCATCCAGAGGCGGCCTCTCCAGCATATCTACAGGGCTGCCATGGATAATGTACACTTCTACTCGAGGAAACATGACAGACAATCCAGCGATGTCCAAATAGTCCTATTAGAGAGGGGGATTTAATCCAAAAAATTGATCCCTGAGAGGAACACATGTAGAAGGTGGCATTTATGCAACTAAAACAGTTACCTCCAACAGTGGTGCAGGTTTTGGCAGGTGTTCAATGCACTGGTTCATCTGATCTATAATCTCAGCACCTATATGCACAATGAGTGAAAAGCTGCATGTTTGTGTTTAGTCATATTTGTCGAAAGAAATTCCAGCATCATGTGTTAACCCACAGAACAGCCATTTGTGTGATGGTCACCTTGTTGATGGAAAGATTCTGATTCTGCAGGACTTGTGTCTTGTTTTAACTGCCCCTAAAAAATTGAAGAGATCTTTTTGAGAGAAAATTGCAGACACTGAAGAAACAGATACACGTTACAAGCCCAAAGCTATGCAGACACCCCTAATCAGTGAGTTCAATGAGCTGCAGTGGCATGCGTGATCCAGAACTAATCATCTAACCTGTATCTGAACGTACTAATATTCTTGTGGCCAAACGCAATCAAATCCTCACAGCAACATTCCAAAATCTAGTGAAGTCTTTCCATCCTCTTATTGAAAGTAAAGGGAGGAAAAACTCCCTGTTGTTCCCCTCTATTTCAGAAAAAACGTTGGATGAGCAGATGTCTACACACAAAGACATACATTGTTAACACCTATATGAACCCGGATTACCTGGTGGACCTGAGCCCTGATGAGAAGGTCCAGTTGGCTGCAAAGGCACAGCATCTCCAGCGCTACCTGCTCAGGGCTCAGGTGGATGGGCATCAGGGGCTTTTTCACAAACAACTCAACTGGACAGAAATAAATGCTTTACAGTTTATCCCTGTAATCTTAATGGCCAAGTCAGCAAGCATTTTGACAGTTCGTCAAGCAGATTCAGATTCGTCAAGTCGGGTGTTTACAGACGTTACTGGTGGATTTAGAAGCAACGTAGGCTCTGTTGGTATATGCATTAAACCCACGGGGAGAAAAAACAAGCAGTCTCACCTTTAAAACTGCTGTTGTAGGCACAGGGCTGGCACAGAGGCTCTGTTAAACTCACCGCTGCCATTGCTAACCTTTCTTCACACTCAGACGAACGGACGAAAAGAGGATGTCCCCCTCCACTATCATCGGCTGGGCTATACTGGTTGTTTTTGTTCGCTTTTGGGGTCTTTTCCCAGTTCACAAGACATCGATCGAGAAAATCAGAGTCCGAAACCACAGCCGAGCATCTCCCATGGGGTATGACGTGACCATGGAAACGTATAAAATACAGTGTTTCCCTTCAGGAAGCAGGAGCGTGTAGACTTACAGTCAGACGTCCCCCACGCACGCACTGCTGATGTAGACATCTACACTACATGGACAAATGTATTGGGACGCGAGAGCATGAAACCAACAAGGAATTTAATGACACCACATTCAAATACACACACTTTAATATGAAGCTATTGCAGCTATAACAACTTCCACTCTTCTTGGAAGGCTTTCCAGTGTTTCTTTGGGAGTTTGCACCCATTCGTTTTGTAGACCATTTAGGAGTTCAGGCACTGATGTTGGATGACAAGGCCTGGCTCGCAGTCTCCATTCCATTTCTCTCCAGATGTGTTGGACGGGGTTGAGGTCAGGACTCTGTGTGGGCCAGTCAAGTTCTTCCTCACCAAACTTATCCAACCATGTCTTTATGGAGGCTGCTTTGGGCACTGGGCCACTGTCATGCTGAAATAGAAAAGGTTCTTCACCAAACTGTCAACAAAGTTGGAAGCATGGCATTGTCCAGAATGTCTTGATGCTGAAGCATTGAAAAGCATTGTCCTTCACTTGGGTGTCTCCCAATACTTTTGTCCATATAGTGTATGTAGCCCTATTTTTTTCATCAGTTAGCAGGACTCCCCGAGTCACACCCCACCATCAACACTAGGAGGGTGGAAGAGTGATGTGGAGCCATCCACCATCTCAAGTAATTGGACAGGAAAACACTGTCCGCCAGTTCAGTTTAACCTCGTCCATGCTGCTAGCATCATGCTGAGAGTGATGGGGAAGGGGGAGAGCCGACTGCCCAGCCAGAGAGAGTAAGGAAAACAGTGCTGTCTTGGACACTAGGCCACAGATGACTGCAACAACACTGAGGGTGAACCTGCGATTGGCAGCAGAACCTCCAAAATGACAAATGTATCATTTCAAAATTAATTGTTGTTTTCGTACAAACAAATGCATGCATTTTGTCACCACAGAAGAACAAGAAATGTTTCAACACTGCTGTGCTGTTTTAAGCTCAGTCTAGCTTCAGTTACAGGACTTTCCAACAGTGACTGGTATTCAGTCGGCAGAACACCACTGTCATATTGGCCAAAATCTTCTTGTTGTAGAAAATCAGAACTATTTATGAGACTCTCAAAAATGTTTTTTACAAACTGCTTAGTTTCCTGAAGATATTCATTACAACAAAAAATACAGCTGAAAGTAAATAGTCCTTTTTTCCGATTTCAAACAGTTTTTTTTAGAAATGCACTGAACAAAAAAAAATCATCCTCTTTGCTTTTATCATGCCTTGAATTCATAGAAGTATGCATGGTACACTCTCAATGTGCTGTCCTTCCTTTATTTCCATACACGCTTTATATGAAAGGAAACCATAAGGGGATTCCCACATATTTCCCTTTAATGACACAATTCATTTTGTGCACCTGAATGAATGTAGCGCAGAACCTAGTTGTCGTTACAGCAAGCCAAAGTGAATCAAATGTTCAGTATATTGTGGAGAATTTAGTCTTCTGCTTGGGTTTTCATTTGTTTTTTATGTAGCCTACTATATTTCAAAAGCAAAGAGGCTATTTAGCTCCATTTCCACCTGTTCAGTAATGACTCTCTGGCTGGTGCCCTCTGGCACTTTTTAGTTTTTCTTGTATAATAGGAAGAACAGAAGTAGCCAGACTCCTTTAATTAACTGCCTTTAATTACACCCCACCATTAAGGATCATGCAAGCTTTATGACTAAATTATAAAAAAAAAGTCTCAATCAGAAGAGCTGTGAGGTCATTTCCATTAAAGATTATGTAGTTTCTGATTGACCTCTTAAAACAACTGAAAAACTAGCGCAGTAAGCCATGCAATACAGATTAAGCTCAGTTTAATAATAATAATAATAATAATACATTTTATTTATAAGTGCCTTTCACAACGCTCAGGGTCACTTTACAGAAAAACGAGCGTGAGGTGAACCAAAGGAAGAACCGTGAGTGCGCAAAGGTGTGTATGGAGGAGATCAGTGAGATAGTGTTTTATTATTAAGTTATTATTCATTAGGTAGGAGGTGGTTGTAAGGCAAAATAATATACATTACTAACACAAATAAATACATCTGGACAAAATGTTTTTGGCTAGTGAAGATATGTATTCAGTGTTTCTTTTTAGTCACGATAAAGGTCAGCCCTTGAGCGATAACTGTCTAATGCTCTCTCACCTTTACTATACCGTAATTTGGATTAAATCGTGCTCACATTCTGTCCATTTCCCCTTCTGTTCCCGTCGTTCATCCACTCGTTCAGTCTATTGAAAAGAAGTTCTGAAATACACTACATGGACAAAAGTATTGGGACACGTTTGTTTTTCGGGGTTTGGTGAAGGTTGGTCTTCAGCATACAAAGACATTCTGGACAACGCCATGTTTTTGCGTTGGGATGAGTTTGGTGTGGAAGAACTGGACTGGTCCGCACAGAGCCCTGGCCTCAACCATGGGCTGGAACGGAGATTGCGAGTCAGGCCTTCTCGTTCAGCATCAGAGGGGAAGCTGTTATAGCTGCAAAGGGGGGACCAGCTCCATATTGAAGCCTATGAATTGAAGTCAATGTCATTAAAGTCCCTATACTTTTGTTTATATAGTGTATATCCTCTAGAGTTTTATACAGTGGTTTGAAGGACTGTGAAGTAATTGACGGTTAAAACCATGACTAAGTAATAATACAGACTGTAACTGCCTAATGATTATTTTATTTGTAGTTCACAATTAAAAGTCTGTCATCTCTATCAGGGCCTTTCTAAAGTGCTAAACAAAATGTAAATGAAAATTTTATACATGCAGTGGACACACATAGGCTCAAACTGCCCTGTAACTGAACTACACTGCAACACTTTTATTCAGTACACTCACTAAACAAACCTTCCATAATGACAGTTTAAAACATGACTTTAAAGAGCTTCTCTAAGAGAGCTAATCTGCTTACTCCAGCTGCTGCTGGTGTATTTTGGCGGTCTTTTAAATGCTACCATGTGGACTTCTGCCTCTGACTGGAGACAGGCAGTGCAACCAGCAAACGACTGGGGTTCAACACTGTCTTATCATTAACGTGTGCAAGGAGACAGGGACCTTATGGAGAAGAACTAAACCATTAATATGATCATACAGTCCAACATTACTTCAGTAAAGCCGTTGGAACTTGAAATCACATAGAAAGTCAGTGAATGGGCATTTCTTGCCCTAAGTGATCTAACCAAAATGATTTAGGACCACCTAAGCTAGAAGAGCTCTGATAAGTGAATCAGCAGTTTTCAAGCCAAACTGAAGCCAATGCGTTTCATCAGAATAGCTGGTCAGTTATGGTCAATCCCTTTTCACGGGATTGGAGCAACCTGGAGCAGAGACAAATTAAAAATAGTACATATCACCATTTATATTTAGCGGACACTTTTATCCAAGGCGACTACCATTCCCTAACTACAGGGGACAGTCACCCTGGAGGAACTTGGGTTAAGGGTCTTGCTCATAAACCCAGTGGTGGTACTCTGAAGATACGATTCAAACCCATAACCTCTTGATCCAGAGGCAAGTATCCTACCCACTAGGCCGCCACCACCACCCTGCTATAAGCCTGCTTTGTACAGTATTGACCTTATTCTTATTGCTCTCTTCAGGCAATATATGTGCAGAGGTCTTTGTGTGGGCATCTTATACACTTAAGGTGTGTTAGTCGACAATGAGCCATTGAGTCGTAGTGGGAAGAAAATAGGGCAAGTATAAAAAAGGGGGCAAATAGACTATTTAGCATATAAGTGCCACTGCTTTCAACAATACAATCATACTATTTAAAGAACTTATTCAACACATGTAATAATAATAAAAAATAATAATCAGATCCACACATTTAAAATCCAACACACTTTCTTGCTTTAACACATTCCAGATAATGTCTGAAGCCACTGCATCCATCCAACAAAGGGATTTAAAAGAGGACATTATTAAACTAAATACATTACTAAAACAAATGTTGCACAGACACCCTGCAGTTTCAAATGTTTATTCAACAGTAATAAAGACAGACACAAGTATAGACTACTTTTAAACTCAGATTCAAATGCAGTCATAATAAAATACGGCTTATTTAGAAAGCCTGTCACAGCCGTAACAGTGTCCAGTGTGACAGGTTTAATGAGAGAGGTCAAAGTTGACATAAAAAAAAAAGACATTAAATAGTGTCATAATAAAGAATACTTCCTCAATATTAACACGGTACTGATATCTTGCAATATTAAAAAACAATGTTTTTTGTAAACTGCTCAGTATCTTAAAGGTAGACATTACAGTTTTTAAAAAAATCACACTTGAGGGTAAACAATCCTATTTTTTTTTTTTCTGATTTCAAACTATTATTTAAGAAGTGCACTGAACAAAAATAAATCGAACTCTTTTTTTTTTTAAACATGTCCTGAATTCATTGAAGTATGCATGGTACTCTCGAGCAGTACATTCTCAATGTGCTGTCCCTCCTTCATTTCCGTATACTCTTTATATGAAAGGACACCAGAAGGGATTCTGACATATTTTCCTCTCCCTTTAATGACAACATTTTGTACACCTGAAGAAAATGTTCATTGAATGTAGAACCCCGGTGTCCTTACGGCAAACCAAAGCGAAACAAATCAGCTCAGTGTGGAGAATCCAGTCTTAATTGAGATTTATGGCCGTCCAGCGGGGTTCAGTGTGAGATTAGCCATGAGTTCATGAACTGAGGCAAAAATGGTGCATTCTCCTACAAGAATAAAAAGGCAACATATTAATCACACACACATCTTTGACTTCATTGGCCAACAGCAGCACTTGGAACGTATCTGGTAGGTGCAACGAGCAAATTTCTAAGACAGCTTTGACGTGTGCTGGTGTTTTGTCGCCAACACATAAGCTCTGAATTACTAACTACAAACCAGATTGGTTTTAGTACAAAAATGAGGTGTATTCAAATTCTTCATACCCATGACAGTAAACATCAAATATTACATATTAAAGTAATATGTATTATGTTGCTTTATAACAAGTCAACATAAGAAATGTACTTTACAGAATTCATTCAGTCAGCTGCGACTTTATTTGTATGAGTTTTGTTTACATCTTTTGCTATATTATAGCGTACATGCTAAGCAAACTAGAACTAACATGCAACAAACAATTTTAAGGAAAAGAACTACAAACATTCCTTTAAAGAAAAATGAACATATCTATATATACATAAAAAAAGCACTTAAATGTATATAGTATATGTATAAATGTATATAGTATCCATCTCCTTCTGTGAATACTGCAAGTGTTTGTGAGAGATTTTTCACCTGGTCGGGCTGGGTGGTGCTCGTTGAACCTCCTGAGGATGGAGCTGACCATGAGGGCAGCAGCACCGGAGGAGCTGTGCTGACGGGGGATGTCAGCCTGCTGCGTCAGCCCTGTGGCCATGTCGTATACGATTGGCACAATGATACTGATGGGCTCCTGTGGCACTGGCAGCCTCTGGGTTAGCTGGAGCTGTGGACCAACAGTTTGATTACAGTTATTCAAGATTTAAACTGTTTTCTACTATTCTATGTTCTCAGAACCAGGCAACTAATCACCAAAAATTCCTACGTCATCTACCCCTTGTAATCCCTGATCTTACATTTTCTTCATCTATTACAGCTCTGTTTAATATAATTTACTAAACCTGTCTGTAAAAATTCCTCAGTTGCTTCCACAGTTGTGTTTGTAAGTAGAAAAAGTTGAATTTAAACTATGTTACGGTGCTCTTTTTTTTTGCCACATTTGTCTCTTTCAAACAAATAAATAAACGAAAGTGTATGTTGAATACAATTTTCTTCTCATTACATACATTTTTAATTAATTACAAACTTTCTTAACAATTGTTTTATTAATTATGTAGGCTGTATGTATAAATAGCTTGACAAACAAGGCTTATTCAGAATTAAAACTATGCGCACTATAACTTTTCTTTTGAAACACTATTCAATTATTGCAACCTATTTTCCTATGATGTTCATACTTACAAAGAAAAGCATCTTGGTCTTGAGGACTACAGCAATGGTTCCAGGAGGGGCAATAGGAGGAGCGCTGGGTGGGATGGTGAGACAGAACTGAACATTCCACTTCAGCTGGGCTGCCTGATCAGGGAACTGCAAAAGAATAAGTGAGCAGGGTCATTAGAGCCACCATAAAAGCACGCACGCACGCGCACACGCACACGCACACTTATTTACCAACTCAAGCTTCATTATTCGAACACAGTCTCTGAGGATGTTGGTGGGAGCCCCCAGCAGCTTTGTAAAGGCGTTTAGAGTGTTGTACTTGAAGGGTGGTCCAGCAACCTGAAAAAAAAACCAAAAACTTTTTACTGCAGATTTTAAATATGAAAATAAGTTATATAAAAAATAAATAAGTGCAAAATATATGCCTACATATGGTACAACTTTGATTCAGGCTACATTTTGTTTTTGTATCTCAACATGTTATATTCAGGCGACTGCAACTTAGAAAATAAGTGTAATTTGACAGACAAGTTCTTCACACAACAGGACGTTTGGAATGTTGCTAGTGATGTAAAGAGATGTTGAACATTTCTTTTCAATCAACATCTCTGCAGTCATCTAGACTATAATCTTGGTAAAACAAAAAATCAATTTACACACTTAACTTACCCCTAAAGTAGCTGATCAGCCAACACATGTTCAGTGTTCTAGTTTTGATGACTTTAATGAAGATCTGCATGCACTTAGAGAGTTGAGAGTTTTGGTAATGTGTGTTTTTTTTTCTTCTTCCAGAAATCACTTGGGCATCTGTGTGACAACTGAGTTTGCACGCAAAGAGTTTCCCCAATTTAGTTGTGTCCAACCCACTAGCTAGGACCCCCCCAAATACAAGATGTCATTTGCAGCACTATGAGGATGATGCCTGATCTGTTTAGCATTGTGTTAAGTGAGTGATTGGAAGATGGAAGGAGACCCAACCAAAAAATTGTGTTGAACTGGACTCCAGGCTACAGATGGCTGTTGCATCACTGGGTACAACACTTACGATCTCTAAATGATGGGGGCCATGCTTAGCACTCCCACCTGGGAGCACAAACTAAAGAAGAAAAATATTGGATTCTGAACATGTGTTGGCTGAATACACATGGGGTGTGAAACTGTCATCCACTGGAAGGACCACTTCTCTTACCCTGGTCTCAAAGAACTTCTCCAGAACTTGCAGTTCTTCTTGTGACCATGGTCCAGCGTTCTCTGGGGTAACTTTCAGCTGCAGTGTCTGGTAGCTCTTTGGGTTCAGAGCCACTCTACACTTCAGCACCTCTGTCTTAAACATGATGACTCCTGGCTCGTTGGAGTTCACAATGGTGAGCTGTGAAGAGAAATTAGATACAGTGTTTAGAAAACAGGTTCCTATGTACGTACGTACGTACGTACGTACGTATGGACAGACAGACAGACAGACAGACAGACAGACAGACAGACAGACAGAGCGTTTCACCACAATTTTCCCTTTCCTTCCTTAAAGAGAACTGTGGCATTAGGATCATTACTTAAATCAAAGTAAAACCCTATTGCTTTCTCTTCGCTCATGATAAAAATGAGCGCAGGAGAGTGAAACAGAGGAACTCACATTTGGCTCTAGTTGGATTATTCTCTGTAGATGCCTTCTCATGATGACTGAGCCCAGAAAGCGCTCCAACGGAGAGCAAAGGTAGCTGCCAGCTAGCCCTGGCACCAAACACATTGTGGGGGAGGGCAACAGCAGCACATGCAAGGCATTGTGGGTGAGGATGGTGGGAATTGAGGCAGCCCAAGAACGCTGAGGTAGCTTGCGAGGTGGAGGCATACTGCTTGGCATCACTTGGGAGCCTAATCATGACAGGCACATTTTGACAGGCACAAGTCAATATTGTCTTAAACAAGATTTGAATCAATATTAGTGTGAACCAACAATATAAAACAAAACACCAGTGCAATCACATAAAAACTGTGTCGACGCTGAATAAACCAGGTTTTTCCACTTTGTAAAATACTCACTGGTCCCAGCGCGAGGTGAATGAGAGGCATCCGGAATAGGAGAGTGAAGAGAGGGGTTGCCAGGTGACATGCCAAGGATACGAGCCCCAGGGGAGGGTCCAGAGACCTGCGGAGAGCCCGGCCACGTGCCTGTCCTCTGGCTGGGGGACACCATGGGGTACGGGGAACTGGGATCCAAAGCTCCTGTGCATGAGAGACAGAGATAGAGATCTGATTGAATCTGTCTTTAAACGTCACATAAAATAAACTAATTAAATGAATGCCTATTGTCCCATGTAAAGTACTCTTAAGATTTTGCAATTAAAAGCAAAAAAAAAGCTACAAAAAGCTGCCACTTTTATAATTGCTGCTACTACTATTATTATTATTGTACTATGTTATACTAGGTACTTATACTACACTGACTGGGTTAAATTGAATAGCATCACTAAAAAGGAGATTAAAATACAAATGTATTGACAAACTGGACTAAAATGTCATCAGTTTTGCGTGTGTGTGTGAGAGAGAGAGAGAGCGTGTGTGTGTGTGTGTGTGTGTGTGTATCTTTGGTAAATTTTATTTTATTATTTTTTTATTTCTATTTGAGGTTTCATTTTGAACTGAAAGCCTTGTTCACTTACGGTTTGTTTAAAATAGAAAGTGACATAAAAATGTGTTTTACCTAAAATAATGAAAAATTGTGATTAATAGTCATGATTTCAATATTGATCAAAAAAATCGTGATTATCATTTTGGCCATAATCGTGCAGCCCTAAGTAACACACAAACATATTTGTCTTTTTAAGATGGACACCTTAAAGCTGTTGACCAACTGTTCAGATCTTACTTAAACTGGATTTTAATATCTGTACTGTACTGATTTTTAAAGGAATCTGTAAATCATTGGCTACACTACCATCTCAGCTCTGTGGCGGCCGAAGTAGTAAATGAGGATTCGCTAATCTTCATCTTAATACTATTCAGCTGTTTAAAGCCACTGTTTTTTTCCCCCCCAAATTGTTTAACTATTTTACTTTGTTGAAATGTCACCATTTTAATATCATTCATTGGCATCTTCTGAAATCATAAAGGAGATCACATTCACTACCCCACATCGTTTTCTACAGATTTATAATGTTTTGTTTCCAGTGAAAGGCCTCTACCAGTTTTCTGGAAGTCACATGTGTCATACATTTATGCATACTTAATACTTTTAGCATACTTAAACACTTGAGTATTCAAATTATTCAGGACAGACTTACAGATCACACTACGTTTTAATTTTAACTTGATTCAAATTGAGCTTCTGACCTCCTAATATATGCATGCAAATATCACCAGAACTAGGATTAGAAGAATATATGGATTAAAACAGAAAACAAATCACCAAGCACCCAAACTGGTAATCAAACCTAGTAAAAAAAATCAGTGCAGTGTTGTTAGTAAGAAAAGTGTGTCTGGACCATTCTTGTCCAAAGAGCTGTCCCAGCGAGAAAGAACCCATGCTGTAGCCCACAGAGCTGTCTCACAGAGGCTGTTCAGGCCTCCTCTGCAGCAAAGAGAATCATTAAGAGTGACTGTGGCCACCACCAAACTCTGGATTCTGCCCCCTCAGGCACTTACCATGCGGGCTGGCAAAGTTGGAGGTCTGGCCCATAGAAATACCCAGAGAGGAGGGAGATGGAGTGGGGCCGAAGGGCGAGGGGGCCCGCAGAGCTCCACTAGGGGAATTGGCGGCATGGATGTTCCCTGCACACAATCAACTGATCAGTGGCCTCATTGGATCGCTGCTGACAAAACTGTCTCTCTCTTCCTCTCCTTCTCTCGCTCACACACACAAGCACACTAAAGCTGAAGCAGGACAGCAGCTGTAGGACCCAGAGCGGAGATGTATGTTTGAGCGTAGGACTTGAAGCATGCTTCGACCCAGCATTCCATGTGCAGGTCAATGTGACGGCATGAACAAGAAGACACCAAAACAGGCATGCATGTTTGCACAGAGACAGGCTAGTTGGCTGAACAGCATTTGCGATAAGTGGGAAAATGACACGAAGAATCTTCTGCGACCTTTTTTTTTATGACCTGTCATCATGGTGGAATGCCAAGCAGAAGGCAGTGTTTCCCACAGACGCTCTTCTTACCTGGTGACTGCGTTGGCATCATGGAGGGCGATGGAGCAACGTAAGGGGCAGGCGGAGATGTAAGAGGAGGGTAGACTCCTTGGCCTCTGATTGGTTGCTGAGGCTGCATATGGGGCATGAGGGTGTCCATGACGTCCACTGGCGAAGGAGGGTTGTCATCCTCGTTGACTGATCGCCGCCGTGCGTCTTGGTTGCTGTCAACAAACATGTTCAAGAACGTCTGCAGGAAACAACAATGAATTAGTTATCATAACTGCCTTTATCATACAGGATCAGGTATTATTAATTGCAGAGTAAGACATTTGATTTTCATTACACAGCTGTGTGATCTGTAAAAATTATGCATACACCACATTAAAATACACAAAGCCGAAGACTGCTGTTAAACCGAACTACAACAGGAATCCTCTGCTAGACTTACAATGGACTACACAAAACAGGGAGACTAAATCCACTGCCAAAATCCTGACCCCAAGAACACAAATGTGAACAGAGGCAGAAAACATTGGAAAGACCTAAAGGCTCTACCAAATATGGTCCATAAAATAGTCTTTTCTACCTTTAGTCCAGGAGCAGGATAGAAACCCTCTACAATCTTGGTGTTGTCAAACAGGCTGTAAGCACCATCACGGATGGCCACCACTCCTCGACTGCGGCAATAGATGTCAATGCAGTACATATTTCGGAAGGCGAGGCGGATGTGGGTAGGCGACTGGGGCAGGATGGAGAAGCACTGGTAGGCTGTGTTAGTTCTCTGGGTTAGACCCAGCATAGGTACTGTGGGCAGCTTATTTATGGCATTCAAAGGGGCTTGTGTGTCTGACAGCACCTGGGGAACAAGAGAGAAAAAAGGTGTAGGTTAGATCATATGGAAAAAATTTGTTTAAACGTTGACTGTTGAGCCAAGAACTATCAGTAGTGATCTAGCGCAGTGATCTTTTAGGCCCCTGCCCTATACATGTTAGGAATGGGCTGAATAAGGTCTGTTGGAGGAGGGAGAAATATAAAACATGCAGGACAGGGAGTTTTCAGAACGGAGAGCACATGATTCTACACTGAATAGTGCCATCTGTACTGCAACACATACAGACTTTCTCATAGTGCAAAGGGGGGGAAAAATTTACAGACTTGTAACAGCTGCACCACATTGGGGGTCTTGTTGAACATCTCCTGGAGCTGGTGGAGAATGATGTTGTGGCAGTTGCTGCAGCCAGAGTTAGGACCAACCGTCCCCAGAGCAAGGTGGAAGCGTTGAGTCACAGAGTTCCACTGGATTGTCACCTTCAAAGAAAAAAATCAATTCAAATCATTACATGCAATGCAGCACACATCTTCATCAGTTCTAATAAGTCATTAGACATGTACTACTATGTAAAGTCTCCAGTACACAAACATGTACTTACTGAGCTGCCTTTGGTGTTGCCGTAACAAAGAACCAGTTTCCGGTAGTTATACAACCGTATTTCAGAGAACAAGCTCAAATAAGAGGGCATTTCTGCAGGGGTGAACAGAAGGCATTCGCCAGTTTAGTGAAGTCCTACTGATAAATTGCTTCTATTGCTTCTAATCTTCTATTGAAGTGCCATTTACCACAAATATTCAGTCTATTTCACTAAAATCTGTTTAGGAGAAAGTACTGTGTATAAATGGAAACAAAGGGAGTTAAAAAAAAAAGTAATACTGACTTAAGTAGTAATATTTCACATAAAGACTAGAGCACTATCCTATATTACTACTACTTACATATTATTACTACTGGATTCTCTACTACTGCAATAATTTACTCCAAACTACCATGTGTGTCTTCAGATTTCCACTCAACACTGTTACTTACCAAACATTTCTGTATATAGAAGAGAGTATTCATATTGTGCTTCTTTTCCTTTTTCACTGATTTTTATTTAGCTCTTATTCAGACATTACAGTAATCCCTCAGTTTTACGCGGATCAGGACTCGTGGATCCAGTCACACATGGATTTTTTCGAGAACGGAAGTGATCGTTTTACGCAGAAATCTCCAGAACAGCGCAGAAACTGCTCACACATTCCGCCTTTTTTAGCTTTTTTCGTGGCAATATGGTTTTGTTTTTTTTCCCCCCCATTTTAGTTCAAAATTATAAAAAAATATACAAGTTACTAAAAACAAACAGTAATCCAAACATAAATTCTGCCATGCACATCTCTCTCTCACACACTTCCGCTGCGCGCCGTCTCTCTCTGACAGGGTGAGCGTTCTGCCACGCCCCACGCATCTCCCTCTCTCTGCACACCATCTCTCTCTCTCTCTCAATATATTAAAAATATTGTAGTGACCCACCAGATAAACAGACACTGGATTGACTGAACACAAGCACTTTCTTTATTAAATGATACCTTTGACAATAAAGTTGTTGTTTCGGCCACAACTCATGCCGCTAGAAACCACGATAAACCTCGCTCCTCTCTCCCCCAACCACAGGCACACACACACGACCCTCTGCTGCGCACCGTCTCTCCTCACTTCTGCTGCATGCCATCACTCGTCACTCTCACTCCTTATCTTTATTTTAGTTAAATGCAATTTATTTAACTGAGTATAAAATTAAATTTAACTGTTCTGGAAGGTTTACACTATAAAAATAGGCATTTTTAGGCTTTTTTTTTTTTCTTCCCAAAAACACAACGCGGTTTTTCCACTGTACGCTGGTGCTCTGGGAATGCAACCCCCGCGAATAACAGGGGATTACTGTATATTATATTGTTCTTTTCTGCAGTCATTACAAGTACTTTCCTTCAGAATCAATAACATTTTCTGATTCCGATTACTCACCTGGGAGAGCACGAGAGAACTCCAGCACACACTCATATAACTGGCTGATGCTGTTCCAGTCATTTATAAACATCTCCACCACCTTCCGTCCTCCCACCGGCTCTGACAGAGGGTTCTCATAGGTCAAGTAGACATGCCGCGTGGAGGCTGCATAAACACACAAAGCTATGCTATGAATTGTCATTACATTTATGTTTTGCTCCTCAACCACAAGATTAACGCTGCATGAACCTCGATTAAACAGTTAATCACACTGTTACGGCTAAGGATATTTTAGGATTCAGATGGTAGGGGTGGACCCACACTGGACACAGAAATAAAGGAGATAACAGCCAATCAGACGCCTCTCCAGCTGCATACGTCATCACCAGGGGCCTAGAGTACGATAGAGCACGAGAGAAAGAAAACCCAAAACAAACACACTACGTGTAGGTGCACGTAACACACACCTTGCTCTTTACTCGAAGTGCTGTTGAGTGGACAGCTGGCAAAGACCAGTTCAGCCACCCAGGTGCGATTATTGCGTCCCTGTAGTCTGAAGGTGCAGTCCAGAAGAGAGCGGTCCAGAGCCTTTCTCGTCTCCTCACCAACACCTTTAGAAGGTGGAACTCTGGGAGGAGAAAGAGGTCCACAGTAAATGTTAAATTAATTATGAGGAGTCTGTACATTAATGAATATAGCTTTTCACACAGAGTGGCAAAAAACTGAAAGACGGTATGTAGAGGTACTCTCGAAGAATTATCTTAGACTTACCTGAGAAGACGTATAGCATGGCTACAGCCATCTCCTTCAACCTGGACCCCTTGATGAGGGATCTCCATATTGGACAACTGAGACAAAAATAAAAAAACGTATATACATATATATACAAAAAAGTAATAGCTCATACAACAAATTCAGCAGTTCATGCTGGCATGTCACATAATGCCTTTCATTTAACAGCAGCAGCAACATGCCAATGTTTCACACTATACCTCACAACGCAGGCCAATAAGAGGCATGTTGGTGTCACACATGGCTACTAGATGGGCCAGTTCTTTATTAAAGGCGCACATCTCTCCAGATCGTTTGGGTTTTTTAGGCTCAGTGGCTCCCTGCTCTCCTGACAGCTACAGAGGTATGAAGCACACAAGACACAAATTACACAATAAGACAAATAAGAATTAACACATAACAGTTGATAAATACAGCTTTACATGCATGTTATTAATACAGAAATGCTGTACACTTTCTACCTTCCTCTTGGTTCCAGGTCGGACCAATCGACCAGATGAGAGGTCCTGTACCAGCTCCTCTAGATTAGGCTTGAACTGCTGTAGCAGCTGAGCACAAGGTAGTCCTTCGTCCCCCTCCAGCTGGCTCACCGAAAGGAAATAGTATTTATACTGTAGCTCTGTGGGGTTGTTAGCCACATCAAACATTTCAACCACCTGAGAAGAGAAGACAAGCACAGTTTCAAAACAAAAGACAAAGCTCTACTTTCAAATATAATTTTCCGCTCGTTAAGAATTGTTCTTACAATGTAGTACTGTGGAAGGCGAGTGAGTTTAATGAAGAGGCGGTGTTTTGATAGGCTGCCCACAGGGTGAGAAGCCAAGTTAGACAAGTGCAGAGTATCTGTACACAGCGTTGGTAGATGCTTCACTGACTGTCTACATCTCTGCTCACCCAACCAAAACCTGTTTAAACAGAGAGTGTACTATTAAACATCATTTAAAAAAATGCTTTATCCTATTGTTGAAGGGCAATGCTCCAGACTGCTTCAACAAGGACATAAATCCCTGCTTACTTAAGCTGCTGCAACCACGTAATGACACGTTTCATGTCATCATTGATCGTTTTCTCAATGTCATCCAGCATTGACTGATCTAAAATGGAAAAGAGAAGTAATCAACAGTTGCACTGTTGGTGTGTTGGTCATATCATTAGTTAATATGCTATAAATATCATTATCATACAAAAATGGGCATACTACACTACACTGATATATCCTATGCACACACTGCTCAGAAGAAATGAATAACATTGACCATTTTTGTTACAATTGCTCCTGTCAAGAGGTGGAACATAAAAACAGGTTTGGGCAGATTGGCAAGTTTGGAATCCCAGATCTTCAACCAGGTGCTAGATAGAACTTAAAAAAAACTGAATATCTGAAATTCTCAGGTCAACCTGCAGCTGTCCAAAAATGTCTCTATTTACATTCATAATTTAAAATGAATCTGGCACAAGTTAGTCATATGTCAAAAACTACATGTGCAGCAAGCAATAGAATCCTATTTGCAGCTTTTCATTAAACTAATTTCTCTTCATGTCCTCATGATCATACCAATTCCGTAAAGCATTGGCTGAAACATTCCTGAGTGCAAGTCGACAAATATATGAAGACACTCAGATCGTCCGCAAGGCTCCAGGATCGGAATGACAAGAGTTGGAAGAGCAGTCTCTATAAATGCTGAAAGGAAACACAAAGACATTGGTCAACATCCAGAACTGTTCTGGTGTTCTGTTGGCAGAAGCTCCTAACAAAATCTAAGGTTTCCTGAGACTCTTACAGTTGTCACTGGGGTTGCTGCTCTTCAGTATGGCTTTGAGTTCCTGCAGCTTCTGATGGGAGCGAGCGTGAACACTGTCAATCAAAAGCTTTTCCACTGAGAGATGGTCAATCTGCCGTGAAAAGAAAATCATAACAAGGGTTCTTATGAGGAAGTCTCCCAAACTGAAATGCATTCAATTCGGATTATTTGAAAAAGTTTTATAAAAGAGACAAATGCACAAGCGGCTCAGAACTAATCATTCAACTTAAAAAAAACCCAAAACATTCAACAGTAAAGTTTTCTCAAAGCAGCTCAGGCTGTTACTGTAGCAAAGGTCTGGATGCACAATCCCCATTAAAAGCCCTGTGGACGTTAGATAAGCAGGTGTCTACAATCTTTTGGCCAAACAGTGTATACTGCACTCTAAACCCCTCACCTTCATGGCTCTTTCCATTAGCTTGGAATCGCAGGCTGGCAGTGGAGGCTCGTGGGAAATCTGTAATGGCTTCGATCCATCTGTCTCATCTATCTTGATGCTGACTTTGTGGACGGCTGCTGTACCCGTCTTACGGCCAAGCACCTGTTGACTGGAAAAGGAAGGGACTGTGAGGTATCACACAAAGCCAAAATAAAACAGAAATCATGATTCATATCGTCACATTTTAAGTGAAACAATATTGAGCTCTATGCACTACATGAGTGAGTGGGAAGGTAATAATTATTTGACATTACTTTTAATACTTTGAAACTAAAAGGTGCCAAAAGAGCTCTTTGGAGCAAAGCCATCAAAGAAACACTTTGGTTTCTCTCAAAAACCTTTCAATGGTCATGCAACTGGTCATGAAAGTGTACACATACATTTATTTTGGATTTAAAACAAAAAAAAACATTCTGTGCACTCACACACACAATGTTGTGTTCACAGTTCCAAAACAAACAGATTTCCACAGCTTAACAAATGATTCCCCTTCTGAGCTGCTTTAGCACAATTTAGATCACTTGTTTACACCTCATCGCCTTTAGAACTCCTTTAGACCCTATGCCAGGAAGTCTGAATGTATAGTTAATACATCTGACATTTCAAAAAGTCAGTATTTCAGATGCTCTTGAAAATAATAATGATGTGTGCTTAAAATATTTGATCTCCTCTGACAGCCAGCTTGATTCCTCAAGTTCCTCAAGCCTAGTACTTCAGTCTCGATGTTGGTTGAATAGGGTTATTATAGCATGAATGCAACTTAAGAGGATGTTTCAGGTAAGAGAGCTTTCAGAAATTATGTGGTAAGAACAAAAAACAAAAACAAAAAAAATGCTAGCTTACTTCCAGACAGCCAGGGTGAGGCACTTAGCAGGAATGTAGCGCTCCACCTGTACCAGGTCTCCCCAGCGCTCTCTGATCAGCATCATCGTCTGAGAGTGCAGCACCTCCAGCTGCAGAGAAAGGCAAAAGGAGTCTGCGAGTACCTATTAAGGACAGTACACTGACTGCAATGGGTAAGTAATACTACTGGAAAGTGATACTTAAAAACTGCTGTGTACTGTTGTATGTACAGGAGCTTGTTACTAGTTTGAGTGAAAAAACACAAGAATGATCCAATGCATGGTTATTTTCAGGAACATAGTTTTATAGGAACTCCACCATGGCTGCATTTTACATCTGTAAAGGCCTATTTTAACAGTGAAAAAGTCTAAAAGGCATCATTTCTGTAGTCGCACAGTGCAATGAATACATATTAGCAGCAGGGCTTACTGGAATCCAGCTAAAGCCAGTACATTGTGCACAGCCACATACTGGCAATGCACCTTCAGCAGCGTCAGCCTGACCTGGCATTTAACCCACTGATAATGTGCACTTACATGCACAACACCTCTGTGGGTAGCCTACAAATGGTATTCCAGATATACAGTATCTTAATGTATTTATATGATACAGATGTTAAATATGATTTTAAAGGATATGTGCACTGGTGATTGGTAAAGATACCTGACAAGCTCTAAACACAGATCATCACAGCTTATTAAGACATGGTGCATTAAAAGTGAAGTGGTGAGAGGGTTAGAAGAATGCTGTAAAATAAAAGGCCAAAAGGATACGTAGGCAGTTGTACATGTCCTGGAGTGGCTTTTCATCTGCAAACAGACGGGACTGTACCAGCTCATGGATGTAATTCACTTGCATGCTGTGCACTAGTGATCGGCCATCTGAAACAGAATATAGGCAAAAATAAGACATTAAATATATTTTGTTGAAAATCTTAAAAAGCATCCAACACTACACGCTTGTTCAGGTAGCTAAAATGCAATATTCAACATTTCTGATTTTTCCCCCCTGTAGATTGTAGTTCCGTAATGACTTTCTGTAAAGCTATGAATTAACGTCTGTCTCTGACTAATAATGTAATGCCTTGTTGACACATCTTCCTACTCCATCCATATAATATAATTTCGTGCTTGTGTTTTTTAATTACTAAAAAGCATTACAAGGAATAATAGCCTGATTGTTCTTCAGGCTTGTTATTTTCATAACTTTATTACATAATACTTTGGTATCTAAGCTCATAAATGAGATACACTTAGTTTACTGTACCTCTGCATCAGTGTACTCATGCATGTGCTGTTGCCATCTCAACCTGTGTGGTTATGCTGCCACAGGATGACCATACTAATCAGATTTGGTCACTTGTGAATCTAAACACTCAAACTTACACAGAGAAATCCAGAGACTACACATATTTTTATATACACACACATACACACACACATATACATACACACACACATTTATAAACTGTTGAGTTGATTGCAACAGCTGTTTCCAATGGAGCAGGGTAATTAGGCTCCTGTAGAACAGCTTGGGCTATTTGG
>JBBJLR010000002.1:5825884-5844300 GCA_037577145.1 Brachypetersius gabonensis | reverse complement strand
GTGTTTTGCTTTGGTACTGAAATTGGTACAGAGAACCGTGGATTTTCACTGGTATTGGTACCGAATACTGAAATTTTTGGTACCGTGACAACACTATTATGAACATGGGCGTTTTTAGGCATTTTTTACTATACGTGGGTGCTCTTGGAACGTAACCCCCACGAAAAGCAGGGGGTTACTGTATCACCTTATTCAGCTTACAATAGCCCCGCCCATTCGCCCAGTTTAGAGGAGTATTTCAGCCCTGTGCTGCCTGAATGACCTCCAGTACAGGACAGCCAATTTGAAAACGGATCATTTACATATCAATCTAAGAGCAACAGTAACAAACATGTGTAATGGATGAACAGGGATTGCAAGATGGTAGCTTAAGAATTCATTATGATGAATTATGAATATTATTGGTGCACAAACATCATGGGGGGGATAAAAGTAAATAGAAAGAAAATGTATGTCATATGTACACCTGGCAAATCCTACAAGTACTGAGGAAAGTGTTCATTTTGTCAGGATCTCATCAAGTTTGTTTCAATTTTCTGACATTTCCTGCTGCATGCAGATTCATCCGACTTTTATCTAAGGATACTTCATTTCCAGTTGTTTAGTATATTATTTACTTCCTGCCTTTCTTCTGAAGTTCACATGCCATGATGTCATTATTTTGTGTATACTGTGTTCATTTCTCTTTGCAGTTCTTACACAAAACTTTAAAGGAACTGCCAAAGCAATTTGTACACCTACATCTCTTCAAAATTGCTTTGTAATACATTTACATTTCATTTTTTTATATTTCCCATAGCCTACGTTGTCCAGCACTTGCACTTACGTTTCTCTTTGGCCTTTGAGGAAGTGGAAATCCTCTTAAGTCACATACTCTCAAAACGCAAACGTAAAACCACAACCATCTTGTTCTACCACATGGAGAAGCATTTAACAAGGAAATGCTCACAAAGAATTCAGCTGTAATGGGATTTCTTTTTGTGTCTTTGTATAGTCAGTCACTATGATCTGCTCTATTTGGATGCTTTATTCAGTTACTGACAGTCTGCAGGATTCAGCTTTTCTAAATATACCCAGTAACGTTTATGCATCTGTTTTTGTTTTCTCCTTTTTCTTGTAAGCTGTTATGCTATTATATCTCTCTCTGCATCTTATCTTGTAGTCTAAAGCATGCTGCAGACTCACTGATTCTTTTTTTGTTGCTGAGGCTGGAGCTATCCTGTTTTATGTTTCTGCATTTTGGTTAATGAAGCATCATTGATATGCTTGAATATTGACAGATGATTTTGTCTTGTTTCCAAGAATGAAAATACTTTTCTTTTGGGTACCAGCCCATTTGTTCATTAGTAGATTGTGAAGATATTCAGACCAGGAAAACTGGAAATTTATCTGCACTTTTTCTTTTGTCTGATTTGTGTTTCAGGTAATGCGATGGTCTCTGCAACACACCCAGTCCTCCAGGTGGTGCTTTCGCTTTCAGATGTGTGCCGGTTCTACATCAGTCCAGAGGAGGCAGTGATTTCTTCCCGTGCGCCAGCAACATAAGCAGACAAGATTGCAAAGATCTGCCCTGTGTCGAGTATGACTGCCACAACGCGTGGCTCCCCTGTAGGGGGGAATGAGAGTCAGGACCAGGGCCAAGCTCCGGACGGTCAGTCCCAGCCACCACTGCCCCAAAACCAGGTCAGTGGCCCACTTAGTATCACTACACTCTCGCGAGAGTGGATATCGCATAAAAACTATAGCCTGCTCCTGTGTCAGCCTATTTCTAATGTAGATCATGTAAAAAGATGTCTGTGGGTTTCTGGGTTTTTGCTTATTTTAAATGCGTTATTGAGGTTTTCCCTAACATTGCAGAGATTGCAGATATAATTCTTGTTATTCATGTTCACGTTAACATGGTGCAAGTGGTGTCCAAGTACAACTGGCAATCTCTGGATGGGTGTGGTGCTCCTCCTCCTGCATCTCTCAGCAGGTGTTTTTTAGCTGACATAACAGAACTGGCAGTAAATTTTCTTCTCCAAGTGCAAAGAAGCACGTACTGGCATCACCCTCCCAGCTTGGCAGCATCATAGGATGAGGGAGACCTAGGCAGTGAGTGGAATTGAACATGACTACACTGGCGAGAGTGAAAAGACTTTTACACTAGTTTTTCAAAAAGTCTGCGAGAGGTTTCATTTGATATAGTTATTGCAACTGAAATCATGAAATTTCATGGACTTGAGAAATATTTGTCTTGTATACAACTCCGATATAACCTGGGAATACACCATGAATCTCATCAGTGTTTGCAGGTGAAGGCTTAAATATTGGCCTTTTACAAATCTTTAGATTTGAGTAGTATTTCAAACCAGTATTTTACTTAATTGTCTGCAGCGTTAGTTTTATTGCATTTGAAAAAATAAATGTTTTCATATTTAATGTTCCTGATAAAGTAGTGGTGTGTGTGTATATATATATATGGTATTTATGTAGTGGTATTTTACCTTTCAGCACTGTGCATGTATATTTAAAATACATTTTCGGACAAAAGTTTATTGCAGTGTCTCAAACATAAGTGATTTCATGTGATCTGTTTCTGTGAGCTTCTAAAGACGTTCTATGCTTCAGCTGTCTAGTTCTTAACACCACTGCTGTGAAAAATCTCTGTACAGACATGAGATACCTGTGTCTCTTATTAACTCTGTCCATTGCTGATCTTTAGTAACTGCACACTTTTAACATGCGAGAGCAGCGACATGAGGAGCACTTTGATTAGATATGTTGCGGAAGGGAGCGTCTCTGTGCTCCTGGGTGTTGGAGTGCAGCTGACAGTGCCCACACCTAGTGCATGCTGAAAGGGACTGATCAATGAACACAAAGCACTCATGGAGAAATGGCACCAGTTGGTGTGAGATGTGTAGAGCTCAGACGTGAGAAGCAAACTGCATATGTAGGTCAGCCAAGCAGAAGGAGCCTTTTTTTCCTCTCTAACACACCCCCACATTTCCCAAGTTTTGCAGCTTCCATTCAACACTGATCCACACATTCAGTGATTATCATGTCAAATAGGAAGCCACACAGGAGCATGCTTTTTATCAGACCCTACCCTTGCTGTTCTGTGTTCGTTCCTTTCTCTAAATGTTTTGGGATGAATGAAACAATGCAGTAGTTTGCAGATAATGGCAATAAGAGACATATTAGCACGTTCTTGATATTCTAAACATGGTCACCCACTAGATTACTGTTTACTGTACATCTTTCCTCTTTGCAGTTTGTATGCTGGCTGCAATATTTGATACGCCCGCAAGATCAAATTAAGTAATAGTTTAAATCTTTTGTGACAAAAACACCAGATTGTTTCATGTAATTAGTATCATGATAGTGGCCTGATAAGATTTTAGTCATGTGCTTTTACAAGTGTGTCTTTGGTCAGCTAGACCTAAATCTGATATCTATGTGGTGAGTAATACGCAAGTCAGCTCGTATACAACAGCCGAAGGACTGTGCTGTTTTTGTTTTAGGAATGCAACGTTTACAAATGGCTCATGTTGTTGGCACCATGGATCACTTATGTTAAAATGGTGTATTGTAGTGAGACTTTAACATAGAAAATAAACATAGAGACATGTGCTGTGTCCGAAATCGCGCACTTGTGCACTTTTAGTGCGCAATTTTAGTGCGTTTACACTGAAAACCAAGATAAATTCAGTGCACTGAAGTACCCGGATGGTGCACTGAAATCGGCCAGAAAACGCAGTGCAGAACGAAGCACACTTTGCGCACTAAACAGACGCCATTTTGACCACGTAGCGGAGGGGGCGGGACTTTCAACGTGTTTTCGAATTGGATAATGGCGGCAAACAGTGAAATACAAGCCCAAGCGGAGGCAGCTGGTTCTTATAAATGTAAGTAACGTTAGTAAAATTATTTCACTGATGTACACCGGTAAAACCGGCAGATATTTTGGCGGCTGGAGAATCGCGAGCTAGTGTTAGTCCGTCACTTCCACTAAGTGTAAAACGTTAGTGTTCCGTTTAGGACAGCACTGACCCACAGCAGTACGCACTACTGAGGGCAGTGCGCACTACGCACTAAACCTCAGTGCACTGACGGTAGTGCGCGGTTTCGGACACAGCTATGGTCAGGTTTAACCAACACTAGGAGAGACTGGTGTATTTACACTGCTGTGACCTGAAGTGTTTTTTTAAATGCTTCTTGGGTGTGTTTACACTTGCATTTTTATATGGCTTGGGATCATTCAGATAAAATCCTGACACTCAAGATGCATGTGATCAGGTGTAATCGGGGTCAAGGTTGCACTTGAGACATGTTTAGGTGTTAACTAGAGCGGGTGGGTGTGTGTCTGTCTGTGGTATTTTTATTGCTGTGTGCATGGAAAAACAGAATTAGGCTTTTGCCTTTACATTTAAATGACAATTTGATTTTCCTCTTGGGAATAAGTTTTCTTTTAAATAAGGGAAAATAAATTATTTAAAAAATCTATTAGATTAAATTCATGTAAAGAGGGCATTCAGTACATCAGGCTTTAATATATAATAACATGCTTTTCTCTTAAGTCTAACATTTAATGTTATTGGTACATGTAAGCACACCAATATCATGTTTATTTTAATCTTGTACTCTTCATTTCAATAAAAAGTTAAATTTACTTAATTACTTAGAATTCATTTGAGTTCATATTCTCTGAATCTCTGATATTTTTGTCTTAGACATCCACTCCCACCTCGTCCAATGAGAACTCTCCCGTGAGCCCTCCAGATGAACAAGGCCAAGGAGACTGCCCACCCCAGCTGGAGGAGGAGGAGGAGCCTGCTTTCCCCCATGCAGACCTGGCCAAGCTGGATGACATGATCAACAGGTATTGAACATTTTAGTCCTGTTTAGTTTGTTGTAATATGTTTTTGGTGGCGAGGTGTGTTGATGTGTCACAGTGCGTTTGCCTACAGTATTGTTTTTATTCCTCCAGACCCCGCTGGGTTGTTCCAGTTTTGCCAAAGGGTGAATTAGAAGTTCTTCTTGAAGCTGCTGTAGATCTTTGTAGAAAAGGTAATTTAAAGAGAATCGTGTACTAACCTATTTATTTTTTAGGTTAGTAGGTATATGTCTGTCTGTCCAGGTATATGTCTGTCTGTCAGTGTGCGTTTATTGTTTTTGTTTATCTCAACAAAATCTGGATTATCACCCATTATTTGACCCCTAGAATAATTGTTGTTTGGTTTATTACTTTAGGGTTGTGTCCTTTACAACATGCAAAATGTCTTTTAATAGTTATTTTCTTTGCACTCTGTTCCAAGGACTTGATGTCAAGTGTGAAGCCTGCCAGAGGTTTTTCCGTGATGGCTTGACAATATCCTTCACGAAAATATTGACAGATGAGGCTGTTAGTGGTTGGAAATTTGAAATTCATGTGAGTTCTTCTGTCTGAATCGAGATGTTATTGTCTGCTTTCTCAATACCATTTCCTCTAATTAATGTTCTCTAATGTTTTCTGAAGCTGCTTTGAAATTTAGCAAATAATGTATTGCCTCATGAACGCTGGATGAATTGAGTTCTTTATTAGCCAGCTGAGCTGGGAATCAATGTTATTTTCAGTGCTGGTCTTGTATCCGTGTTTCATTAAACCACCATAGCACTGATCAAAGGCCCCCTTTCAGTAAAACTGGGGAAGATGTGCCAACAGTAGGAGACCGCTCTGACTCTCCCCTCCCCTCCGAAGCTGTGGGGCTCACAATTGTCCAAATTAAGATAAGCGTTATCTCAGCAGTAGCAGTCATTGTCATGCAAGGGGTTATTACTAATGTCCCCTGCATTTCAAAAGTGTCTTCATGCTGGTAGCTTACCTTAGTAAATTTTTTATTTTTTTGCCCCTGCAGAGGTGCATAATCAACAACACCCATCGTCTGATAGAGTTGTGTGTGACCAAGCTCTCTCAGGACTGGTTCCCTCTTCTAGAGCTCTTGGCCATGGCCACTAACCCTCACTGCAAATTCCACATATATAATGGTACCCGGCCCTCAGAGACCGTGCCTGCTGGGGTGCAGCTGGCTGAAGATGAGCTTTTTGCCCGCCCACCTGACCCTCGTTCTCCCAAGGTAAGATGGTGACATTGCTCATTTAGGGTTTGTGCTAACTTTGTGTACTCTGGCTGCTATGTATGTCTTGTTTTCTCTGCAGGGCTGGTTGGTGGATTTAATAAACAAGTTTGGCACATTAAACGGGTTTCAAATTCTGCATGATCGGTTCATGAGTGGTCAAGCTCTGAACGTTCAGATCATCGCTGCACTCATCAAGTAGGGAATTCAACAAACCTATTCAAGAAACACCTACTCATCTATGCAATGTCTTAATTCTCTTGGGCTATTTATTCATTCATTCATTCATTCATTCATTTATTCATTTATTTTTTTAGGCCTTTTGGACAATGCTACGAGTTTCTCACTTTGCACACAGTGAAGAAGTACTTCCTTCCCATAATTGAAATGGTTCCCCAGTTTCTAGAAAACCTCACTGATGAGGAGTTAAAAAAGGAAGCGAAGAATGAAGCCAAAAATGATGCTTTGTCTATGATAATCAAATCATTGAAGAATCTGGCTTCAAGAGTACCTGGGCAAGAGGAAACCGTGAAGAACATGGAGATTTTTAGGTTAAAAATGATTCTTAGGTGAGAGAAATGTACTTGTACACAAATTCTGATTTTACATCTGTGACACAAATTTGGTTCTTTCTGGGCTACAGCTCTAAAATCCTTTGTTAAAAAAATCTATCTTTGGATTTAAAAAAAAAACACATTTTAATGCCAAATGTAAGCAAGGTCCCTGTAGAATGTTGACTCAGAAGGAACTCTATCACTGAATTAATAGACTCCATAATAAAAATACCGTAGTTGTTAATTAATATTTTTACCACAGGTTATTGCAAATTTCTTCTTTTAACGGCAAAATGAATGCACTAAATGAAGTAAATAAGGTGATTTCAAGTGTCTCGTACTACACGCATCGCCACGGTAACCCTGAGGAAGCAGAGTGGCTCACTGCAGAGCGCATGGCTGTAAGTTTTACTTGTTGAATGTTTACCTTATCAAATGTACTCAACATTAAGTCTGTAAGCTGAACTTGAGTCTTTGTCTCCCAGGAGTGGATTCAGCAGAATAACATTTTGTCCATTGTACTGCGGGACAGCCTTCATCAGCCACAGTATGTGGAAAAACTGGAGAAAATCCTGCGATTCGTCATTAAGGAGAAGGCCCTTACTTTGCAAGATCTGGACAACATTTGGGCTGCCCAGGTAGAAAAGGACGGAACTGTGTTTCACATAATGTCACATAATTCATTGAAAAAAATAAAAAACCAAAACCTTGGTTTCCTCAGTAATTCAATCCTTGGTGTATTGATGGCTGCCCTTTTGAACATTTTTCACCCAAACATGATCACATGATGATAAACTGACAAAATTCATTGTATAAAGAGCAAATAGTTCCTTCTTTTGTAGCTTGAAGTGAAGTTTGACTTAAGATGTGTTGATGTTTTCTGGCTTCAGTCTGATTCGTAAATTCAGTCTGATCGTTAATTTGTTAGAACGAGTTGAAGACCTTTGTTTCTCTCTTCCTTAGGCTGGGAAGCATGAGGCCATTGTCAAAAATGTTCACGATCTCCTTGCCAAGTTGGCATGGGACTTTTCTCCTGAACAGCTGGACCATCTCTTTGATTGCTTTAAGGTCAGTGTTTTGAAAGTAAGGACAGCAGATGTGGAAATATTCAAAAACGTGGCAGCATGCTAAATATTAAGAATAGGAAGGGATTCATAAGATGCAAGACTTTTTATCTAGCTTTTGAGTGCGTGTGTAATTTAAGGCAAAATATTTAATTTCAGGGCACTGGTGCATTAACCTTATTTGAGGAAATTTGCATATTATCTCTGGCTTTACAGGAAAGCTGGACTAATGCAAGTAAAAAGCAGCGGGAGAAACTGCTGGAACTCATTCGAAGGCTTGCAGAGGACGACAAGGATGGTGTGATGGCTCACAAAGTGCTCAATCTGCTGTGGAATTTGGCCCATAGTGATGATGTACCTGTGGACATCATGGACCAAGCCCTCAGTGCTCATATCAAGATCCTGGATTACAGTTGCTCTCAGGTACAAGTTGCAAGCAACACCTCCGAGAGCCTGTGTTTTTGACAGCTGTGATTAGAGCTGTCCACTCTCACAAATAGGTCTTTTATTCACTTAAAACAGTTTAAAGCTCCCTTGTTTTACATTTGTGCTACCTTTCTTTTTTCAGGACAGGGATACCCAAAAGATCCAGTGGATCGATCGCTTCATTGAAGAGTTGCGATCCAATGATAAGTGGGTAATTCCTGCACTGAAGCAAATTCGAGAGATCTGCAGTCTGTTTGGAGAGGCTCCCCAAAATCTCAGGTAAATTTACGATCAGGTGCTATTCTTGATCAGCAATGGTCACACATTTAACAAGCCATCAACTGTTATTGGATTTTACATTAAAAAAAACTAGGGATGTATTCAGGAAAATAATATATCTAGGCCATTTTCATGCCTGTATACAACAACAGTTTGATTATAAGCTATACAAAGATCATACAGCACTTTTAAAGATATTAAATTTAACAAGTAGCAGATACATCGTGCACATGCTGTTGTTTTTCAGAAAGAAAATACCTATTAACTTAAAGATCTTAGAAGGGTAAGTGTTGAGCTAATTTGGGATATACCATTTAATTGTAAACTTTGCCTTTTCTGTGTATCTGTGGGCCTGTTTTTCAGACCTGGAAGAAACCTAATTGTAGACCTGAATTCTAACTGGGTATTCCCCAAACTACAACCTATTTGATGTCTGAAAAACTGGCCCTTTAGCTAGCGAAAGCTTTTAAAAATCAGCTTCAGCATATCTCTTGGTCTCTTCTTTCCTAGCCTAATTACCTTTCCGATCTGTGGTCATAAAATATAGAGTTTGAATTCAGAATATGTCAATGACAAATGTACTGCATTTGCTCATGCCTAAAGTGCTGGTTTCTATCCAAATCGCATCTGATAACAGATTTCTGATTTTAAACCTGCCTTTAAAAATGGCGAAAACATACCCAAAGAGCATCTAACCGCCCTGCTGTTTCTTTAAGGCTCATATTGTTGGTCGCACTTCATTTTTATTCCGTTTTTTCTTCTTTGATTTTAGTCAAACGCAGAGGAGCCCGCATGTATTTTATCGGCATGACCTTATCAACCAACTGCAGCACAATCACGCCCTGGTCACACTTGTGGCTGAAAACCTGTCCGCGTACATGGAGAATATGAGACAGTTCTCCAAAGGTTTGTCCTCATGTAGTGGTGTAAAGTATTCTAAAAGTTTTTGTTTTTTATTTAAATACAGACTTTCTTTATAAATGTTTTGGAGGTTGCTCATGTGTGCAGTTCTGGATTTATGTAATGGTCAGTGTGCTATTATGTGGTTTTGGCAGAGCACACAGATTTCGACCCTCAGACAGTCAGGCCTGGAAGCCGATATAGTCATGTGCAGGAGGTCCAGGAGCGGTTGAATTTTTTGAGGTATGGAAAGAATGTTTTTAATTTATGCAAGTCTTCAATTAATACTACTACTTTTAGCTGCATACTTTAACAAGCATGTACAAGTAGACATGAAGGGGATAGGCTTAAGAACCAAATCAATAAGAAGATATAGCGCCTTTCACAAACCCAAGGTCGCTTTACAGAACAGGGAAGAAGAAAAGACCATAGGCATGGTGGAAGAGAAATATTAATTGAAAAGAAAGGTCTTGAGATCACGTTTGAAAGATGACACCAAATCAAGGCATTTGTGTACTCATGTGCTAATCTTCATTTTCAGGACTGAGATTAAGCCTAGTGATGGGCTAAGGGTTTTTCTCTCATTTGAAAGGAAGGAAAATGTGGTCTAGGATTAGAGAGAACCTTTGTCTGGCAAACAACCCTTACCAGTCTTGGTATTTGTTGTCCTAAGGTTTGACCGTTCTGTTTTTCTGGTTCTGCCCCCAGGTTTTTGCTGAAGGATGGACAGCTGTGGCTCTGTGCTCCTCAGGCCAAGCAGATCTGGAAGTGCCTGGCAGAGAATGCTGTGTTCCTGTGTGATCGCGAAGCGTGCTTCAAATGGTACTCCAAACTCATGGGGGACGAGCCGGACCTTGACCCTGACATCAACAAGGACTTCTTTGAAAACAATGTGCTGCAGCTGGACCCCTCGCTGCTGACAGAGAATGGCATGAAATGCTTTGAGCGCTTTTTTAAAGCAGTCAACTGCAGGGAGAGCAAGCTGGTTGCCAAACGCCGGGTGTATATGATGGATGATCTAGAGCTGATTGGCCTTGATTACCTGTGGAGGGTAAGTATTGAGTAAAACCAACCATCTAGTAGTCTTGACTATCAGTGTAGAAAAGTCTGATGCTTTTTCCTTTGACGAACGCAAAGTAGGACATGGGGGCAGGCATTGCAAATTAGTCAGTTGTGTTGTTTTTTTATTTTTTGTGGAAAGGGAAGCCTTGGAGGTCTGTGCTCGTCAATGGTGTTTTCCAGCCCACAGTAAAGGTGGCTTGCTCAGGATTCATGGCTGATATTCTGTATCCTACAGTAGTACTTTTATTCATCTTAAGGGATTTGAATTTATCTTTCCAGTTTGCTGACGACATTAGGCGGATGCAATACGGTCACGGTAAATCTGCCGTTTTGTTGCCCTGGCAACTGAATGGAAGGCCATATCCATAAAGCACAACATAGATTTAGTGTTTCTGTTTCAGGGGAAAAAGGGCTGTGACCTAGTTAATGGTCTCTGTATTTTTATATTCGAGGGGAACTAATGTGAAGCTTATAAAAACATGCTGTGTTCCTGGATTTCAGCAGAGCATAACGTACTTGTACATCATGACTAATAAGCTGTTTGTGTGTCTCAAAAGATAAAGCGTATGTCTGTCATTCTGTGCCGTTGTGAATTATATGTCCCATTTAGCAGTAGAGAATTACTCTTGGTTTGTAGGGCTTTTACACACACAATCTGAGACATTGTGTTTTTATGGGAAAAGTTTCATATTTCAGACTGCAGATTCCTGAAGGTTACCTACAACTGTTAAATAAGAAGCCTCCCATTTTTATGTTCCTAACACAGACTGTTGCGATCTTTGACTTCTTTTTCACAGCCTGTGTTTTTGACAAATTGTTCTCAAAAAAGTGCAGCCTCATGTTTCAGTAATTGCGAGTCTGTAGTTGTGGTCTGTAAAGATCCTCCTGTGCTTTTATAGGTATTCATGGAACAACTTGGGGAAAAGCTCTTAATTGGTCCCATTGTTATCGTCTCTTTTAGGTTGTGATCCAAGGAAGCGATGACATTGCTTGTCGAGCAATTGACTTGCTTAAAGAAATTTACACGAACCTCGGACCAAAATTACAAGCTAATCAGGTAAGATTTGTACACAGTAATGATGTCCAAGTTTGAGTAACGCATTCTGGAAAGCGGCTGCTGAAAAGTGCATAAAAATGAGATTTGGGGGAGTGGCGGTAAATGTCTTGTGCTGTTCTGGAAATTTACCATTATATATTCTATAATAAATAACCTTTATATTACATTACTTTATTTTAATATTTATATTAACATTGTCTGTTAGCTAAGAATTAACTGAGCTTTCCCAAAATGTATGACATTGTCACCTGAAAGAGCCAAGTTATGTTTAGGACCATATTAATTTTCAAATTTTAGTTTATGGATGCAAGTATTTTGAATAGGTGATTGTCATGGTATTGCTATGAATTCAGTCCCATTTACTGTCACATGGAAGCACATACAGGTTGGATGACATTAATTAAGTGGCCGAAGCTCTAAATATTGTAATATATTATCCTACAAATGTAAGTATTGGTCACTGCTGGGTCTTTTAATCTTTAAATCTAAGACAAATTACCACAGTAATGTTTTAAATGGCTGCATAGTGTTTAGTTGGTTAGCATGTTTGGTTCCGTTTCTGAAGCTGATGTGCTCTCCAGCTTGTTTCAGGTTTAAAGTTTACTATAAAACTCTGGCTAGGAGCAGTGCTTTCAAATATGTGTTGAACTGAAATCCGGGTTCAAAACGAAGAATTTTAGCCCAACTGTATGTGAGTCAACTACCGGTTAACTACTGCAGAGTGTTTGTGGCAGTTAATATTCCTAGAAATTTAGACTCTTAACTTTGTTTTGTACATGTCGCTTTGGGAAAGGTGGGTCATTTGTCATTAGGTAAAATTGTAAGCTACAAGTACCAGTTTGGTATCACTGAAAATGTTCCTCAAAAATCATCTGTTTAAGAGTGGAAGCTTGGGCCCTGTGGTTGTTCCTCAACGTTGTAAATCGTGCATAAATTAGTCACAAAATGCAATCTAATCTTCTAAGTAATTTTTTATTAAAAGAGGGGTAATTGATGTTAGGTCTTCTGATCAGTCTGATCAATGTAATTTTCTGTAAAAAAAAAATAAATTAAAAAGATTATAGAACTGAAAAGGGTTTAGACTACCATGTCATGCAGCATAAACAAAAGATATATATCCTAGCTTTAGTGTCCCACAGATCATATTTCAGCATCTGTAGAAGGTCATTCAAGGTGTCTCAATTTTTTATGAACTGAAGGTTTCTATAGAAGAATTAAACAGACTTTGGTATTGTTTAAACCCCCACCTCCCATTTTTCCTCATTCAGTCATTGGGGTTTAAATCTATTGGATTGTTTAAATCTTATTTTGACTCCTATTTTAAGAGCTATTTATACAGAATTTCAGATAATTCCAAAGTCTCTCAAACTCTCTTCTATCTAAACTGTCATTTCTTAAATAAAATACAAATAATCATAGCTCTTTTCTTTTGCAGGTAGAGATCCATGAGGATTTTATTCAGTCTTGCTTTGACCGGCTCAAAGCCTCCTATGACACGCTGTGTGTGCTGGATGGGGATAAGGACAGCATTAA
This sequence comes from Brachypetersius gabonensis, assembly GCA_037577145.1. Classification (NCBI taxonomy): domain Eukaryota; kingdom Metazoa; phylum Chordata; class Actinopteri; order Characiformes; family Alestidae; genus Brachypetersius; species Brachypetersius gabonensis. The sequence goes on along the minus strand of JBBJLR010000002.1, from coordinate 5,831,330 downwards.
CTGTGCCAGGCAAGAGGCCATCCGCATGGTGAGGGTCTTGACAGTGCTCAGGGAGTACATCACGGAGTGTGACAGCGACTACCATGAGGAGAGGACCATCCTTCCCATGTCCAGGTCCTATGAACATACCTTCATTAAGACATTTTGTATTCAAAAGCATTTATTTCATGAATTAATAAAAACAACTATTTAACGCTAGTTTTTTTTTTCTTGCAGAGCGTTCCGGGGAAAGCACATCACCCTGATTGTGCGATTCCCCAACCAAGGCAGGCAGGTGGATGACCTGGACATTTGGTCCCACACCAATGATACAATCGGTTCTGTTCGACGCTGTATTCTGAATCGAATAAAGGCCAACAGTGCACACACAAAGATTGAGCTCTTCATTGGTGGGGACATAGTAGATCCTGCTGATGATAGAAAGTTAATTGGGCAGCTCAATCTCAAAGACAAAACGGTATTTTTTTGTTTGTTTTCTTTCTGTCTCTACTTGTTTTTAAACTGATGGGTTGTAAAATGGCACAGAGTTTGATGTGTGTGTAAAATAAGTTGCTTTGAGTTCAAAAGGTTCATAGCATTCGGTTCAGTAGTTTGTTCTGTTTTCCTTCTCCAGCTCATCACAGCTAAGCTCACCCAGGTCAGCGCCAATATGCCTTCCAGCCCAGACAGCTCATCAGACTCTTCCACAGGCTCACCTGGGAACCATGGTAACCACTATAGTGACGGGCCAAACCCTGAAGTGGAAAGCTGTCTTCCTGGAGTGGTGAGAAACATGACATTCTGTTAATCAAAGTCACATATGTTTTTCAGTGGCCTTGCTCAGTTTGTAGTTCATGACTTTGATTCAGGTCTCACTGCATATGATGTAAAGTGCCTGTCTGTTTTAAATAACTACTGGGACAAGCATTTAAAGGAATTCTTGTTTTGCAGATAATGTCACTGCACTTGCGCTACATCTCGTTCTTGTGGCAAGTAGCAGATCTGGGATGTAATCTCAACATGCCTCTGCTACGAGATGGAGCTCGAGTCCTCATGAAGCTCATGCCTCCAGGTGCTAAAGTCTTTTATGTCTCTGCTTTGGACTGCTATTTGCATTTGGGGCTGCTGTACTCAACCTCTACTGTCATTTTATTTTCAGATAACACTACTGTGGAAAACCTCAGAGCTGTCTGCCTGGATCATGCCAAACTTGGAGAAAACAGCCTTAGCCCCACACTCGACTCCCGCTTCTTTGGCCCGTCACCATCTCAAGTCCTTTACTTGATAGAGGTTTTGTAGATTGTCTGTTTTCACATTAGTGCTGAAGTACATAATGTAAATGTGTGTTGATCTGTACTAAGGAGGGGGAAACAATTAAAAGCAAAAAATCGCTGTTGAAATGCAAGTACATTTCTTTGTCTGGTCTTAGGTGGTCTATGCTTTGCTGATGCCCGCTAGTGGCACACTGGGAGAAGATGCTAGTGACTTCCAGTACAACTTTTTGAAGAGCGGTGGGCTGCCATTGGTCTTGAGTATGCTCACCCGAAACAACTTTCTTCCAAATGCTGACATGGAGACGCGACGGGGAGCGTATCTCAATGCGCTAAAAATAGCCAAGCTCCTTCTCACAGCGGTGGGCTTTGGCCATGTGAAGGCTGTAGCTGAAGCTTGTCAGCCTGTGGCTGAGGGTACCATCCCTGTGTCACCTGTAAGTTTCCCTCACTTCATTCAGGCAGTTTCATTTAGTTGAGTTGACATCAAGTCTTGCAGCACAACCAGCCACATTTAATAAAATGTCTGTCTCTGTAGTTTTCTTTCTGTTTTACAGTAAGATAATTTTGTCAAAAAAGTACAAAGAAGTGCTGGGACTTTACATTTCCAGCTATAGCCAAGATGAAGTGGCTGAGTGTGACCTTTTGCTACAGATTACCTAAGGACTCCTTCCCCACCCCCCAGCAGCACCTCAGTCACATTTAGAGCGTCCTGACTGCCTCTCTATGGCTCAGCAAATGTCAAGGGTATTTGGTGTCTTGATAGGAAGTGTGCTATGGTTACAGAGCCAGACCACACTCCTACTTTTTGCGCAATTGCCTGTTAGTTCTCAAGAGCAAGAAAAATTGTACTACTTCATGCCACTGTTTCCCATTCATCTGCAGAAGCATCTGCTGTTCGTTGTTGCTAAAACATGAGGTTTATATGAATTTGTCATGAATTTATGTCATGAAAACATTTTGAAGACTTTTGAAGTTTATTTACAATCTTTGAAGCCTTCACTACATCTGTTCATTCTTAAAGTCGAGTGTAGCCAACACTAACTCAGATTTTCCGGCAGTTGATTTCTTGTGGTAGAGATGAAAGCAGTTTCTTCCTGTAGAGTGGATCTCTTAAATCCATTATTCTAATAGTCTGTACTCTCCCTACAGATAAACCAGGCCACTCATGACCAGGCCCTGGTTCTTCAGAGCGCCCTGCAGAGCATCCCCAATCCTTCAGCTGAGTGCATGCTCCGCAATGTGGCCATCCGCCTGGCCCAGCAGATCTCTGATGAGGTATAAAAGAAAGAATCTCCATTAGGCTTTCTTACATGCAGGCAAGAACACAGTCATGAATATGCTAACGGAAGATGGTAGCGAGCAGTTGGTTCTTGTTTTGAAATATCTCAAGTGTTGGTAAACAGTTCAAAGCCTTTCAAGATATTAAGACGAAGGCAAAGACTGTAATATGATATTGTACAAAATTCTTTTTTTGATGTCTAAACAGCAGTCAGTAACATCTGAGATCTTTTCGATTCTAACCTGAACCACTTTTATCTACTGATTCAATGCTAATGGGAATGCACTAATAAGTAAGTAATAAGTAAAAAAAACCCCATCAATTTATTGAACTGCTTAAAAAGGTTGGTCTCTAGGAGCAGGCTTAATGATGTAAAATATTTAAGTAGTACATAAAATTCATAATATACATTTTTACAGTAATTGGGATTGAATTTGCCTTAAAGTGCATAAAAAGTTAAGTGGTCAGGTGTTTGCATTATGGACCCAGAAATCTGCTTTAAATGCCTTTATAAAATGATACTTGTTCTGTTTGGCAGTTTGCAGCATGTGAATATAACGTGCCTGGGTAGAAGATTTGTAAGCAGTGGTTCTTCATAATCTTATTCATTAGATAAGCGTTGTGGAAATCAGTAGACCGGTACAAGGACCATGTTCTTCTCAGGTTTCAGTTAATTTTATACTTATTTAAACAGCAGAGGGCAGCGTTAGATTTATGACCAGGGACTCGACAGGGGTCTTTGGGTTCAAACTCTCAGGCTTCAAGAGCCTTGAGCTATTTAGCTTTGTCTCTTTTATAGCAGTGGTCCTTTCACATCCGCAGTACATAGGGGTTTGCCTTGCGTCCTTTGTTGCCTGATGTTCTGCTTACGAACTTTGTGCATATTATTTCCTTGCATGTGCATATATCTGTATGTAGTGATCAAATGATTATGAATTGGTAATATATTGTCACATATAAAAGTCAGAACCAGTCATCTTTCATTTATTTTCTAACTGAACTTTAAATATTAAGTTTTTTTTCCTGCAAACACTGTTGGTTACAATATGCAGAAGTGTGTAGAGTATGCAGAAAATCGACAAATGTGTGCAAATATGTGCATGGTTTTCTGCGATTAATGACCTTTATCCGCAAAATTAAGTAATGAATTCAAAAGTAGTGTACTGCGCACTTTTATTTTTAAAGAACTGCTATATGAACAAAAGTGCAACAACATTTGATTTGCCAACACTTTTTAAACAAATAAAGAGCTTTTTAACAGTAGTTTTCCATTTAACGTGCCCAGCCCTAATGCATACATATTTTTAACATGGTTTAGTAAATGAGAGATGTGCGCTGTGGGCAGCTGATATGCGTTTATATTCATTATAAAATAAATTTTACTCCAAGTCTCTCATGTAAAATTCATCATCCTCAGGTCTTCTCCTAGCCTGGCTCACTTTAGCCTTACTAATAATAGTGAAATGATTTTGCAATTCAAATGCCCTGACATGCATTTTTCGTTGGTTTTTTTTTTTCATTCAGAACTTTTTCCAGGCTTCAAAGTATATCCCAGATATCTGTGTTATCAGAGCTGTTCAGAAGATTGTCTGGGCGTCTGGTTGTGGCAGTATCCAGCTTGTCTTCAGTTCAAATGAAGAGATCAGCAAGATCTATGAGAAGGTGCTACATCTGTCTGCTTGTCTGGTGTTAACAAAACAAATTAAAGCTATTTAATGCTAGCTCTAGTTGTTCTGGGGTCTTGAGAAGGAATATTTGAGAGCGGAATCCTTTTATGATTACATGGTGATAATTCTGCTATCTGTAGAAGGAAAAATGTAGGTCAGTGCGACTATTTGTCATCTTAGCTTTATGACCTAGTGTTGATTATATGAACTGTATCGTCAGGTATACTTACATTCGGTTTGGTTTTCCCTTAGACAAATGCAGGGAATGAGCCAGATGCAGAGGACGAGCAGGTATGCTGTGAGGCCTTGGAGGTCATGACTCTGTGCTTCGCCCTTATCCCTACTGCACTAGATGCACTTAGCAAAGAGAAGGCCTGGCAGACCTTCATCATTGACCTTCTGCTGCACTGTCAGAGCAAGTGAGTCACATGTTATTCATTCTGCAAGCATACAAAGACAGCATGAATCCTCCATTTTCTGCATGACTTGGTTCAAGAAGACCAAGTCTTCTTAATTTTTTTAATTGATCTTCTGGTCCCAGGTCTGTTCGTCAAATGGCACAAGAACAGTTTTTCCTCATGGCCACGAGGTGTTGTATGGGACACAGGCCACTCCTATTCTTCATTACCCTCCTCTTCACAGTTTTAGGTGTAAGTGTTTGGCACCTTTTTCTTCCTTATGTGTTGAAAAACTTTTTTGTAAAGTCCCTGGTGCCTAAAAATTCCCTAGTTTTCTCATTTATGTATCTTTTTGTTTCTAGAGCACTGCAAAAGAACGAGCCAAACACGCTGGTGATTACTTCACCCTCTTGAGGCACTTGCTCAACTACGCATATAATAGCAACATTAACCTCCCTAATGCAGAAGTTCTTCTCAACAATGAGATTGACTGGTTAAAAAGAATCAAGGTGTGGTCGCATACAACATTTTCAATTCTGCTTTTGTGGCCTTTAATCTTGATTCTCATTTAGCTTGACTGCACACCAAAATATACATTTCTTTGTTCAGGATGAGGTCAAGAGAACTGGAGAGACTGGAGTGGAGGAGACCATTTTAGAGGGCCATATTGGTGTGACCAAAGAGTTACTGGCTTTTCAGACCCCAGAAAAGAAGTACTATATAGGCTGTGAAAAGGGGGGAGCAAACCTCATCAAGGCAAGCCATAAAATACCTATATATACACACACACACACACACACACACACACACACACACACACACACACACACACACACACACACACACACA
>JBBJLR010000002.1:5813113-5825784 GCA_037577145.1 Brachypetersius gabonensis | reverse complement strand
ACACACACACACACACACACACACACACACACACACACACACACACACACACACACACACACACACTTTGGAACTATTTCATTTTCAAATCTGGGTTCTGAGCTGCTATTGGCACCTAATTTTATTCGTTTTTCCCTTTCTACAGGAGCTAATAGATGACTTCATCTTCCCAGCCTCTAATGTGTACTTACAATACATGAAGACTGGAGAGTTCCCCACTGAGCAGGCAATTCCTGTGTGTGGCAGCCCTGCCACCATCACTGCTGGTTTTGAACTCTTGGTTGCACTTGCTGTTGGATGTGTTCGCAATCTCAAACAGATTGTTGATACGCTAACTGACATGTACTACTCAGGTATGGATAACTTCCATTGTGGATTCAAAATTGAAAGTTTTGTTATACATACAAATAACAATCAGTGGACAGTGAAATTATGAAATGCCAACAGGCAATTATCAGTAGACAAGGGAGCAATACAATATAGTAGAAACTGAGTGCATTTAGACATTATTATGTAACATTACAATAAATACAAGTGACAACAGAATACAAATATTAACTGGACGTAGAGATACATGGCAGCATACAGTAGTAGTATAAAGTAACGCAGTGTGTTTTGCAATAGAGAGAATACTTAAGCAATTTTCAGAACTGGTGCAAAACAAACCGACAGTGGAGACTCTTGAGCATGGGAGAAGTCAACTATATGCAAATGGACCATTTTATTGTGCATTAGTGTTGGTGTTGAGGGCAAATCTGGCAATTTTGTAGTGAAAAAAGTTTCACTTCAAGTTTGTTTAGAATAATGTGTACAGTATGTCAGAATGTGATGTGAGAATTTCATCTGATAATTCAACTTGTTAGCCTTGTTTGAGTTTATTTATTTTTAATCAAATATTTGTCCAAGGTTGCGAGGCACTTACAGAATGGGAGTACTTGCCCCCTGTGGGCCCAAGGCCCAGTAAGGGCTTTGTGGGACTAAAGAATGCAGGTGCTACATGCTACATGAATTCAGTCATCCAGCAGCTCTACATGATACCACCCATCAGAAACGGCATTCTGGCTATTGAAGGCACAGGCAGTGATGTCGATGATGACATGTCTGGAGACGAGAAGCAAGATAATGAGGTATGACCTAAAGATTTGAAGTAGGTGCATATGATTATACATTTATAGTGAAACAATGTGCACAAAAGCCTCCAGGCATATTCAACATTATGTTCTAAATAAGGTGTTGAAATATTATTTACGTCTGACACAATATTACTGTGAATAGTAGCTTGGACTATTTTAAAAGTTGGAATCTGTGCATGTATTCAATTTTTGTTCTTGCAGAGTAATGTTGATCCACGGGATGAAGTCTTCAGTTATCATCACCAGTTTGATGACAAGCCGTCACTGAGCAAATCTGAGGATAGGAAAGAGTACAATATTGGAGTTCTGCGACACCTGCAGGTGATATTTGGACACCTTGCATCCTCCAGGCTACAATATTATGTTCCAAGGGGCTTTTGGAAGCAGTTCAGGTAAAATACTATTTTATATTTTTGAACCAAGTTCACTAGTATTAGGCTAATTATGCATAGTCTGATAATAATAACTAATAAGGTGTTGCCATTCCTGTTATTGGAATAAACATTGGATGTTCAGATCAAATATGCATCTTTTACTATGCAGGTTATGGGGTGAGCCAGTGAATTTGAGAGAGCAGCACGATGCCCTTGAGTTCTTCAACTCACTTGTAGATAGCTTAGACGAGGCTCTGAAAGCACTCGGCCATCCTGCCATGCTGAGCAAAGTGCTTGGAGGGTCATTTGCTGATCAGAAGATTTGTCAGGGCTGCCCTCACAGGTTGGCATTGTTATCACACTAGTAATCATAATGGTATCATAAATTTGGGTTGATGTGTTAGATGTTTGTTTGTTTGCTTGTTTGTTTTCTAGATATGAGTGTGAGGAATCCTTCACAACGCTGAATGTAGATATCAGAAACCATCAGAATCTCCTTGATTCCATGGAGCAGTATGTGAAGGGGGATTTACTCGAGGGTGCTAATGCCTACCACTGTGAAAAATGCAACAAGAAAGTATGTTCTGTGTTTTGAAGTGCATGTGACATGACTGATGATTTTTGTAGCAATGGATTAACTTGTAACCTCTATATTTTAGGTGGACACGGTAAAGCGCTTGCTTATAAAGAAACTGCCTCCAGTTCTGGCCATTCAGTTGAAGCGATTCGACTATGACTGGGAACGGGAGTGTGCAATTAAATTCAATGACTACTTTGAGTTTCCTCGGGAGTTGGACATGGAGCCTTACACTGTAGCAGGAGTAGCCAAGCTTGAAGGCTCCGATATGCATCCTGAGAATCAGGTATGCCACACATATATAGGTCAGACTGTAGTTCCCATTGGCCACAGCACTACAGACTGCAGATTCTGCATCATTAAAGGGACCCTATTATGGGGGGAAAAACATTTAGTTCCCTGTCCATGTGGTACTTACATGTAAATCTGACCGCAAAACAGCCTAGTTTGAACTTCAGTTGTTTTTTATTTAATGACTGCCACTTTATTTACATATCTACCTATTCAGTCTGCAGCAGTTTACTATGACCATTCAGTTGTTACATGGAGTGTTTCAGCTTCAGCTGTTTTTGAAATAAGACACAACTTAGCAGCCATGTCATTCCTAAAGAACCAATAGCAAAAAAATTTATTCTAAAAGTGGTTGGACAATGAATTATGACTAGTCTTAATATCTAAAATAATGGAAGTAAATCACAGGATGAAAAATAAAATAAAATGCAAGAAAAATGTAGGAATATGAGCTCTTTTAAATTGACCTAATGCAGCTTATCAGCTAAATGGTTATGAATTCAGAGCATTAGATGGCATAAAACGCTCTCTGCCATGCTTTGGCCCAAGAGGAATCTAGATTTACGTACTTATTAAAATGTTATGGTCTCATTTTGCTGATATTTAATTTCTGAGCATGAATTTTATTTGTACAGTTGCCAATGGTTCTACAACTTCTCTTTCTTTATTCCAGCAAGTGATTCAGCAAAATGAACCTTCTGAGCCAGAGCCACCCTGCAGTTCACGCTATAGACTTGTGGGAGTGCTTGTGCATTCGGGCCAGGCCAGCGGAGGCCACTATTACTCCTACATCATCCAGAGAAATGGCAGCGGTGGTGAGGGTGAGCGGAACCGCTGGTACAAGTTCGATGATGGGGATGTCACAGAATGCAAGATGGACGACGACGAGGAAATGAAGAACCAGTGCTTTGGGGGCGAGTACATGGGTGAAGTGTTTGACCACATGATGAAGCGCATGTCCTACCGTCGGCAGAAGCGCTGGTGGAATGCTTACATCCTGTTCTATGAGCGAATGGACTCTTTGGACAAGGACAGCGAGCTGGTAAAGTACATCTCTGAACTGACTTTGAGCAGCAAGCCGAACCAAGTGAAGATGCCTTCGGCCATTGAGTGCAGCGTGCGCAAGCAGAACGTGCAGTTCATGCACAGCCGCATGCAGTACAGCCTGGAGTATTTTCAGTTCATCAAGAAACTGCTGACAAGTAATGGTGTCTATTTAAACCCACCTCCAGGTAAAACCAGCATCTCTAATATGTTCTATTTGGTTAATTTTTCCAAATAAATATCAAAGAAGTGTAATTGCAGCTCTTATAGAGACTTTAGCTGTCAGTCTGCTGTGGGCTTGTCTGCATAAGTACTTACCTAAAGGGATGAGAAGCACTGGTACTCTGACAAGTACTTTCACTCTTCTGTTTGGATTTGAATGTCACACTGAGACTAGTGCTTACGGGTTTGACTCAGTCATCCAGAGAATACAAGTAAATGCTTTGAATGTTTCTAAATATGTGTGCTGAGAGCCATATAAATATCTATTTCTACATGTTATTTAATCTTTACTGTGTTTTATACTGACATTCATTCAAATGAGGCCAAAACCACAGAACCATCCCGTTTAAAATAAATTGTTTTAATAGTGCTTTGATTGTCTAATCCTTTGTCCCTCTGAACAAACAAAGCTAATCAAAAAGTAACAACAAGAGTCATATCACAGATGTTTTGTATTTTCCTAGTGCAAACAGAAAAAGCAGTGTGCCCTAGGCTAATGTGAGGTAGAATGGGAAATAAATGTTATATATAAAATTTTGCCGTTGTCAAGTGCCATAGTCTCACCATGATGGCCCACATTCAGGGCTTTCAGGTAGTTTGTCGCTGTAAACTGTTTTTTTAGTCTAGCTTATTACGTCTGTGGGATGATTCACTTTTGTTCTTTATCGGTACCTGTGGAAAGCTGTCAAAAGAAGTAATTAGAGAGAATAACAGTTTGTTCCCTTCTCATGATCTTAGTCCATGTCCACATGTACACAGGTATTTCTGAAAACAGAAATATGCTGGCAAAAGCATGCCAAGGCAGCAGGTGGGGATATAACCTTAAACCATAACATCATTACCAGAGATGGTGGGCAAAGACAGTGTCTGTGTTGAATATAATAGCATCCGAAGCTAACTCTTACTGTACATCCAGTATGAAGGACACAGACATCTACTCTGCACATAAGTAGAAACATGCCAAAACTTCTAACAAATTGAGAGCAGTATGTCGGGCATTGTACATAAAAATCTAATGTAAACACTGCACCATGAGTCATGAGTGGCGCACAGTATGAAGTGAAACGATCTGTTTTTCAAAGTACTGTGCATGTGTGGACATGGCCTAGACATGGACAAGTTTGGTTGTCTGTCAGTTTATGGATATTTTTGAATGACTGTCAGTAAGCTGCTGTTGTAGTGTTCTGTTGTTTTTATCAGTGACTTGCATTTTGTAAATTATTTTTGTTTTATGTTTATTTATTTTCACTTAGGTCAAGACCATCTTTTGCCCGAAGCAGAAGAAATGGCTATGATAAGCATTCAGCTCGCTGCTAGATTTCTCTTCAGCACAGGGTTCCACACCAAGAAAGTTGTCCGTGGTCCTGCTAGTGATTGGTATGTTTATTTATTGGCTTACTCATTTATTTTTGGTAATCAGATCGTTGAACACTATATTTAAGGTAATCTCAAATCAAAGATTAGCCTGAATAGTCATTAAATTAAAAATTACAATTTCTTTCTAGGTATGATGCTCTATGCGTTCTGCTTCGACACAGCAAGAATGTACGCTGCTGGTTTGCACACAACGCCCTCTTTGCCTACACAAACCGCTTCTCCGAGTACCTGCTTGAGTGCCCCAGTGCTGAGGTCCGGGGAGCCTTTTCCAAGCTCATAGTATTTATTGCACATTTCTCTCTGCAAGATGGGCCCTATCCATCACCGGTTGCCTCACCAGGACCATCTAGTCAGGTTAATTGGCAGGGTGCCTAAAGAAATGAACACAAAAATGTATATCTTTGATTTAACTGCTGTTAGTCTTTTGCTTTTCCCTCATGTTTTTTATGATTTTGGCCTAGGGCTGTGATAATCTGAGCTTAAGTGACCACTTGTTCCGTGCGGTGCTCAACCTGTTAAGGAGAGAGGTGTCAGAGCATGGCCGCCACCTGCAGCAGTACTTCAACCTGTTTGTCATGTATGCCAACCTAGGTGAGGAACCTGAATTTTGTGAACCTAAATCTGTGATGTGCCTCAAATTGAACCAGGAGTTAAATGAACCTGGAAGACCAGCCAGCAGTGAAGGCCAGTAACCAGGAATGTGTTGTGCTACATAGTGGTGGATATTATACCAAAAACAGTCTTGACACTAACCTATAACTTTTTTTAATTTTAATTGTGCTTTCATGGGTCAAAAACAGTTCTAATTCACTTTTACCTGTGAATTTTCTAGGACTGAAACACCTAAAATATTTTTTTTTCATAGTATGGGTCTTCTAAATAAGAAGTTCATGATCTGCAAAGTTAGCCTTGTTTACTATACTGTTCAATTGGAAAATGCTATTCAAGTTTAACATTTTTAAAATGCTATTTGATTGGTACAGCCAGTTTAGATTAGGCCTAACTAGAATTCAAGATTACAGAAGTGTGTAATTTGACTTAACTGCACTACTTCAGTTTGTTGTGTAGCCTTTAACATTCATTACCTCTGCTGTCTCCTGCAGGCTTGGCTGAGAAGACACAGCTGTTGAAGCTCAGTGTGCCGGCCACGTTTATGCTGGTGGCTCTGGACGAGGGCCCAGGCCCTCCCATTAAGTACCAGTATGCAGAGCTAGGAAAGCTGTACACAGTGGTTTCGCAGCTTGTGCGCTGCTGTGATGTAGCATCCCGTATGCAGTCCTCAATCAATGGTGAGTTTGGACTGATTTTGTATTCTGTAAAGTTTTGTTCCCAACTTCAGTCATTGTTGTCCAATGAAGATTTACATCCTTGCTCAGTGTTACATGACTGACAAAAGCAGCCATCTCCAGGCATCAGTGCCACGTTGGCCTTGCCTAGAGCTGAGGGCATACTTTACTTTTGAAAAGTACTGTAAGAGTATATACTCTGTTAACATGAACGTTTTTCTGGTACATCTTTCATAATAGGTAACCCTCCTCTTCCGAATCCGTATGGTGATCCCAGCCTGACACAGCCCATAATGCCTCTGCAGCAGCTGGTGGCTGAGATCCTGTTTGTGCGCACTAGCTACGTGAAGAAGATCATTGAGGACTGTAGCAACTCGGAGGAGACCATCAAACTTCTGCGCTTCTGCTGTTGGGAGAACCCCCAGTTCTCTTCCACCGTGCTCAGTGAGCTCCTGTGGCAGGTAACAGACATGGCATTCAACCTTTTCGTATAAGAGCAGCTTTGTTTTTTGAACTTTCATTTTGATTTAAATCTTAGTTTAGTTTGTTGTCTTTGCTTTTTTAGTTTGGGTTTAAAAGTCTACAACTGCGTAAAGGTATTAAGCAGACAACTGTTTTAATTTAATGGTTTGGATTGTCTTTTTTTTTTTTAAAGGTTGCATATTCCTACACATATGAGCTAAGGCCTTACTTGGACTTGCTGCTGCAGATCTTGCTCATTGAGGATTCCTGGCAAACTCACAGGTCAGGTCCTGGTAAACAACGGCTATGCTAGTGGTTTTCAAATGGTCAGTTATTGAAATAATAATCTTTGGATCTAAACTTCTTTTATGGTCCACCAGGATACACAATGTGCTGAAGGGAATTCCGGATGATCGTGATGGGCTGTTTGACACCATCCAGCGCTCTAAAAACCACTACCAGAAGAGAGCTTACCAGTGCATCAAGTGCATGGTGGCTCTATTTAGTAACTGTTCGGTGGCTTATCAGATCCTTCAGGTACAACAGATATAGGAAACCATGCATATTTACTTTTTTAAAAAAAACACTTTTTTGGTCGTGCTCTTACAACCACGAGCTCTTTGTGCTTACAGAGTAATGGGGACCTGAAAAGGAAATGGTCATGGGCAGTAGAGTGGCTTGGTGATGAACTAGAGCGCAGGCCATACACTGGTAATGCCCAGTACACATATAATAACTGGTCCCCTCCTGTCCAGAGCAACGAGACCTCCAACGGCTACTTCCTTGAGCGCTCTCACAGTGCACGTATGACTTTAGCCAAGGCTTGCGAGTTGTGTCCAGAGGAGGTAAGGGAAATACACACCGCTCTCATCAGCCATAATGACTGAGGCATGTTCTTTGTAGCTTAAATGGTAATAATACATTTTATAGCTAGTTTTGAGAATGAGTGCTTGCAAAAAGGTAAACCTTTACATTGTTTTAACACAGCTTGCAGCACTGTTTCCTTTCCCTTGATTTGCACATATTCTCATTTTTTAAAATAGTTTTAATTGATACATTTCGTGTTTACATTTAATGCTTTACATAATGTCTATTGTTCAGAAATAGAAGTAGTTGTTAATTGATACCAGACTCTAAAATGGAGAATGGAGATCTTTTTCTGACATAGTATTTGCTTTTGGTTGTGCTTCTGACATTTCGTAGTGATGGAAATACTAGCGCCATTTAACTATAGATAGGGCTTTGAGTTTTCGACAATTCATTTCCAGACTTTTATTTTCCCAAAGTGTAAATATTTTGCTGTTGGCGTTTGTATAAATGAGTAGTTCTTTTTACTGTGTTTCCATTTTTTTTATTGATTTTATGAAAGCTTCATTTCTTTAATTTGCTGAACTAGTTAACCTTTAGCGTGTTCAGTTTAGCTTAATTGATGGCCATATGATCATGTTCTATGTTTCCAAACATCAGTAAATCCTATACATCTTTTGACACTTGTACAGTACAGTATGCATTATTAACTGCCATTTCAAACTAGTGTCACTTAATGAAGCACGAGGTGGTGTCTGAAGAGGACGCAGGCCGGAAGCCGTCCTCGCCAAAGCAGCTTTTGCCAGGGGAAGTGACAGGCCAGCAGCAGCACACTGTAAGATTCGTATGCCCTGGCCACACTGGTGCCATCTGCGTAACCTTTTGGTGTTCACAGGGCATGGTGTAGCCAAATCCATTACCCTCTCCCTCAGACAAACAAAAACTAGAGCTCTTAACTGTTTTCTCTTGTCCTCATTTCAGTGTTTTTGAACTCAGACTGTTTCCTCCTCCCCAACTTCAAGTCTCAATGTGTCCTACAGAAAGAGATCGAAAACTCTAAGCCTTGACTATAGTACTTTAATGACTGTCCTTTTGTAAAATCTGTTTAGTGTGTACTTTGGTAGAGAAATTGTGGATCTGATGTCTGACCACAAAGAGTTTATTTTTTTTTTTTTTTTACATCAGCTTGCATGACCAAAAAAGTGTAGAAGTGTTAGTGTTTTTAAACAATCAGGTCCCATGTGATTTATTTCAATGCCTAGGTCAGTAATATCTACAGAATTCATTTTGCATGCAGGCTAAACTTAGCTGGACCTTTTTTTATCAGCATGTTAATTTAGATCAATGTTGCATGTTGTGTTGAAATATTCCCGCTGATTTTCTTGTCCAGTGTGTAGTGACTGTATCTTTGTCTTGTTGTCTGCCATTGTTTTTTGTTGTCCTCTTATCTGTAAAGTTTGTTAATAATAGCCTAAGGAGCATTTTAACATTCAACCCTAAAATATTTTTAAGCACCTCGACTTATTACTGAACTGAAATGTTCAAGCTAAAGTGGGTCTGCATTTAAGAGTACCTTGAGTATACCTGGTCAGGTCTAGAGCAGTTATTTTTTAAAAGGTTATTGTGGGGTTTTTTTCCCATTACATTTAATCGGGTTTTTGTACTTGCATGCAATACAGGATATACAAAGTAATGTTTGTCGTCATGTACATATTAATGCTTTCATTACATGTATTGCATTGAGTTATCCTAAGATAGCTTGGGTTTTGATTGATGAGCAGTTTCTGTTCTTTCAGGAGCCGGATGATCAAGAGGCCCCTGATGATCAGGACTCTTCTCCACCAGAAGACACATCTCTATATCCCCACTCTCCAGGGACACAGTATCAGCAGGTAACACTGATAACCCAAAGGGTCACCCCCTTACTAAAGCTGTACCAAAATACTTGCCCTCTTTTAAAATGTGAGAATGGAAGCTTTGTGGGGTTCCTTTTCATCTTTAAAAGGGTGTTTGGCCAAAAATATAATTCGTATGCAATTTTTGGTCACCCACATTCTAACGTGTAGCTAAGAAGTAGCAGAAGGTCACTTCAAACCCAGATTAATACTGCAGTCTCTGCATGTTAACATAAGGTACACAACTACTTGCATAGTGAAAAAATAGATAGCAGCTTTTTTGGTGTCCATTTTTATAGATGTCTTTTTGGTTAGAAGTGGATTTTGGCCGATTCATTTCTTTAAGATCGAAGAGCTCTGTTTTTGAAGCAATACTAAAATGGTCTTTGCCTTTTCCAGCAGAACAACCTTCCCCATGGTCAGCCCTACACCGGCCCAGCAGCACAGCATATGAACAATCCTCAGCGCCCAGGCATACGAGCACAAGAGAACTGGGAGCCCCCAGAAGACGTTCCACCCACCCAGACGAAGGACTAGCTCTACGCTTTGATCCTGTCCTCTACCCGAACGCTCTCTGGAGAAGAAGCGAGGCCAGGTCCCACCATACAGCGTCACTCCAGAACCTGTGTATCCAGAAAATTCTGCTCCCTGTTCTTCAAACCCTGGGGTGGAGCATTCACTGTCTGCCCTGCAGTATTATAACCTGCCTGCAGTGGACTGTGTATGGTGTCGTAATAAGCCAGGCCTGATGCACTTGTCTCATATGACAGTGGTGTACATATTATATTGTTTTTGACTGTTCAGAACCATCAGCACCGCGTGCTGTTTGGATTTATGAAAAATTCATAACTGAAAAAAAAAGCAAAAGACAAAAAAAGCCCTGTTTTATCACCTGTACTCAGTTGTGAGGTTTGGTCTGCCTTTTGGCCATTTTGGTCATTCAGCTCTAAATAATTTTATCCACGTCAGCTCTTACTTAATCTAATCCAGCTCTGGCGCTAGAGATGGTTGTAGTGTAGGCATGATGATGGAATGGTGGGGTGGTTCTCCTGATACTAGGTTGATGTGAAAGTGGTAATGCACCATTGTTCTGGAAACTTTCATTGCCTTTCTTCTGTTCTGTTATTAATTCAATCATTTGAAAGCTCTAGTTAATATGCTGTAACATTTTAGCATGGCTTCACACCGGACTAGTGTAGCCAAAGGGAAAAATCAGTAACAGCTATAGTTCTTAATCCACAAATCATTTGAAGACCTCCCCTCCCCTTTTGACTTCTTCCTGGTTTTTGATCGAGTGTAAGAAGTGGCTTCTCAATTGCACATAATGTATCCTCAAACTTAATATTTGACAGGCAGTTCTTGGTGGGAATAAATGGATCCTTCTTGATTTATAGGAATTTTAGAAAGAGAAAACGTATATGCAACGATTTGCTATGCCAGGATGCCTGGAGCATTAGTGGACTGTACTCAATTTGCTTGTTTGTCTCTCCTTGGTTGAACCTTGTTTTAGACAAACTATAAGATTGACTTTGGCCACTAGTTGACAGACTTTGGACGCCGTCTGTTCACATTTGCTTATTCTACTTGAACACAGGCTCTGTCTGGGGACTATTCATTGGAGCAGAATGGACATAAAAAGCAGGGTTGTACCATAAAATAACTGCTGGTTAGTCATGTGGCAACTTGAGCTAGGTAAATTAATATTCTTTAGGAGTAAAGGTAAACATCAGTAAATACTGTATTTAATTGGTAACTTGAATGCTTTTTTTTGTCTAAAAATACCAAATACTCCTGCAAATGAAACTATTCTGCCCACCATATATTTAAATATTTTGCTGTTTTATTTTATAGAATTTATTTTGTTGTATTTCACTAAAAGGAAAAAATAGAATTTGATTTAAGAGGAACATTTTTGTCCTTGTGTTATTTTTAAAGATAAGACTGTACAGAGTTCTTCACCCCTCCCCCCTTCTGTTTTGGCCATGGTGTGACGTTGAATTCTGGAGCCAGTCGCGATGTTAACTTTCACTTTGTGAGGTTTTGTGCACACGAATACTACAGACAGCATTGCGCCCTACAAGAATAAAGAATTTGAATCTTGGAAATGTCTCATGTTTATGGGCATGCACTTTAAAAATCCAGGTGTTATATCTGCAGGAACATTAGGGCACGGACATTGAGTTTTTTGAGGACTCATGCCCAACGGCCCTACTTTACCTTTTTTTGCCAAATTGTGTGATAGCTTGATGCACTCAAATGTACTGACTGTAGACAACTAGAATTTAGGGGAGTGGCAGTTTGGTTTTGAACAGCAGACAAAATATTACTATTGAAAATGACCATTGAACAACTTAATTTAACACTGATCCTTCCTAAAATCTTCCTAAAAAATACCATTCAACTTAAAGTAAAACGACTTTACAGACCAGATTTGTTGGAACAGATTTTATTATGAAGCAATACTTTAGTTTTCTTTGTCCTGGACGGTCTTTGTTCCGCGCAGTCTGCCGGTACGACGAGCAGCAATGAGACCGACTTTGCGTCCAGCGGGTGCGTCCCTCCTGATGGTTGAGGGTTTACCGATGTGCTGATGGTTACCACCACCGAAGGGATGCTCAACAGGCTAGAGACAGAAATTTAACATGTCAGCAATCTTGCAGAAAGTGCTGCTTCCACTCAGCTAGGGCTGCAAGGGTTTTTAAATTAAAGCATTACATAAAGCTACACTATTTTTGGGGAAAGTGCACAGCCCATGAATCATCACTCCACATTTAAATAGATAAAACTGAAAGAGGGGGGGGGACTACAATATTCTTTAGACAGGGAACCACAAAACTGCACTACTTACGTTCATAGCCACACCACGGACACGAGGCCAGCAGTTCCTCTTAACCTTGTACTTGTGGTAGGCACGTCCTGCCTTCAGGATGGGTTTGTCAATACGACCACCACCAGCAACAATTCCTTTTGAGCAAACGCAAGCACAGTATAGTGATATTTCTGCACTCAGCAGACAAAGTTTCTTCTTGTTTCAGAAACCAATTCAAGTGCTGCAGGAAAAACAAACTTCTAAACTAGGGATGAATCCAGTACAACTTTAGGATAGTGTCAGCTAAAGTGAAAGTCAACATTTTGTCATAGGTGAACACACCACAGCACACAGTGTGAACAGCATGAAACTCTTCCTCTGCATTTAACCCATT
>JBBJLR010000002.1:5768088-5813013 GCA_037577145.1 Brachypetersius gabonensis | reverse complement strand
AGAGGTGCCAGGCGGTCTTGGGAATCGAACCTGGACTTTCTGATCACAGGGCGAATGCCTTAACCACTAGGCCACCAACTGCCCCTTTGTCAAAGTATTTTGACAAAGATTCATTTTCCCTTCCCACCACAACTGAAGTTTTCCTCTCTAGAAAACAGTATTTACTACTCATATATGTAGGGCTGAATGCTGGAGATCATGTTTGCTCGTATTTCATAATTGAAAACATACTGTCCAAGCTGATGGGCTGCATGTGCCAGGCTGATAATTTTCAGGTGAGTTCAGACATTTCTGCTTGGAGCCTTGAGCAGAGGTAGTAACAGCAGTTACAACTGCTTGACCTCTTCTGTAGACGAAAGTCTGGCTTTATGCAACTGAACCACTGGTATGAAAGTCCGGCTTTAAAACATTGAGCTTCCATTGTGAGAAACGTCAAGATCTGATTTTTGTCTTTTTAACCAATCGTATTGTACTTTCTCCAAATTAGCCCCTCAATACTAATATTTATTTCCTGTTCAGGTAAAAACTGGTAAATAATGGGTTGAGCCACTGCTCAAGCCAAATCAGAGCATGTTACCTTGACCTTATCTCTAGGCAGCATAAGTCTAGGCAGTGCCTCAGTTTACTGACTTCATCACGCGACTAATTTAAAAAGCATAATGGTCAAACTACATAACTTGCAGTAATAACTGCACGCTGCAACCAAGCAACTCACCGACAACGGCTCTGTTAGCTGAGGAGATGACTTTCTTGGAGCCAGAGGGAAGCTTGACTCTTGACTTCTTGGTCTCAGGGTTGTGGGAGATGACAGTGGCATAGTTTCCAGATGCACGGGCCAGCTTGCCCCTGTCACCAGGCTTCTCCTCCAGACAGCAGATGATGGTACCCTCAGGCATGGTGCCGACAGGCAACACGTTGCCAATGTTCAGCTGAGCTACAAGTCAAACATTACATCATCAGTATTTGTACTTACATGTAATACAGGATATACAGACTGCGAACAGCATGGCTATTTACCTTTCTTGCCACAGAAGATGAACTGTCCAGTGTGGATGCCCTCAGCTGCAATGAACAGTTCAGTCCTCTTCTTGAACCTGTATGGATCACGGAATACCACCTTGGCCAGGGGGGCTCCACGGCCAGGGTCATGAATGATGTCCTACAGAAAAAGTGGTAGGATTAGACGCAAGTTCAAAAAAGCTAGATCACAGTCACCAAGATATCTTAAGACGCTTTTACCTTCACAATTCCCTTGATGTAGCCATGGCGTTCAGCAAAGTCAATGTGGCGGAGCTTGGCGGCTCCTTTTCTGTGCTTGACATGGGCTTTGAAGACGGAGCCCGCACCTTTCCTCTGAGCCCTGATTACACGTCCCATTGTGGGTCCTGCAACAAAACACAGACAAGTTTTAAAGACACATTTAGTAGAGCTCCTCGCCACTACACCTACCTTACTTTTACAACAATTTTATTAACCACAATTTCTATTACATAGAGTAGTCTGAGGCAGCTTCAGCAAATTCTGGACATCCGGGAACACTAATCTGACTTGTTACCACTACCTGAGTCTTATAAACCCACACTTCACCCTATATAGACTAGTCTGAAGCAGTTTTAGCAAACTCTGGACATTAAGGCACTAACCTGCCTTAGTACCACAATCTACTCCAATAAAAGCAACCTTTTCCTTTCATAAGATAGTCTGAAACAGTTTCAGCACATTCTGAACATCGTCTCACAATCATCTGCCTTGCCATCACTAATTTAAAAGCACTTTACTCTTTATAAAATAGTCTTGATATCTTCAGCTACCAAGTCCTGCAACACCATATTTCACCCTTTATAGAATAGTCTGAAGCAGCTTTAGTACATTATGGAAATAATTTCACATTCACTTGCCTTGCTACCACTACCTAGTCCTATAGACTCCACTTCATAACTTTTAAAATCAGCTGTACACAAACAGTCCAATGACTCGCCTACTAACACCAAGTGCACATCCTGTAAACAAGACCATTTTCTCTTAAAAGCTAAGAGGAAAATAAAAGGTTTACCACCCCACGACCTGAATAAATCATTTTGACAAAAACATCATGATTTACACCCAGAACTACGAAAACACTCCACATAGCAATGCTAGCTGCTAGCCTATTGACAAAACACAGCCTGTCAAAATCATTTAAGGCACTACAGCTTTTCAAAGCTTAAACACTTAATTTAACAGTCACGGAGATACAAAAATTAACTCGACATAATACGAACACAACTAAAGACGAGCTATGCAGCTCCTGTAGCTGCCGGAGCCATAAAATACAAGGAGAGGCCTCAATGTGGACCTCAAAAGATTAACTTCTGAATTCAGACTCCATGTCAAAATCGAGCAGCTACAGAGACGAGGGAGAGGGGACACGAACGTCTCTAAACGAGTTTAAGGTATGGATGGGTACAATTTGAGCCTGATTGAGTGTGGATGCGACAGAGAGAGAAAAAGTCCGTGTCCATACCTAAACTTAGCTGAGGGAAAAGAAAGAGCGATGGAGAGAGAGAGGATTTCTTCCGGGGGAGAGAAATACTACAGCGCCACCAGCGGCTGGATCACCCAAAACCAATACCACCGTTTGAGCTCCACAGTGTGTTTGTATTGGGACACCTTTCCCAAGGTTTGTGCTCGGCCCCTTACTTACTTAATACTTTATGCTTAATACTTCAGTATGCCACGACATTTTGGACAACACAATGCTTCCAACTTTGTGGTGTGTTTGGAAAAGGCCCTTGTTGTGACTAATTGTACAGTTCTGTTATTTATTTTTCATTATATTTATTTATTTGGACCGACATTTATGGCAACATTATTTTTAGGGTGGCGTGAAAGTTTGGGGCACGCAATGTTTTAAAGGCTGTTTTGTGAAATTGAGTGTCAGGACAGTGTGTGTGTGTGTGTGTGTGTGTGTGTGTGTGTGTGTGTGTGTGTTTTGTACATGTTTTTAATACTTTAATTGTGGCATTTATATTTAAGACCATAATGACCGAGGTAAAGCTCAGGGAGGTAGTCCTGCTGTCTGTGGGATAAATGTAACGAATGTAAATTGGCCAGAAGGGGGCACTGTCGGATTGATTGTATCTCTACGTTCTCACAGATCAACCCGAATAATCTAACAATTTGTTTAATATTTTGTAGGTCCCCTCAAAACAGCTCCGACACCATGAGACATGGACTCCACAAGACCTCTGAGCGTGTGATGTGGTTTTTGGCACCCTCGCTTCCTTTGAATATTGATATATTTTTTTATTATTTGTATTGTATAGTGTACTTTTTTTTTACTGTACTGCTGTTGTATAGTTTTCATTCCATAGTTTTGCTGCTCTTACCTCTGTATTGTCCACTTTCTACCGTAGCAATGCAAATTTTCTACTTGTGGGACTAATAAAGGTTTATCTTATCTTATTTTATCCTATCCTATCTTAATTAATTAGACGCGTTTATCAAGCACATCCCGTAGATGCTTGATCAAACTGAGATCTGGAGAATTGGGACCCCAAGTCAACACCTTGAACTCATGTTCCTCAAACGATTGCTAAACAATATTTGCAGTGAGGTATGTCATATTATCTTGATGAAAGTGACCAGTGGCCATTAAGGAAGACCATTGTCATGAAGGTGTGTATTTGTTCTGCAGCAATGTTTAGGTAGATGATCAATGTCAAAGTAACATCCTTATGAATGCCAGGACCCGAGGTTTCCCAGCAGAACATTGCCCAGGGCATCACACTACCCCATGCCAGCTTTCTCCCTCTTCTGGGGGAACTTGTGCCCTAGTGATTAGGGATCAGCCCTTGTAATCAGAAGGTTGTGAGTTTGAATACCATTACTACTAGTGGGACCTCTGAGATACCCTTAAGAAAGGTACCATCCCCACACACTGCTCCCTGGGCACTGTGTTCCTGGCGGTCCGCTGCTTCACTTGGGTAAAAGGGTTAAATGCAGAAAATAATTTTATGCTGATCACACTGTGTGCTGTGGTGTGTGATCACAAAAGACAAATGGACACTATACTTTACTATACTATATGACATTCACTACACATTCTTTACTGAGCCCTGTTTGCCCATTACCCTGCTGCCAGGTCACGGTGATCATTCACTAGATCACTTTTGGTAGATACTTTGCTCTGCATATCAGGAACAACCCACAACGCTAAATTAATCAAACCCAACAGTCATAACAGTAAAAACCATTCGTCTTATCTTATTTCATCAGGATAATGTGCCCAGTCACACTGCAGAACTGGAGGAATGGTTTAGGAAAGATTCAAAGAGTATAATAAAGAGTTTAAGGTGGCACAAGAGGGATCTACACAATATTAGGCTGTCTTTTTATTTTTTGTGTTGTCTTTATCTTTTATTCTCTCTTGTTGCACTAAGCATACAGATGATACAAGAATTCCCTTTGGGATAAATACAATTCTTCCTTATCTTTTAATCTTATCTATTTCAACAGGCTAATGCATCCTGTCACACTGCAAAGCTGGAGGAATGCTTTGATGAAAACAGCAAAGAGTTTAAGGTGTTGTTTACCAGCTGTTTTGGTGGTACCTACACAACATTAGGCTGGGGGTTTTATTGTCATGGCTGATCGATGCACAAACATGACAGAAGGAGCAAACGTGTACAAACAATATGCACAAATTCAGACTGTTTTTAGTGGTAGAGACATTCTGAAAATACTTATTTTATTTCTGAAAATACTTATTTTAAAGGTCCATGCAGCCTTTACATTGGCGTACACTGCGTAGATGCTGCAGAAGTTTGATTCAATTGGACTTGCGAATCGGTTCGACTGAACAATTAGAAGTGAGCGGTTCATACAAATCGATTCCTTCACGTCGTTATTTCAGTGATGTAAAATAATAGCACTGTCGGCGGTCATCGCTGTTTTAGTTACTGTGCTGTCTGTGTGGTTATGATGGTTGTTTTGTGTTGATGACAGGGTTATCTTTTGTTCTAAGAACAACAAGGCCTTCACCACAACAGACGTCTGTTGCTGGGTCCAGGAAGCCTCGCGAGACTTGGTATTGTGCTGTGCTTTGCTGGTTCGGCCATTGAAATCTCGCGATGCTGCGCTCCGTGAACAGAACGGTGGACGGAGAGCCGGTTTGCAGTTCAGACCTCGACCAACTTCAGGCTCGGATTTAATATTAATCTCCCTCACTGCCGGGCACGGCTGTGTGCTGGAATAAAGAAGAGGGCACATATATTTAGGAGATCTGTTTGGTTGGGTTCGGGCTCGGCTCGTTTTCGGACAAACTGAGAGAAAAGGACGAGTGACGTCGTTCGTAAAGGAGACTTGGCTCTAATCCCTCGGCTAGCTTAGCTGGCGTGCTAACAAAGAAAATCTTCTCTGAGAAGGAGTAATCCTCACTAATTTTCTTTAGTTATGAGTCATGTGGTCGTCGACAGCTCGCACGGTCTAGATCAGCAGGTAAGCGGTTTGTTCTCCGTTCTCTGATCTCCAGAGAATATTTAATGACTCTTAAATGTATTTTATTTCTTCGTTTATTTCTAGCCTTTTAGACGGTTGGAATGTCTTGTTTCCTAACAACTAGAACTAGACCGAGATGCTTGCATTTCTGAAATTGCAGTGCTCTCAGAACTGTAAATTTGTAAAACAAACAAAAAAAACCCCCAAAAAACCTTTGTTATTGTCGTGGGTGACCCTTTCTGTGGCTGTTGTAACCCAGGTTTAATGTTGATGCTGTTTGTGGTGTTGTGAGAGGGAAGGTTTATAATAAAAATAATGGTGGAGCATCATGTTTGTGCAGAAACATTCAGCTTGAGGCCTAGGCAGGACTGAAATAGCCAGGAGTAGCTGGTTATTAAAAAACAGTGACCAGGGTGGTCTCGGGTGGTGGTCAGTGTGGATGCCCAGATCTGTCAGGCAGCCCTGTGAGGATCAGTGAGACAGGCTGCTGCTGAGTTCAGCCCCCCTCCTTCTCTTCCAACATCTTGTCACCATCACCGTTCGTCGGACATTTTGTAGGTCTGGTCATCAAATCTAACAAAGGACCACGAACCAGCCACGTTTCGCCAGTCTGTAAATTTGTATTTATTTCCAAAGGTATATGCAGTCGATTGTCGACGCTTCCCCTCCCCCCTACGACGTCACCTGAAGACTGTCAACCCTGTAATCCAGTCTGCAGCTGATGCGTCTCTTCCTTGATTGGCAGTGTCTGTGCTCTTACAGATCGATTGCAGCAGCTCTGATCACCCAGCATCAGATCACAGATGCATGGCATCACTAGCTTGGCATCAAAACACGAAGGGGTTGTTTACAAAACAGCAAGCATTCATGTCTGAAGGCAGGCAGGTTAGGGTTTCTGTGCTGTTCAGGATTTTAGGTACAGCAGATGAAAGTGTATAAGTATCTCAACAGTGATGATGATAATGATCTCATTTAAATCTGATCAGATCCCAGTTGCATGGTATCGGCAGCTGGTGGTTAGGGAGTTACCTCATATGATCAGAAGGTTGTGGCTTCGAGTCCCAGTACTGCCAGTGACACCACTGAGGTATCCTTGAACAAGAGACCGTCTCCACACCGGCTCCCCTGTTAGTGGCAGTCCCCTGCTTCACTTGGTGAATGGGTCAAATGCAGAGAGAGAATTTCATATTGTTCCTACTGTGTGCTGTGCAATGGTGTGTTCACGCGTGACTGTAAGGGGGTCACTTTATTAACTCAGGCACATGGTGCAAGGGTTGTTTACAAAAGAGCATTTGTGTCTGAAGGCAGACAGGTTAGGGCTTTCTGTGATATTCAGGATTTTTGCTGCAGAGGATAATGATCAAAATGAGCAGCAAAAATGCTCAAGTCTAAATTCCTGATCCAACGAATGCAGCCGCAGGTGTTTTCTTTTTCAGCATGCTGCGAAAACTGCATGTTAAAAGTTGATTTATAGCAAGAATGTGTCACTTCATGTAGTAACTTCTTGTGGACTTTGACTTTTCCAGCTTTCTGCCCTAGACTTGAACTCTGCTGATGGGCAGGGTGGAGGCACTGGCAGTAAGTTTCTCATTTTTTAATCTTGTCTTAGGTCACATATTGCAAATTATCATACACAAGAAAACTTATGTTTATGTTTAACATGCTTTACTTTTTTCCAGAGCGTTACATTCCTCCTCACTTGAGAAACAAAGATGCCGCTAAAAATGGTAAGGGTTTTATTTATTTATTTTTATTGTATCAGCAGCCCTTTCTTTGTATTGAAAAACAAATACATATAAGTAGAATTTCTTACATTCTAATGATGAGTTTATAACACTACCCCCCCCCACCCCCCCCTTCAGAACATTCATTTGTTTTTGTTTGCCCAATTTAAAATGGGCTAATTTAAGGCAGTCCAGTATGTTTTTATTTCTTTTTTTTGTATATAATATATATAAAATGAATTGATGGGGTACACCACATTAATTTGACAAAGATTGTCAGAATCAAATTATTTCTCTCAATAGGTGTTTCTGTAACAAGCTTTCATATCGGATTGCTTGGGTCTAGCTGCCCAGACCTTTAGATTAACTCCTGGATAGTTATGTTACCAGCACAGTTTTGCTGGGTTTTTGAGCTGCAT
Organism: Brachypetersius gabonensis; assembly: GCA_037577145.1. NCBI lineage: Eukaryota > Metazoa > Chordata > Actinopteri > Characiformes > Alestidae > Brachypetersius > Brachypetersius gabonensis. Next base: position 5,805,392 of record JBBJLR010000002.1, on the reverse strand, counting down.
AAACATACATTCTATTGTAGGAAGCTGACATGGAAATGATTTTAAAGATGATCCAAGCTTTTGGCTTTTACTCTAACGTTGTTAAGAAGTTATAAAAGGTTTACTCTGAGACTTACTAGAAAGACCTAAACAACTAGTTCTTGTATTGGTCGCTGCATCATTTTCTTAATTTGACTGCATTTTCATTTTTTCACAGCAGGAAATGCTTATTCCTCTGGTAGACAGAGCGGTTATTCAATGCCACCAGTACTGAGCTGTAAGTTTGTTTTGTCAGCTTTTGCTGAGAGTGCTCTGCATTCCTAAATGCATGAAAGTTAAATTACATATCAAGAGCCAACATATAGGAGCAATAATAAACTCAAAGCTGCCTGGGTGAGGTCAGTGATCTTAACACTTTGAACAGATCAAGGTAAACGAGCCTTACTGCAGTTCACGGTTTTTGTTAGAGAAGCAGCCAAACCTATCTGTGCTTTGTTTGATTTATGACTGCTCACCATAATTAGCTAGTAGTTCTGGTTGTTTGGGTTCGCCTCCTTTTCTCTTTTTCCAGTCGAGTTTATGTGTGTGCTGGGAGAGTTGGCGCTGTTGGCATACAATTCACCACATGTTGCCATTTAAAAAAAAAAAAAAGAAAAGACAAGCAGACACCTTTTTTTACTTTGCGATACTGTTCCACAAGTTTCTCCAAAGCAGTTTCCTCAAAGTTGGCATCCCGAGGGAAACCCCAGAAACAGAAATAACTTTCAGACTGGATGGGATGACCATAGGATTGGTAACTATTAGATTAAGCCTCCATTCTGCTGCTTTTCTCTCACTGTAAAGTAAGGGGTTTCTCTCACTGTAAAGTAAGTGCCCTATGATTTTACTCAGGTTTCCCAAGATATCCAAGTTCCCAGGAACTTTCCTTCTATCACACCTACAGTGGTGGATGGCCCGAGAGATGTGGTATACCTCCATGTATATGCATGGGACTTGTGCAGTGACCCCCACCCTTAGGGCTGACTGATGCTGTTGTCAGTGATGTCACATCATTATGACTTGACCTTAGTGAAAGAAACATCTGCAAACTAATTTGTGCTTTAATTTTATGATATGGAAGCTTGCTTTTGTTCTGCATGCCTTACTGTGCAACTTTTGTTGCTACTAAAATTGTCAGTGTTTGGACTTGTCATGTATGCAAGTGAGGCATAGCTGTTATGCTGGAATTGAATTGAAGAAATGGAAGAAAGGTTTTTCAGCCAACATTCAGTTGCTTGACCAGCGAAAGCAATGCATAGGTTTTTATCGTTTCCAATTGGCTTTTGGAAGTCGACTCTTCACAGCCACGTGAGTGGTGACATCAACCATATATAAGGCTCGGGTAGTATCATACAGTAGTGTCAAGACTAGTTTAAATTTGTACACATTTATTTTCAAGATATTAGTAGTCTATTTTTGATTATTAGGGTTTGAGGAGTAGTTGAAGGAAATTGATTGCTTATCTCAGTAAACATTGAAATGGAGGGAGACCTCATTTTCTGTGTTTTGGTAGTACAGCGAAATGGAAACACTGCAAGCTTGTCTTTTTTACGTTTTGCCTGTGTAACGTAGTGTTGTTTTACATAGTTAGCAATGATCCTCCAGATCTGAATGTAAGGGTTTTTTCCCATTTGAAAATGGATAAGATTAGTCTGCCAGCTATACCTATTTTCTCTAAGGGAGACTGCATGTGAGTTTGACCTGGTGGGCCGACTGGCCTGTTTAATGGTAGGGGAAACACTTTTTTTTTTTTTTTTGTGTAGGCTTTTTTTTTTTGTGGTGGTCTATTTTTTTGTTTTTTCCCGTTTCCTGCTGCTCACAATACTGCTCTTTGTTATTGTATTAAATTTATTTGCTTATTTATTTACTAGAGATGCACCCATCATATATTTCCTTACAGCCAAATTTGTACCTGGCTGTTTTTTAATTAGCATTTTAAAGAAGCTCACATTGTGCATCGACATGTTTCCAGTCCTTTCTACCTGTAGTTGGCAGACATTTGCATTTGTATAAAACTACACGTCAAAGTGCCACATTAGAAGTAAGAGACAGTAGCTCGTAGTCGTGTAATTATTCTGTGACATTTTGTACATTATATTCAGGTGTAGCAGCAGTGCCTATATTAAACATATTGTGTTGGCTTATTAAATTACAACCCAGATATTGGTTGCGTCCACACGTTTTCCAAAATGCTAACTGACTAAATGCAGAAAGGACCATTCTAGGCATCCAGAGAGAGCGAGGGAAGTTGTACTCTCTTTTCTGCCCAACCGCGAATGGCTTGTGGCATTGGCAGGGATTGAGCTAGTCATCTCCCAGTGATTGGGCTGACGCTCAGATGTGCCATTCAGGAGCCCTTAATAACATCTTTAACTAGAGGAAAACCCAATGTGCCAGGTAACTTGTTTCCCCATTGTGACTGGGACACAGAGTTAAACTCTTGACATATATTTCAAAATTGGCTTAGCTCAGAAGATAAATCCTGCCCTACTTACATGACCACTGTAGACCAAACCTATCCTGGAGCACAAAGTGTAGACAGAGTTCTTATCCTTATTTTAATCTTTTCATATTTAATCTTTATTGAATTCACTGATATTGTACATTTTTGAATGCATTTTATTTTGTTTACATTTTAAGTAATGGCTTTACTACTCTTACTAATCTCACATATTGTGTGTGTATATGTGTGTACATATCTTTGGGTAACCTGTTAAATCCAGCAATGTCAGGGTTTACTTTAATATTTATGTTACAGTCGTGATTTTTTTTTTGTTTAAGTGCATGTTGGTTAAGACATTTTGGAAATTTAGTTGTTTTAAATGATCATACTCTTGACCTTTTGTTGCATCTTCAGGTTACATTGTTGGAATTTTGGTAGAATTCGGAATGGAATCTGTTTGGCTGGATCTAGACCTGCTAATGCTCATTTAGGCCAAGTTTGTTACACATACTTGTATTAGCGTTCTCTGTTTGCCTCCAGTGAGGACAGCATTTGATCTGCTCGATGGCACGTTATTGTGGTGGTGCTGGTGCGACTCTGAATGGGGTCATTTTTGGGGGGCTGCTGGTGTGGCTCCAGCTAATACCTGTGTGTCACTTGCAGCCTCTCTTGCTCTCACTGACAGCAGTGTGGCCACGGATGGGAATGAGGACACAGCCAGTGTGCTCAGCTGGGCTGACCGCTGTGGTAAATGTTAGAGCAGCTGGCAGTGGCATGGCATGCCTTTTCATTGCTGTTTTTGGCCAGCAGATCACTCCCACCTGGGTGACAGAAACTTTTCAGGATTGTTCCATTGCTTGGTGGGTAGGTCTGGGTATCGAAATGCAGTTCACAAAGTGCACAGACTGTGTTATATTAGTATTGTCAAGCTCCAAAATATGCACTGGAAAAATATTACCCTACTGATGCAGAGTATATGGAGATTGACATTTGTAAACACTTGCCTGGTATTGGAATTATGGCTGCGATCATGAAACGATCAAATCATGAGTTTGAATATCCACTCACTGATGCTAGTGATGCTGTTTTACAGCCTTTGGAAAAGATGGGGTTGGCAGCAACTACACAATACAATATATATTGCAATAAATGGCTGGATACAGTTCAGTCACAGAACTTGTCTTATGTACAAAGGATGGTTTAAAACCCACATTAATATTGCATAAAGAAACCTGATTTGACAGAATCATAGTATTGCTTTTATGTTTTCTTCGCAAAGGTTGAGTAGTTTAAGAATGAGAACATTCAAAATACTGAAGGAACTTCTGCAAACTATATGGTAGATGTAATTTTTTCTGATGTGCTGGTCACAGCACAGAGAAGCAGAAGACTTCCTGCTCTCGATTACACTGGCAATGCTGGCATGTACGCGTGTGTGAGACTGTATGGCATACTAAGGTCGTTTTAGTTTTTAACAGCACTGCAATTCCAAGTAACTCTACAAACACGAAACTGAATACTGACTGCTAAGTGCTAATCACGGCAGGCTGCAAACTAACTCGCTAACCGCAATCCTACCGACCTTAATGAAAGTAAACAACGGTCACTTTATTTTTATACAACACACCATATGGTAATGAAAGAATTGTGCTCTGCTTATCCAGAACGTGTGAGACAACTCTGATGCCCACCATTGTAACGTCTTTAAAAACAGATGTTAAAAAATTCGAATGATTGTATTTATTACATCAGAATTGGTTTGTGATGGCGGCTATAGGTGTCCACTTCCTTATCCATTGCCGTTACTCACACAACTAACAGGTTTGAAGAGACTCTGAGCCTCTTATATTAGTGTTGCCGTCATCACAGACTAATAGTAGCCTACTTGGACAAGAATTGATATACTTGTACAATTGTTGGGCTGGAGTCACTTATTGATTTATCAGTAATTATTGGTAGCAGCTGTAAAATCAAAGCTTTTTTTCTTTCATCGTGGTGAACATGAGCATTCTCTGCTGTGAATCATAATCTTAAACTCCAGAGCTTCGCATCGTTTATGCACCACAGTATGGTATTTTATTTTATTGTTTAAATCTTAAGTAGGTGTTTTAACAGGTAAATTTTATTGAAGCCTTGGTGGGCTTTTTGTTTGCATGAAGGGAAAAATGTGTTTACATCAAAGATGATGACGCTTTACGTTTATAGCTTTCACATGTATTTTCTGTAACGAGTGTCCTGATTCACTCCGGAGCAAATAAAAACGGCTCAAGGTTTTTCTGTATACAGGAAAAAAAAATCACACTGCAGAGATTGACATTTTTGCCCCGATTAATCAGTTTTTCAGAAACACTTTTGTCACTGGCCCAGATATTTGAGATGGAACCCTTTTAGTCTCCACTTTTTTTTATGGCTGTTTGAAAAGTGGTGCAGTTTGTTAGCTCTGAGGCAAGGTGACTCGAATGCCTGAACTGAATAAGTCTGAATCAGTTTCTTTATACTTTAGACAGACAGCTCGCATGCCTCCATTTATTCCCAGAAATAAATACAGAAGAAAGTGGGCTAGCTAGAAATCTGGTGCAGTGGGAAAGGCTTTTGTGTTGCACTGGGTGATTAAGATCAGTGTTATTGCTACAAACTCTGATACAGCCAGTAAGCCCTGCCTTTGAGTACTCCAGAGAGATTCTCAGTTTTTGACAGGAGCGAACCATTTGACAGGTGTGAAAAAAGGTGACTGAAAGTGAGACATGCTGGCACAGTATCTAGCTCTCTTTAAAAGTGCTGCTACTGCATGATACTGGTAACTCACTAACGTTTAGCTTCATAAACTATTCTTGTCGGTTAAAGAAACCAATGCACAAAAACAGGGTTCCATAAACAAAAATGACTAAATATTTGTATAGCTTTTTAGTTTTTACATATTTTAGTATTTATTGAATATTAGTTGCCCCATAGCTGGCTACCCAATCAAGTATGAGGAAACACTGCAGTACCATATTAGATATCACCTCACACACGGGATACTGAGGTTGAGTTTTCCTGTCACGCACCCCTGCTGTACCAGTAAGTGAGTGCTCCAGGACCTATCTTTGGCCAAGGCTGTTCCATTCAGTTGCTCTTGTTGGCTCTATGTAATAGTGACTGCAAAATACTGTGAAATATTTACATTTACAGTGACAAGAACTCTGATTGTACCGTCATTACTATCTTAGTCAGCCATCTGTACAGTGTATCTGCCTTGTTCTCCTTCCTCTCTATAATGCACATATAATTATAGTGCAATTGTTTTGAACTTGCAAAAAAAGGCAGGTTATTGATATTACCAGCAACAGTAAGAGACAATTTTTTTGTTTTTCTGTGTGTGTCTGATCAGCTTCTTTTGGTGTGTGGTGCAGAGAGGCAAGGGCACAAATAGTCTTTCAGAACATAATGTGGGAAAACATTAAATGACCTGCAGTTTTTTGACTGCATAAAAAACAATTGTGATTATATTTATATTTAACCCTTCTGTGCAAAACGCACCATAACCCTACAGCACAGTGGTAACTGTTTCTAGCGAGAGATTATCAGCTGGTAACTATTATTAGCCTTCTTATTTTAGCCAGGTACATTACTATATCTTATTTTTGCTATGAAGTTGGCAATCAAATGTGCTTCAACTAGCACTACAGCAAACTCATAAAAGCACAGTTATGTAGTGTGTGGTCTCATGTTGCAGCTTTACTCTGGAAGTACTAAGATTTTTTACATTTCGTGATATTTTTGCAGCTCATTCCTTAAACTCCCATGACTTAAAAAGATTGCAATAGATCTGTTTCATGTAATTGTTTCTCTTTGTTTGAAAGTGGACTGTAAAGATGTGCCCGGGATTAAGGCATGGCAAAGCTGACGTGTTATAGCTGCTTCATGTATTTTGAATAGCAGAAATGGTTCCTGACTCTAGGCAACATTTTCAGTGAGCTGGGCTTTTGTTTTGAGAGAGTGTATGAACCGGTTTATCTAGTTCACCTTTTTGATCACAGAAGTAAGACTAGTTTGCCTTCACTTGCTTTTTTGACAACTACTGCTCACTCAACCAGAAGCAGTGAGATCAGTTCTGTTGGCTTGGCTTTTGGCTTCCCGCCCTCAAATGTATGCCATTTTGTCTGCGCCAACTCAGTTGCTTTCTCTGATCTATTTTTCTGTCCTCTCTGAAAGACTCTCCTGGATGGGATGGTGGTCGTACCAATGGCTTTGTTAATGGATACCATGACACTCGCATGAATGGAGGTGGAAACTTTGGACGCGGCCCTCCTCGCAATGACCGAGGTGGCCGTGGCAGCTTTCGTGGGAACAGAGGTGGTGGTACCTTCACCCAACCTATACATAACACAAGTAAGGACTTAAGAGGTTTATGATTAGTAAAAATTGAACTACTTTTGATTATAATAACTGTTTCCATTTTGAAGTACTGTTGTTTTTACAAATTCACATAGCTTCCAAATTTCATTTGAAAGTTTGATTGATCATTTCACTTTGTAGCATTTGTTGGCTTTGAGAACAAAGATGGAGGATGGAATGCAGCTTTGAACAGGGATGCCTACTCTAGCTTTGGAGGACGTTCTGACAGAGGGAAGCCTGCATTCTTTGCTGACAGGGGTACAGGATCAAGAGGAAGGTAAAGAAGACATGAGTTATGAAATGTTAGGCACATCGGTAAACTGTAAAGGCGGAAACGTTAGCGTTAAAGCCAATTCAAAAGCTTAAACACAACTCAGAATACTCAGGGATGCTGTATATTAATCAGAAGGTCTTTGGTCAGGTTTGATCGTGGAGGCTTTGGTGGTGGTGGAGGAATGGGAAACAGCCGATGGGTGGAGGAGTCCAGAGATGAAGAGGACTGGTCAAAGCCCACCCCACCCAATGAGCGTCTGGAACAGTATGTGCTTTAGCTTGCTGCTAATCACACCTCCTGAAAAAGCCCATCTGCTGCTTGATCTAAGCCTTTATTCTCCACTCTCTCTCTCGCTGTCTCTCTCGCGCTCTCTCTCTCACAGTGAATTGTTCTCTGGAAGTAACACAGGGATTAACTTTGAGAAGTATGATGACATTCCTGTGGAGGCCACCGGAAACAATTGTCCAGGCCCTATTGAAAATGTACGTTTGTAAATGATCATTTGCTTTACTTAGCAAACGTGTCCTTCCACAGACCAGCCTAGTAGCGGATTGTGCCTTGCCATTTTTTTCAGTTCCATGATGTTGATATGGGCGAGATCATCATGGGTAACATAACACTAAGCCGCTACACTCGTCCCACCCCCGTACAGAAGCATGCCATTCCCATCATCAAGGCCAAGAGGGATCTTATGGCCTGTGCTCAAACAGGTAGGCTGTTACTCACCTTTCCACTTCCCTCTATGAGCTGGAGATCTCAATATCTATGGCGGTGGACATGGCGAGCTGTTTGGCATTATGCTTTATTACTCGTACTGTGTTTGCTCAGGTTCTGGGAAGACAGCGGCATTCCTGCTCCCAGTGCTGAGTCAGATCTACACTGATGGACCAGGAGAGGCCTTACAAGCTTCTAAAGCCAGCGGTCAGGTACTAATACATAGTTCTGTTCTTACTAACAGAACAGCTGTCTTTTACCTTATTTTTATTTTAGCTGTAACTGTTTAGCTGTAAAAGTTCTAGTCAAAATCCTAACAGCTTTGACTTAATAGGAGAATGGAAAATATGGCCGGCGTAAGCAGTATCCCATCTCTTTGGTCCTGGCTCCAACCAGAGAACTTGCTCTGCAGATTTATGATGAAGCCAGGAAGGTATGTCTAACTAGTTGCTGACGCTTTGTATGAGTTCACTGCAGGACATTCTCATTCTCAGTGCCATGGTGTCTTTCTCTTGTAGTTTGCCTACCGCTCCAGGGTGCGTCCCTGCGTGGTGTATGGAGGGGCTGATATTGGGCAACAGATCCGGGACCTGGAGAGGGGTTGCCATCTGCTGGTGGCGACACCTGGGCGTCTGGTAGACATGATGGAACGGGGCAAGATTGGCCTGGACTATTGCAAGTGAGTGAATAAAACCAGAGTTCAAGTGACTTTTTATATCTTTACGGTTAGTCCTGGTGAAGTTACAAGTTAGTCACACTTATTTGAAATTTAGGCTGACTGATCATTTCCGTATTCATTAAGTTTTCAGTTGTGTTGTCACAACAAACATTTCACTACTCACACATAATTGACAATGGCAATTTGTACGTTAATCGCAAGTATTTATATGGTAATTGTTTGCTAAAATTTAGTGATTGACAAGCTTACTTATTGTAATTACAGCAAAACAATTCTCACTAACACAGATTGTAATTCAGCCTATTGTTTTCTTTACCAGTTATCTGGTTCTGGATGAGGCTGACCGAATGCTAGACATGGGTTTTGAGCCACAGATTAGACGTATTGTGGAACAGGACACCATGCCTCCCAAAGGCTCACGTCAGACCATGATGTTCAGTGCTACTTTCCCCAAGGAAATCCAGGTACAAAAGTCTTTACATACTGAATAGTAATATTTTTTGAATATGTATTTTTTTAAATGTAGAAAACAAATTTGTTTGCAGATATTGGCCCGTGACTTCCTTGAGGAGTATATCTTCCTGGCTGTAGGCCGTGTTGGTTCCACATCAGAGAATATCACCCAGAAAGTGGTCTGGGTAGAGGAGAGTGACAAGCGTTCGTTTTTGCTGGACCTTCTCAATGCTACAGGTAGAGAAACACATTTCCATCCTAGGACTGTGCCAATAGAATGTTCTAAAGTGAATGCATGGTCAAAAGGTTAGATGAAACAAGTAGGGGCAACAATGAGGTATCGAAAGGTTCAATGTTTGTTGCAGAATTTGGCATTCAGTAATTCTGTGTGCAGTGTAATGCATTAATTGTGTGTTTTAATGATCTTGAGGTGTAGATGGATGTCAGAGAATTATTTGCTGTAAAAATGATTACCTGTTTTATACTGCATCTTAGACAAACTTTGTAGTAATATGTTCTTTTTAGTAATTAAAGATGCATTAAGTTTACTGGGAGATTTGATTTTATTTGAAGTCATTCCAAGTGAGGTTCAGGAAAATGCAACTGAAACTCCTGAGAGGCCAGGTAAGTGTGGACTTTTCAGTCCCGCATAACACATTTACATTCCATTGGCCCCCTTGTTTAAGTTCTGTTTTACCTTCATGTGCTTGGCATCTTTGGTAAGATGCTTGTCTGGACATAAGCATTCACTCTTTAGATCTGTCATTTTTCATTTTGGTATGTGTATTTTGCCTGCAATGTGATCCATTTTCCATCCATTTGGATGTTGCCTCTGGAAACCATGGCTGACCATGGTAACACATTTTCCAGTTGTGGTTTCAAAGTCATTTTAAGTGTTATGTCAAAGTAGACTTATTGCTTTAACTCGAATTATGTGTCCTTTTAAAATTGACAAGAGGAAATAAAATTTTCTTGATATGGTGTTTCCATGGTTACCAGCACAACAGCCAACATTAAACAGATAGAGATGAATGTGAGTGGCTGCTTTGCTGAGCTCTCATCTGTATCTTGCCATAGCAACTCGGCACTGAGACAAAAATGCATGTAGAGAAGCCTCGTCGGTCAGTGTTTCCATACCAACGTTATCTAAGCAAAGGCTGCTGCTATTCCTGCAGAGAGCTGCTGGGAAGAAGCTGAGGAGTGAATGGAGTCAATTCAGAGCAAGGCCTTGTTCACTCCTGACTTGCTTACCCCTTGTCCTTTTGTCGAGCTTTGCTCTGATGGCCATTAAAGAAAGAACATGAACAAGCTGTGACAAACATTGAACCCAGATTAACTTCCTAAAGTGGGTATTTTTTTTTTCTTCGTCGTTTTGTTAGATTGTCGCCAAGAATCTAAATCTTTGTCTCTACTGGTATTTTTGTAAAGTGAAGTTCACTTAATGGTTGTCAATGAGTGCAAAACTGTCGATGTCTTGCCACACCCCCATGTTTTTACTGAAATGTTCTGAGCAGCACCCAGCACTCTTTTATTTTCGGGTCCTCATCTCAAGCATATTACACTCGTATTCTGTAGACCTCACGTTTTTATCTGGCTGCAGGCAAGGATTCCCTCACACTGGTGTTTGTGGAGACTAAGAAGGGTGCAGATGCTCTAGAGGATTTCCTGTATCGCGAGGGCTATGCCTGCACCAGTATCCATGGCGATCGTTCTCAGAGGGATCGTGAGGAGGCGCTTCACCAGTTCCGCTCTGGGCGTTGCCCCATTATGGTTGCCACAGCTGTGAGTAGCTTTTGAGTTTCAATTTGAGAGTGTGTGATTCTTTTGTGGTGCGCCGACACGAACCGTATTCCCCACTGTTACAGGTGGCAGCCCGAGGACTGGATATCTGCAATGTGAAACATGTCATCAACTTTGACTTGCCCAGCGACATCGAAGAATATGTCCATCGCATTGGACGAACTGGACGTGTGGGAAACCTTGGTAAGTTCATGAAAATGTTTCTCCATTAAACATCAGTAGTAGAACTGTTTCCAGACAGTCCAGTTTTTCAAATTGTTTGTGTACATTACTATTGGTTTCTTTTGTAAGGGCTGACATGTTTTTCTGACCATTGCAAAAACACATGTCATGCCTTTACACTGCCGGAAAGTTTTAAGAAGACAGTTATGGTGGTAGAGGAAGAAATCTAGAAACAAGTTAACTTCTTGACCCCACGTAGGCAAAATTTTTAGGAATGCCATGCGTTTGCATTCTTGCAGAAAATGTAACACGTTTGCCTTGTGTTAAAATAACATTAGCACCAGGCAGGCCTAGCATCGCATGTATTTTTAAAACCTAAATGAAAAGAATGCAAATATATGCTTTCGTTCTCATTTTTGTGCAGAACGGAACAATTGCTGTGCTAGTTTAATATTTGGCTCAGGCTTAGAGTATTAAAATTTATTCAGATGTTACTAGGCTTACATGAGTGTTATTTATATTAACATGTTTAAACCTTATTAGGCACACATTCTACACTGTATTGTGCTAATGCTGGAAAAACTATGCAGGACTTATTTCTGCACTCAAAAAATGTATCTGAAGTCAAAGAACCAGAGCAATAAGCAGAATTGATAACGCCAATCAAAATCTAAATCTTTGCAATGACCCCCTCTCGAGTGGAGGTGGTTTTAAAAACTGCTGTATTCTAGAGGACTTACTTTAATAACTGGGTTTTACAGGTTTGGCCACTTCCTTTTACAATGACAAGAACAGTAACATCACCAAAGACCTGTTGGACATCTTGGTGGAAGCCAAACAGGAGGTTCCTTCCTGGCTGGAGAGTTTGGCTTTTGAGCATCAGCACAAGAGCAGTAACCGTGGACGCTCCAAGAGGTGCGAGCTTCTCATTTTGTTTTTTTAGATCAGGGGTGGGAATTGTGTTCTTTGAAGGCTGGACTCCAGCTCAGTTTGTTGAGCTTTAAAACTCCAGGTACAGAGTTTAGATAGGAACGACTGTGCTGGACACAAACCTTGATCCCTAGTTTAGGTCTTTTTCTTCAGTCGTGTTTTCTTTTTTCTTCTAAAACTATTTTCTGTGGGCCTTTTAGATTCTCTGGTGGTTTTGGGGCCAGAGATTACCGTCAGATGCCTGGAGGGGGCAATGCTTTTGGAGGCCGTGGGACTCGCAGTGCTGGAGGCCATGGGGGCAATAGAGGTTTTGGAGGTAATAAGGGTAAGTTTTACTATGATTTGCTTTATTTTGGGCAAACAATCAGCATTTTTATAACCGCGTCTCTTGTCTGATCTGTCTCAGGTGGTTTTGGAAGTTTTGTCAGTGATGGCTATGGTGGAAGTTATGGAAACTATGGTGGAAACTACACCCAAGTGGACTGGTGGGGCAACTAAATGTCAGTGCATCGGGTCACCATGCCAAACTAGCTGAATGGAAACCACATGTTAACATAGCCAGACTCTACGCCCTGTGTAGCTTTAAGAACTCGCAGTACATTACACGCTGTGATTCTCTGTCTGCATTCTGAATGGAGCTTAAAGAGAGAGAATGGCGGGTGGCAGAAACAGAGCGTCACTTTCAGATAGGAAACAACATGGACGCCCAGTTATGTGTTTGATATACAATCTTGGACTTAGTTTTCAACTGCACTTTTCTTTCTTCGTTTAGAAACAAAACAAGATGAGGATCATTTATATGTTAATGTACTGTGCCTTTAAATTTAGACAGGAATTTTTTTGTTTCATTATTTCACTGAACGAACTTGGCCAAGAGCTCAATTTCTTTTTGTTGTAAAGACATATAAAAGCTTGTACTTAATCAAACCTTGGCAAACAACGGGATGGTGTGGCTCGAATTGAGTCACAGTTCCATTTGAATTTCAAATTGTCACAGGGATATCATGTAGCCTATAATACAGGCCAGCGAACTAACAGCTCCTGGAACCAGCACAGACGCGGTGGATTCAAGTGTTGATTCCTCCGTGTGGCAACTTTCGTTCTAAGGTACAAAGAGTTCTGAATATTTTTTTTGTTGTTTTTGTTTTGCTCACTCTATCCTGGATAGGCACCTATTTAGGGATATGGTAGTCTTCAAAAAAGGCCATTCCAGTTGTGATGAGAATATTCATGACAAAATGGTATAAACACTCAGTGTTGACCAACACTGTTGTTTAAAGTTATGCAGTGCTGGAACTTGTTACTCCACTGCTTTTAATTGACTTGACAGTGTTTATGGCAGCTAGTAAGTGCCACATGCTAGCCACTGTAAGTGGGCGTTTTTTGTTGTTTTTTTCTTGAAACATTTTGACAGGAAAGTGGAGGATTATTTAGGAAATCAAATAGTTTGATGAAAAACAAAAAAAAAATGTTTCTTCACAAAAAAAAACAAAAAATGTGCCTGCCATTTTGAAGGCAAAGTTCAAACGGCTTCAAACGGACCATAGTACCAAAGCGGCCCTGCCTCTCGCCATGGCCACTTTGGTCGTATACGCATGCTAGTGTTTTGTTTTTTGGTCAAGGGCAGAGGATAAATTCTGTCGCAGGCTTTACTTTATTACATTTTTCTCTTTTCAAGCTGCGTTGGAGGCATGGCTCCTTTTTTCCTAGGCAGAAGCATTCGGAGATGGCTGCGAGTTCTTTTTGAGGCATTGGCAGACATGCACAGGGTTTTTGGGTTTTTTTTTTTTTTTAGTTGGGCCTGGTGAGCAACTGGGCTGTACTGCACTGTGGCGGTCATGATCACTTTGTGGTGGCCAAAAAAACAGGTTTTCCCTTCTTATGATATGTTAATGCTGTCGTCTCCGGGAGTTCATCTGCTCTGATGTAAACTAACCATTGGCTGCAGAGCCAGCTTTCTGCTTCCTTTAAAGAGAAAGGAAGCTCCAGAGAGGGGGAGAAAAAGGATTTGACTTAAGTGCAATAGATTTTTCTTCTCAAGTGTGTTGTGCCTTGACATTTTTTTTAAATTGATGAATTCAAGCAGATGCACTGACAGTATTGAGAACTTAGACGAATGGTGCTACTTAAGTTTAGGTCTAGGCCCATGTATGTTGTGCCCATCAAGTTTTACAAAGTTCTTTTATTGCACATCTAGAGTTTTATATAAATGTCTTGAGTGCGTGTCCTCAAGCTTCCACATATTGTGAATGAAGAGATAGAAACGCAGCTTGTTTACAAAAGGGGAAGGGATCTCAATATTTACCAGGATTTATTTGGGACCAGGGGGATCAGCAGTGGGGAATTTAGCTATTTGCACACAGATTTCTAGATTCTACTTTTGCTGCTAGTTTTGTGTAATTTATTAAGCATTTTTTGAGAAATATTTATTTTTATAAGCCTCAAAGTGATTCTTTGAAAGTTTCAAGAAACTTGACCAAAAGACAGTACAAAAACACTGGCACTTGAATGTTGAATGTCACCTGTATGCGTGAAAATTTCTATACTTCGGGGTAGTGTGAGCTTTTTAATGTTTCAGACATATTGGACTCAGTCAGTATCCACAGCTGTTGAAGGCCTATAGGCCATATTTCTATACAATTACTAATTGGCTCTCGAAATTGGGAAGGGGGTGGGAGGGGGAAACATGCCAAGGTTTGGAATAAAGTGTTCAAATGACCGAATAATTTCTTAAATGTATCAGTGCGAAAAGTGTCCAGTTTCTCCAAATGTGCATTTTATTTTCCTTTTCCTTTTTTTTTTCTCTTTGAAATTGGATTGTGTTCTGTTACGACTTTTATGTTTTCAGTGAATGTCTGGCACATGGCAATCTTAAACATGTGGTTCTTCTCTATTGTTGCATTTGCATACATGGTGCCCCTGGGTTTGGGCTTTTAAGGAGCGGCTAGCAAGTGGTAGTGCTAGCAATAAGTCTTACTGTGGATTTGCAGCTGTGAATTCATGAACTGCAGAGTTGGAAAGAGCTTATTGCTTGCTAGCTTTCCTGAGAACAAACCAGGGCACCTTAGATTTAGGATTTGCTTTATGTAGTAGTGTATGTAGAAGCTATGCACTGCATGAGAAGACTCAGCTGTGCATTTATTGTATGATTTTACCAAAATAAAAGTTTGAAATGCTAATTCCTTACAAAACCAAGCATGTTTTCTAAAACACTCAATGTAGCAAAAAAAATGGGGAAAATCATGTAGCAGCTGTTAATAGTGTGGCTAAAATTTATTGGCGTTTGGAATTCAATTGGCTTAAGTTTGTTTACGACATAAATTCATTCTTTCCTGACCTCATTGTCCCTTGTCTTATTTTCAGTAGAGAACAGTCTTCCATATATTTCAGTGGTAAAGGAAAATAACTGATAAAGCTTCCAGCTGATTAAGTATTAGTACTGTTAAAGCAGAGAGAGAGTGGAATGTCCTTTAGTAATTAATAGTTAAACAGTGCTAGTCTGAGCTAATGGAATATTATGCTGACTTGCATAGACAGCTGATACAGACGGATCAGTAAGGGCATTTTCATTCAGCTGATATTTTCAATGTACAAATCTGTGTTGATGCTCTCACATTTAGTCAAAATGTGGTAACTGGGCAGCTGGTGGCCCAGTCGTTTGCCCTGTGATCAGGAAGTCATGGTTTTGATTCCCAAGACTGCTAAGCACCTCCAAGGAACCCTTGAGCAAGGTCCCGTCCCCACACACTGCCCCTGACTGCCTGCTGCTTCAGTTAGTGAAAGGGTTAAATGCAGAGGAAGAATGTAGTGCTGTTCAGACTATGACGTATGACAGAATGGTCACTTCCATTCTGCTTAGGAAGAAATCCTATTCACAAAAAGCTAGTGTGGCTGTTGGTTTTCATTCTAAACAAGCCAGAGCACACCTAACTGAAGACTTGAGACCAGGTGTCCTGATTGGCTTGACATGGAATGGACATTTCTGGTGTAGTGCAAGAAATAAAATGCAGATGTTTTGGAATAGCAGCCCAGCATTCTGCTCTTCCAGTCAAATCGGTAGTTCATAATGAGTTATGAGTCATTTTTTGCCAATACTAAATGGTTCTGACATTCTTATGAAAGGCCATACGGTTTCAGGATCATTGACTTGACCGGTTTGTTGGTCATGCACTTGACTTTCTGGCTTGATGTGATTATAGTCATTTCTCCTGGACTCTTTAGGCAGTGTTTATCCTATTGGTGGCCCATGGTTTCTAGGATGATACACATTTTAACTCCCAACATCATGGCAGTGCATTTTGTGTTTCTTCTGAAGCTTTCCTCGTGACTATTTCAGTCACTCTTTGTATCCATATCTCTAAACGAGGCACAAGACCCAGGGCAGGGCAGCGAGAATATCTTTAATAAAGGCATTAATGCGCGTGGCAGCTGTTAGGGTTTCCTGAAAAGTTTGCAGTGGCACCCTGTCTCCACCGTCTGCTGGCTGATGTAAGAAGATTGCGGATTGTAATCTGTACGCACCATGCAGGCCTCACAGGCCACCGCCGCTCATCTCCCAGCACTGTTTTACCCAGCTGTAATCCCACAGCCATCTAGAGGATTTTTCTGCCATTAAGTGATGGTTTTTGGAAAGGGGATGCTGCTTAGTGGATGCGCA
The DNA here is from genome assembly GCA_037577145.1 of Brachypetersius gabonensis. Lineage (NCBI taxonomy): Eukaryota > Metazoa > Chordata > Actinopteri > Characiformes > Alestidae > Brachypetersius > Brachypetersius gabonensis. Next base: position 5,788,885 of record JBBJLR010000002.1, on the reverse strand, counting down.
CACACACACACACACACACACACACACACACATACACACATACAAATACAACCCCTCCTCTCAGAGATAGAACCTTTAAATCCACTCAGACCTTCAGTTGGAAACACGGTGCTGACAGCGTGACATGTCAGGGTGGACTCATGGATGTACTTTTGCTAGGTTTCACTTCAGGTGGATGTGTGTTGCAGCTGATCAGCAGGTAAGCAACCTTTTTATAGCTATACCTTTATTTGTGCTGTTTTTCATGTTTGAACAGGAGCTGTACCTTTATTTGTGCCTTTTTCATGTATGAATTGGAAATGACCTGATTTGACGAAGGATGCGTCTATATCTGATATTTTTCAAACACGTATCTGTTGATGCCGAAACACAGAAAATCCAGAAACATTACAAACATCTGAATTCTCTGTATGCAGCAATATAGTCTTTCCAAGAGGCAAGAATGAAACGGACGTATCGAGTCCCTGTAACCGCCTTCTTGCATGGAAACAATCTCACATTCTATTTAGGGAGAATATATGTAAGAATATCTGAACTAGATTCTACTTATTTCAAGAAATCTTAAATTTAGCTGGAGGGTGGAGGTAGCTCAGTGGGTCGGATACTTGCCTCTGGAACAGGTCGTTGGTTTGAATCCTACCTTCAACACACAACCACTGGGTTCCTGAGCAGGACCCTTAACCCCAGGTTACTCCCGGGAGACTGTCCCCTTTAATTAGGGAATGGAAGTCGCTTTGGATAAAAGTGTTTGCTAAATGCAGAGAACCTAAACGTACCGTAGATTATTTTTAGAGTGGGGTCAAAAGTAACTTTATCATCTCACATGGTGCTTTATAAGTAAATTAATCATAGAAAAAAATTTTGGGGAAATTATATTTGCAGGCCACATTTTATAAAATGTAGAAATTAGAGTAATTGTGCATTATTATTGTATTGCACGTTATTATTAGGGCTGTCAGATGAGACCAGAATCAAATTTGTAGTGACGCATAATTGTTCCCTTCAAAACGAAAATCAGTCCACTCTCTAAGTCTGACCTACAAATTCTAACTGATCTTTAACGCATTGTTGTTTAGCACCCCAGCACCTTTAAATGACTCTGGGTCACTGAGTGAGTTGTAATGACCTGTATTTATTTTACTGAACTGTCTTAACTGTATTGATTTTACTAATAAAAACCTCATGTCCATAAGTTCAATCATAAAATGTAATCTTGCAAATATATATTTTTTGTTCCATTTATGTAGAAACCACACTAAATTTGCTGTAAAATGTATTTTAAATGGGCTCGCTGTAGAATATTTTATTTTCACTGATAAAATTAATATAATTTGTGTATGTAAAATATCGCATGTCGGCCTGGACCCGTATCGGCACATCCCCAGTGAAGGATCCACTCAGTAAAAAATATATGTCCTGAAATAGACCCACACCAAACATTATTTTTCTTTCCAGGCATTTTATCCTGACATGCCACAGGTGAAAAGGCTCAGCAATGTTGTGCTCCGTTCTCACTGGTAAGAACTGTACATCTTCGAACAGACCTGTTTGTTCTATTATCTAGTTCAACAATCTTTGCTGGAACTAAAATGATGTGAGCGGAGGCTTGCAGGCAGTGGTTTTTAGGTCATGTTCTGTGTCAGGTGCAGCAATTTATCAGATTACAAAGTGCAGATGAACCGCAATTTCAAGCCAGACATGAAGTCCAGGGAACAATCAATGCCTGCTGTGTTTTTATAAGCCCTAATCTGGTCGTTCTTAATCACTGTAACAATTTTCACTGTGGAGGGCAGCGGGGGGGTGGAGGGCAGCGGGGGAGTGGGGGGTGGGGAGACACTTTCCTGTCTCGGTGAATCATATTATATTATTCCTCATGGGCAAGCTTTCCATCATTCTTTCAATCGTCCCCTGCCTATGGAGGTGAACACGAAATTCATTTAAAAGTAGCCGGCTACCTGAATAACTACTCTGTTTCAACATGACTGGAATAGTTATGCCTTTTTTATTTGGCCTCTGTGTCTTCAAGCAAACCTTAAATAGACAGCAAATTACTTAAGCAATTAATTAAATGAGTAATTTGAGTAATTTTTTTCATAATGCAAAATTATTAGGGGTCGAATTATGATGGAAAGTAAACAACCGTGTGTTTAATGATATTCTGATTTCTACAAGCTTTTTGCTTTTTTCATTGGTCTGCCAAAAAATATGATAATTTTAAAACATTAAAAATGACAACCATGTAAAGCCACGTCGAAATAAAATTAGTAATACTTAATATTAAATAATGATGAAAAAAAATTAGGCATACAGGTAGGCATTAAGATAAAGTCACAAATAACATTTTAATGAAAATAATATCTTTGTAACTTCCAATTTAAAGCTCATCTGTATGCCTTATGTTTAAATAAAAAAGCTATCGACTATTGACTGTTTGATCTCCGCTGACCATCTGAAACATGCTCCTCTTAGTTACTTTTATTGTTTTATCTTATAATGAAATGTGTTTGGTAGATTGGCTAAGATATGCAGTGATTGTTTTCATTAAAATCATAGTACAGTTTTTCTCTTTCCCCTTTTGGGTAACTATTGTATCAGGTGTGTTGGGAGCAGGGAAAACCCCAAAATATGCAGGACAAGGGGGTACTCTAAGATCAGAAAAGAGAACCACTGCCATAGATTGTTTACAAAAGAAAATCTTTTCAGAGCATATGTAAAAACAATTAAACAATTGTGTACACAGTGAACTTATACCAGAAGGTTCTGAAAACTCTGTCACTTCTTCCACAGTCTGTTTCCTGATGCTGCCACATGGCGTGGCCTTGTGGGCCTGCACCCGCTCCTGCCCCCCCAGCTGCACGTGCACTCAGGAAAAAAGCTGCACTGTGCTGTGTGACCGTGCCAACATGGCCGATCTTCCCTCCGAGTTCCCCTGCGAGGCCTCCTCCATCAACCTGGAAAAGAACAGCCTGAAGTTCTTGGGCGAGCGAGCCTTTGGCACATTGCCATCGCTCAAGTCGCTCTCCCTGGATCACAACAACATCTCCTTCATCACACCAGGAGCTTTCAAAGGGCTCCCGAACTTGCTGGAGCTCAAGATGGCCCACAATGAGTATATCCGCTATCTCCACACGCGCACCTTCACCTCGCTCAAACGGCTGGTGCGCTTGGACCTTTCTGACTGCAACCTTTTCAACATGCCTGATCGCATCTTCCTGGAGCAGATATCCCTGAAGGAGCTGCTCTGCTTTCAGAACAATTTCAGGCGTGTCCCAGGCGCCATACGAGGGATGGAGAACCTGACGCACATTTACTTGGAGCGCAACAAGATCGAAGCGGTGGCCTATAACTCGCTGCTGGGCCTGAGCAACCTGAAGTATCTCAATCTACAAGAGAACCGTATCAGCGTCATCCATGATGAGGCCTTTAAGGACCTGGGACGGCTGGAGAACTTTTACTTGAATGACAACCTATTGGCTGAGCTGCCACTACAGTCTTTCAAGGGTCTCAGCCACCTCAAGATGTTGAATCTGGGTGGAAACTTGCTGACCAACATCTCCAAAAACTGGTTTGGTGACCTGGTGGAGCTGGAGGTGCTTTACCTGGACCGCAACCGCTTGTGTTTTATAGAAGTGGGCGCCTTCGAGAATCTGACCAGCCTGATGACGTTGCATCTCAACAGCAATAACCTGACTACACTGCCTTTCTCCGTCTTCCAACCCATCTACTTCATTGGACGCCTCTACTTGTTCCGCAACCCCTGGGAGTGCAACTGTGAGCTGGAATGGCTGAAGGAGTGGATGGAGAGCTATAAGCTGGTGAGGGACATCCCGTGTGCCTCCCCTTCTTCAGTAGCCGGCCTGGACCTGAGCGAGGTCAACTATGTCCATCTGAATGGTACTTGCATTGACCCTGCAGAGCTTAATCTTACCACAACCATTCCAGACTACCCCACCACCGAGAACAAGTTCAACAGCCTCATCTCGAAAATACTTCATCAGGAGTTGAGGGAGGAGATGGGGAATATGACAGAGGGCCCCAGGAACAGCACCCTGCTGGAGCCAGCCGAGGGCCAGGTGTCTGCAGCCAATGGGTTGTCTAGTGCTGGTCAAAATCTGGCACTATTACTGACATGTCTGTTCCTCCTTCAAGCTCACACAGCCTCTTTTTCCAGTTTGGCCTCATGAAAGCTTGACACATGAAAGAAACCACTGGAAGAAGAAACGCTTGGACTGATAGCTGCGCAGGCGAGTGATCATTTCCTGAACGAGTGGATTGTATGTCTCCACAGAAGTAGGAATTGCCAGCAGTGGTGGTTCCAAAGACTTTCTCTGAAATGTGGTACTGGTAGAGAAAAAGATGTTCCTTCTACATCTTTAAACAATTTGTTTAAATGACTACAGGCTATTCCAGCAGTGCACACAGATGTGTGTGTATATTTCTGTGTGTTTTCAACAGATTTTTTTTAATTTTTTTTAAGTGACAGTTACAGACATCTAAGGGACATTAGTTTAAATAATATAAATAAGTTATGTAGAGTGATTTTACTTGCCATAGAGATTGAAAAATGTTTTTAGACTGCTATTACAATCAATGTGCTTTTCTTTAACAATGCATATTCAGCTTTAGGGGCACTTAACAGATCAGGGCTATCCAAAGTAGCCAAAATTGGGCTGTGATGACCCACCAGGAGGTTTCCTTAACCCAACATACTACACCTACCCTCAGCAATGAGATAACAAATAATATTTTTATATATTCAATTGTTGTATACTATTTAAAAGTACTTTAACAACAAAAAACTAGGTCAGATTCCTGGAAAGAAATTGAGCCTAGGCCTGGAGAATCCTCATTCAGAGTGGTGCAAAGTCCAGGAACCAGACACAAAGTGTAAAAGTACCTTAAAAATGTGTTTAAATCCTTTATTGGTATGTTGGTTTTTCCTTTTTTTTTCCCCTCCCCAATTCAGTAATTGGGGTTTCCCAGCCTCTGCTTGGGTCCCATCACAGAATTCTACTGAGCTGTGAGGGCAAAGGCTATTATGTGTTACATATGACGGTTTTAGAGCTGCTACTAACACCACTGGACAGCTCAACACGCTTGGAGGAGAACACTAACTACCAACTCTGTTACATTGGATAACAGACTTGTATTCTAGAGGTCATCACACTGGAGGAGTGATGGAGGAGAGAGAAGGCCATCCTGCCCACCAACTGTGCTCTCTTGGACTCTTGGCCATGGATGACTGTTACATCACCAGGGATTTATTGTTTTGTCTTTTTGACCCTCGTCCCACCACAAACTTCAGTCTTTGGTACCCTGAAGCAAAACAGGCGGGCATTGATGCTGTAGTGGCAACATTTACCTTAAACTGTACATTTACTTTAAAACCTATTTTATAGTATGATGAGACATCACAACACATGCGCGGCTGCAATGGAACGTGTGTCAGGCTTTGCTTTGTTGCATAATTTTATGTCATTTGTAAGCAGGTAATGTTTTGTAAAACTGTCTACTGTTGCTGTCATTTTAACAGATGGCGTTACATGTTTGCCTCTCGTATGATTCTTTCAACCGGGTAAATGTAGACGTTTCTAGTTTTAATAAATGCATTAATCTTCTTTTAACGCAAGGCTTAGCTGCACTCGGCTCTCTAAGCTGCTCTGTATCCTTACCAAATGGAATGGCTTTATCATTGCCTTGTGCTCCTATGACCATGACTGCTGTACAGTAGAGGATGTATACTTAATGTACTTAGACTAAAAGTTCTAACAAGCGATGATGTCATCCTCCAATCATTGTCTGGCTTACAGCACTTTCCATGGCTTTGTACACATGTAGCTGTACAACACTATTTTCCCAATTTGTTTTATTTTTCAGGTGTCTGTAAATTTTGTAATAGTTTCAAAAAATATTTAGCAAAACCACACATACCATGGAGGTTCAAAAATGCTGTTTAATTGCTGCTGCAGTACATGAGCATTCTAATATTAATGCATGTTGAGTGTTATCATCAATAAAGCTAGTGTTTCTGGTTCAAGCCCAGCAGCATTGTGGCATTAATCTGCTGATCTGTGCCACTGATTCTGAAACGAGGCCTTGAATTAAGCCAGAAGAGCCCGCTGAGTCACACCGCAGCACCTTTATTCCAAGAAGTTCAGTTTGATTTTGAAAGAGACTTCCCAGGGAACACTCTTCTTGGATGACTGAGTTTTTCATTTTCTACCGTTAAATTAATCCATCTGTTAATCAGGGATCAGCTAATTCCCAGATGCAGAACTGCAGGTTCATCTAAACATTCCTGAGCTGGTTCCAAATATTTTAGACATTTGCCATTTTCTTTCTTCTTTACTGCAGTTATTTTTTCTTCATTAAGAGGTGCAGTCTTACATCAGAACAAAGTCTTGTGCATCAACAAAATACACCGTTGTATTTGGGTATTTAGTTGTATATAAATACACATTATCTGCAGAGAACACACTTCTGCACATTATAATGCATAAATACTGTTTACCATTCATTCTGAATTTAACATGGCCTGGACACTTTATATTTTACATTACATTTGGCAGACGCATTGATCCAATGTGACTAACAGTAAGAGGAGAGCATTAAGTGCTAATTTTGTGCTCGAGTATAAATATTTTGCCTGTATATATATATATATGACAGCAAATGAGTGTCATTTAAGTCAAGTCCATTCAGTATGTCCTTATTTTCAACAAATCACCAAAGGTGGTCAAACATTTACAAAAGACTGAATTAGAATGTTGTGAAGTAGAAGGTTCGCTCAGTATGTTAGCTTAGCATTCAGCAAAGCACTGCAACCCTGTAACACTGTCTCAATAACACTGCTGATTTACTCAAGGTGGAGCTAACTGCTGGGCGAACGCAGTTTTGATGGTGTTTTTCAGCTGTGTTACTGTGGGTCAGATCAGGAAATACTGTGTCCAATCATGGTCACAGCCAAGGTTTACAGCAGGCAGGACGTGATTCACTGGAGACACGTTGGGACTGTTATTGAGCCCAGACACAGCTCTGCTGCTCCTACTGCTGTGTGATGTCCTAAAAACATCACACAGCAGTAGGACAGTAGAGGACAACTATGAGGGGCCGTTTAGGAAATATTTCAGCCTTTTTGCATGCATCCATACTACTGAAAACTCACACATATATGAAACACTCCTACAGATACAGGTGAAATGGACGCATGTGAAATTATGAAATAAATTCATATAGCATAGTGAAGCTTTTCACATGTTGGTGTGCGTGAAAACATTTCAGTATATCCGGAATGCGTCTCAAATATACGTGACTAGACTTGAAAGACAAGGCGGCTTAGCCCCCAGGGTTGTAGGAAGGAATTAGTGTGTAAAGAGGGCTGAAAACTTTTCACCAAACCTTTCACTTAAGGAAACAAGTAAAGTTAAGCAGTGAACAGTTATTGTCACCCACTCATAGTATTGTTCTGTTAAACTGAATACAAACGGTGCTACCAGAGAAATATTACAAAACCGGCTCTGGTTGCTACTCACGAAGAAGCAGCGCCGCATAGCTTCGCCTGGGTCCTAATGCCCACCTGTCCACTACACCAGCTTCAACAGCCAAATGTATGGATATATAATGTAAAAATAGTATAATAACTATTTTTAGGGGGGCTTGGGATCATTTTAGGGGGTCAAAATAGACCTAATGACGTCAATGACAGGGACCATGTAATGACAGACTGTTGGTTTGTTGAATTAAATTTTATCACCCCCTCGACATAATACATCACGGCTGCCATAAACAGATCCCAAGCCCCCCCTAAAAATATAGTAATTGTTATACTGTAGCGTCACCAGAACGGTTGGAAGGGATGACATCGTTATGTCGTAAACTACTGTTTATTATTGCACAGAACAGGTTACTGTTGGCCGTAACCACGCCGCTGCTCCCTAGCTTCTCTCATAAAGGCGATTTCAGCCTAAACGCGGCATGCGCTGTACTTTGCTCTGAAACCCATTATTTTCTATGGCTTGTGCGCTGCAACAGCGCAAGAGGCCACCTTGTGCGCGCAAACTTTGACTGCTGCGCGCCGTGACGCATTTTTGTGCGACCAATAGAATCAAAGCATAGAGGCGGACTAGTGTTCAGTCTGCCCCATCTCAACACACACACACACACAAAGCGGGTATGGACGAAAAGCTAATCTTAAAAATCTCCAGAAATCTACAAAGCCAACATCATATCCTTTCTTGGTGCTAACAAAATCTAGCACTAGCGCATTCTTGCTGTTTTTTGAGAGGAAGCGCAAACCTCGCGACGAGCGCAGTGCATGAAAGCAGCTATACTCGCTCTCATTCCGTCACACGCATACCCCGTCTCTAACCTGCTCATTCAATCTTGAACACATTTCAGCTAACAGAACACCTAACACTAAACAACATTACTGCAGTGTCGCTACAATACTATTTTTAAATTATATATCCATACATTTCATACAAGATATCACTGAGCACAGATACGCACTTTACACATAGAAACACAACTATGAAATTAAATTTAAAAAAGTCTAGCTATCATTATTGAATTAAAATGATGTAGTGGCTGTTGAAGCTGCTGTAGGTAGAAGGCGGGCATTAGGACCCAGGCGAAGCTACACGTAGCTGCTTGTTAGTGAGTAGCAACAAGAGCCCATTTAGAAATATTACTCTGGTAGCGCTGTTTGTACTCAGTTCAACAGAACAATACTATGAGTGTCCATAACTGTTCATTGCTTAACGTTACTTGTTTCTTTAAGTGAAGGGAAAGGTTTGGTGATATCACAAGCATTTCATATGTGGGTGGTTGAAGTGACATGGCCTTTTTTGGTCCAATGTGTCAAAGATAAGCAATTAATATAAAAATGTCAAAACTGTGGTGATATTGTTCAGAAAGTGCTATTTTATATGAACATATAGAGTATTCATGGGATAAATCTTCCATTGGTTCACAATTTAGTGATTCTAATAGTTATAATACGTTATTGAATATTTTGTCCTTTTAACACATTTTGATATTATTCACACATTTAATATCTTTACACCAACTTAATTCGGTGAATCCCTGCTTCCATACTTTCCCATTTTCAAGATGAATCCATGATAAACTATAGCATTTTGTCATTCAATTGTTTTGCTTTAGTTACTTATTTTTCAGTTTGAGGCAGATTTTAGTAGAAAGCGAGAGATGGCAAGTCATTGTTTTACTTCTCATTTTGAAATTAATTTATGCATTCAATAAAAAAATCTATTATTATTAGAATTCACGGTGTTAATATTCAGCAGATTAAAATAAAAAGTGCAACATTGAAAGTGGTTTAACTAATGTTAAAAACATTTTTTTTTTTTTGCTACTTTGAGTAGAACTGTTTTTTTTTTTAAATGTGATTTTGCTGTAACTGAAACATGGATTCCAGTCACTTGTCAAACTCAGTTTGGTTGTTTGTTAAATGCAGCTAATACAGATTTTTGGATGCAGATTGTTGTATGGTGTGATTCATCATATGGCGTGACATTCAGAATTTAGAAAAAAAAATTAAGGCTTTTTGGTTATCAATCATAAAATCATCAATGTGACAGGGAATAGTGCCACCAAAGGTTACAAGCATTTTGGTACTTTTATAACAAGATATTCCCAAATTAATTTGAAGTATATTGAAAGATTATGAGTAAACATCTGTCTAGGAGTGTTGATAAAGTAAAATAATGCAAAATGTAACATATTTGCACATAAAAATGCTATACTTTTATATAGTAATGATAAAGAATCAGAATAAATTGTTTTACATTATCACATTATAAAACTTTTTAAATTTAATACACAATAACATTCATGTCACACCGTATGTCAATTTTCGTCACTATGGCAATTTCACCTGTATCTGTATGAGTGTTTCATATGTGTGTGGGTGAGTTTTCAGTAGTATGGATGCATGCATGAGTTTCATATGTGAATGTGTATGTGTAACAAAGGTCAGAAATATTTCCTAAATGGCCCCTCACACAACAGCAGTTGGCCTTCATCTTACCTGATTATGCTCAGAGCACTTTTGCTTTCGTATACAGCACAGCGATGCATCTACACCTGAAAAGCACATCTACAAAAATGTAGTCCTTCTTTCATTTTTTCCAGTCTTCTCAAAGTCTAGGAGAAAAATGTCAAGCACACCTGCTTTCTGTCAGAGATTAGTTCCAGCTCTAACGTAAACACACCTGGCTATAATCTCCAGGTTGGGCGTCGCTGGGTTGTGCAGAGAAGAGCTTGACTGAAGCTGCACCAGAAGGACCCACAGACCCGTTCAGATCGCAGAAATATGAAAAGTCCACATGTTCAGAAACACCGACAGCCTTGAAAACCTCAAGCTGCCTTTTACAGTGTGAACATTTCATCATGGATGACTGGTTCCCTGAACATACCAGAGTTAGCAGCACTTTTAATGTAGTTATAATTTCGTCCAACAATGAAATTTACTAACTCAGAAATAGAAGAGTTGGACTGTAATGTCTGCTCCTTTTGAGTTTTACTGTAACTTAATCACATCTACCAACATGTTCAGATGTTCCTGAGGGCTAGATTAACTGAAGCATGTGTGTTCCATTGGGAATTTTAAATTATTTAAAAAAAAGTCAGCATAAGAAGGCGTCATAGTTATCAAGAGACTTTGTCCAGGTTTTTCCATACAATACACTAAATAATGGCGTAGAATGCGAACAAGTGCATTTTTTATTCAAAAGTAGTTCTGTCCAGTTCCATCCACCATGATGACCTCCGATCACACAATGCTACCAAAACGGGTTTCTGTATATTTTTCAACTGCTGCAGCTGCAGCCCCAGTGGACAGCTCAGCACACTTGAAGACTTATAGAACTAACATCGCGCACAGGGGGCATCCTACCCACCCAGAGAGGGGGGCCTAGTAATGGTAAACACTTAGCGGGTAAAACACTTGCTTCTGAACCTGATGACCACAAAGTTGCAGGTTCAAACCCCTACTTTCTACCACTGTCTTTGAGCACTCATTGTGAACACTTGACCCTCAGTTGCCTGTAACTAATGATTACAAGTCACTCTGAATAAGAGTGTTAACCAAATGACCTTTATTAGGCCACTTATGCTGTCTTGGACTGGGTGGTTGTGGTACTGGGGATGGAATAATGAATATTTGGGGGAAAAATAATTTGTTTAAATAACATGTTAATAGATGCATAGGTTGTTTTCAAAACTGCTGCCTGATTGGGTACTTTTGGCCTGTAGCGAGCTTCTGATTGGCCAGCACTCGTCTCCTGTAGATGCACTTTAGGGTCTGAATAGGTCTGAAGCCTGATGGAAAACAGAACACACTCATTCTCTCTCTCTCTCACACACACACCCACACCCACACACCCACCCACACCCACACCCACCCACACACACACACACACACACACACACACACACACACCCCCACACCCACCCACACACACACACACACCAGACTTCATTTTCTCCCAGGCTCGTTCTCTGTTTTTCTTTCACTCCTCTCTTCTATTTCTTTATTTATTTCTCTATTTCTTCTACCACTTCTTTTTTAACCTCTATCTCTCTTTGGTCTCTTTCCCTTCTCTTTCACCCGTTTCTCTCTCTTTCAATCTCACCTGGGCATTTATCCCACGTGCAGTCATGCTCAGACAGGCAGGCAGGATGTGAACTACCACAGCTGCAGCAACAAAAAAAAAAAAAACAGAAAAAAGAGCCACTGAGGAGAAATGTTTCCATCCGCTCCATCTCTGCCAACACACACACAGCAGGCAAGCACAAGAGCAGAGGCAGCCAGCGCAGCACCGAGCACAGAGCAGGCGACACTCAGCTTCTTCACCACAGAAAAGGAAATATATTTAAAAAAAAAACTGTTCATACTGAAGAGCTGGTCAGCCGTCAGCAGAGGAATTTACACAGGGCAGTCTGAAAGTAAACAGTTTGTCATGTACAGAATCATTCAGATGCACGAATCAGGGCTTCTTTTGCAACACAGTTCATTTTGCAAAAACGAGTCGAGTGCACCTCTATCTGAAACAGCTACACATAATAAAATAAAAATCAAATCTTTTTTTTTCTTCTCTTGATTCGACATTAATACTCTCTGACAACACATTTCTGAAATGGGAAAACCAGAATATATTTTTTTTTGTAATTTCCCCCTGTCCTTCCCTCCACCCCCGATTTTACAACAGCTTAAACTGAGCCCATTAACATCTCACTTCATGGCTGGTAAAAAGACATGGTTTAGAAAGTCCCGAAAGTCCCGAAATGTCCCGATGTGCCCAAAGGATGTGCATAGGTTTATTTTTTTTCTTTTTCATTCACTCTCCACTGGGTAGTCTGGGTCGGAGAGAGTCTGTCCAGACGAATGGAATGTTCTCTGCTGTGGATAACAGTAGTCTGACACTGGTAACACTGACAGCATGTAAAAGCTTGTGAATGCTGAAATGTTCACATGCATGAGATCTCAGATCTAAAACATTTCTGTACTTTGTTTCTTTAGAGAGACAGTACCTGAATCTGAATAGAGAGACATAAAAACTGCACAGAAATAAATGGGCTATGTAAAAAAAAAAAAAAAAAAAAGCACAAAAAAGGCTTAATGAAGGATATGGGCTACCGATGGATACAACTCTTAAATGCTGCTGCAGTGTGTTTTCCTTTGGACTTTAAAAAAATGTTTTTAGATTTATTTAGAGGAGGATACACAAACAAAAAAAAGTTTTAGGATACTGTCTCTTTAAATCAAAAGTCTACAAAATGTTGCGACCTATCTATAAAGACATGACAACATTCAGATGTTTTTAGTACAACATTACGTCTAAAGGGGGCCGAGATTGGACTGAATGAAGGTCATGAAGGTTTCTGAAAAACTGGAGGCAGGGATTTTCTTTTCTGTTTTTGCAGAGATGGCAGAGATTAGGGCTGTAGGGTGCAGACTGTTAGACGATTTAGGGGTGTTCTAGTAAACCCAGGACACGGGCACCCACTGGGCCGTGGTGCACACCAGCTCTATTGCTTCCTCCAGGTGACGGATTGTCTCGTCTATCTCGTTGTTGATGATGGTCAGGTCGAAGTAGTGGGCATAAGTCTTCTGGAGAATCTCAGACTCCTTCTGCAGTCGCTGGAGTGATTCGTCCTGCAGGATGAGAAGCAGAGAGTGAGAGAAGAAAGAGAGGAGAGGAGGAAGCCAGTGGAGAAACAGAGGCCCTCAGGTGGGCACTTTTAGAAAAGGCCCAGAAAAATACTGCAAGTACAGCAATGTGCCACAGTCTGCACCAATTCCACTCATATCCAACCTGATCTACGTTGCTTCCGAAGGTGATCGATCACAACTAAATTATGGAATCAACCCATTTAGAGGATGTTCACCCAGGTTTTTTACTTCATAGCAAATACACAAATGATAGGTGTGGCACAAAACATTCCAAATTTCACTGAATGGGAAGGGAAAAATGATGGAATCATCATCCAAAAACCTTTCAAAAATGACTTCTTTGTTGCTCCTGCACAAGCCTGAACTACTTGAGGCAAGTACTTCAGAAATGACAAACAATATTCTCCTTCAAACTAACTCTTAAAGTGGATGATGGATGATCTCTGCAGGATGGAGCCTTGTCACTGACCTTTTTAATTTCTACCATAAATTTCAGTGAGACTGAGATCCGGACTGTTTGCTGGCGATGTCATTGAGTTGATATGACTTTCCTGTAACAAGATGCATTACCGTTCTGAAAAATGAACCTTTTTTTTTCTATTGAAGGAAGGAATGAGGAAAGTGTCCAAAATGTCAGTGTACACCTGTGTGAAGACTGACTGTTAAGCTAATGATTGCCATCTACTCTTTAACATCACATGCAGCCCCAGATAATAAATGGGGAAATTAGATTGTTTTCTTCAGGCAGTCGTCATTATGTTTCATTAGAACGGCTCCAGACTGAAGTATCAACCTCATCTCCTTGGCAAGTAAAGATTTGTGATTCATCACTAATATCACTTTCATTCCATCATTTACTCTCCATGACTGCTTCTCTTAAGCTCACGATAAACCTGCTCTCTTCTGTTTAGGTGTGATGTTATTCTTTTTTTTTCTTTTTCATTTCCGCCCATTTCTGACAGTTCTTACACTGATGCCTGTTTCTGCCCATTTGTTCTGTTGTACATTTTCTTTGAACAACAAAGAAACTGGGCTTCTTCAAAGCCAATTGCTTTTAGGTTTCTATTCTGATGCTTTGATGTCTTCCCTGGTCTATTTTACATAGAGCAGACTGGTAAGACCTTTCGTTACACTCCAGGTTGGATTTCCTTCCTTGAAGTGCTTTTATATTCCCTTCTATTACTTCAGTTGACAACCCTCTTGTTGGGGCCGTGCTTGCTTTCAACTAGCCGAGACCATTTTTTTTTTTTACTACTTGTGTTATACGTTGACCATATATACAGATTACACTTCATTTGAAGGCCAACTACACAAGGACTTTGTGTTTACAACTTAAACGGTTTTATGAAGTCAATTACATTATACATGACATAAGAGACCTTATAAGTTATTGACATTTGCTCCACTCACTACAGTTATAAAGCCTCATTTAGAAGTAAAGGGGTATAGCAAAAAAAAAAAAAAAAGCCACATACCATTTCTATATACAGTAATCCCCAGCTTTTCACAGGGGTTTTGGTTAGAAAAAAAAGCCTATAAACAATTTCTATAGTGTAAACCCTAAATATGCCCCCAAATATGCTCCCAAAACACCTTAATTTCATTGTAAACTCAGTTTAATGCATTACCCTTGATGAAAATGTAAAGATAAACCTGTATCTGTACTGTACAGTTTACACTTATCTCCTGCAGAGCTAGAATGTAAATACCAATATTACTGCTGTACAGACTGCACTGTAATTCATGCATATAATAAAAATACAGCAAAATGTAGTAATCACCAATCATTTTTACAGTTCAATAATTTACTGTTCATCCAGCGGTGAGTTGTATTGTATTAATAATTGGCACTAAAATAAATGAAGATTTATATAGTGCCACAAAATAAAACATGACTGAAAAACAAGAAAAAATGATTGAATTTGAAACACTTTAAATAGAGTAAGTAGAAAAGAGACGGGGGGGTGGGGGGGTTAAGAGAGACAGAGAGAGTGTAAGAGAGAGAGAGAGAAAGAGAGAGAGTAAGAGAGAGAGAGAGAGTGAATAAGAGAGTGTAAGAGAGAGTGAGTAAGAGAGAGTAAGACAGAGAGAGAGAGAGAGAGAGAGAGACAGAGAAAGTGAGTAAGAGAGAGAGAGAGACAGAGAGAGTGAGTGAGAGAGAGTGAGAGAGAGAGAAAGAGAGAGAGAGAGAGAGATATTTATATTCAGCTTAACACACTACCCTCTACGAAAACATACACGGGGCAATCCGCACACTCCGAAAAAAGTCCTGAAAGGGACCTCTCCAAAATGCCCAGACCGCCAGTCTGACCCTGCACACACCCTTGCCAAGGGCAATGTACTAAGCCGAACCGAAAATGAAAAATGAAATGTTCTTGCTCGAGATGCTGAGCTTCTTTGCCAGATTGGCAGGGTGTTTGGGTGGCATAGGGCTTTTAGAAGAATAAAACGAAAACAGGAGAACAGGAGGGTAGCAGCCAATAACTGCAAATTTAGCTGAATTTACATTTGGATTATTATTAGTAAATTATATGTTTTTAATAATTTAGAACTAAAATGAATAAAAAAAAACAACATTGCCACTAAATAACAAAAAAAAGAGAATACTTGTAGTTTCCGTGTTGTTGTGGAGATTTCTGCATAAAACGAACAGTTTGGTTCTCATAAAAAAATCGGTGTGATTGAATCCGAGTAAAAATTTACTGTATTCTTTCTTGTGGTAAAGTAGAAGGCACAATTTGTATTAAGGAGACATGAGTATGTGAACATAATCAAAATATTCAATATAATAATATATTTAAAGCATGATATTTCTGTGTTCTTACTTAAGGCACAAAATGCTTCCCTGTTCTTACCTAAGGTGTAAAATGCTTTGCACAAACATGTCTTATTACCCAGTACTGATTCAGATTCCAACCCCAGGACTCATGAAGAGTTGAAGCAAACTGTGCAACTACAGGGAGATGTCATTTGAAAAAGTAGGGCACTGAAGTACTGGGAAGTACAGGGGGATCATACTGAGGGAGGTTTTCTTTAAATGTCTAGGACTGTCTCTGTAAACTTGGCAGAGGGTAAAATCTGGGGTAGATTTTGAGGAAAGCTACTCAAAATTATAAGCAGGTCCACTTCCTGTCATACTTACAGGCAGCTTTCTGCACCACCTGGGAAGCTGAGCACAGTGAAAAGGAATGCAAAAGAAATCAAACCGCAAACCAATAAATCCATCACATGCAAAAAGGAAAGGCAAAAACAGAAAGAGCTAAACAAAAAAAGGACAAACACACACAGAGAAAGAGAGGGGGGGTTTGAGTGAGTGAGTGAGAGTGAGAGTGAGAGAGAGAGTGAGAGAGAGAGAGAGAGAGAGAGAGAGTGAGAGTGAGAGTGAGAGTGAGAGAGAGAGAGAGAGAGAGAGAGAGAGAGAGATGTTACATCTTACCTCATTCATTTCTGGAGTGATGGTTGGCGCAGCAATGAAAACCACATAAGGGGCAAATTCTGCCGTCCGCAAGACTTTCAAAGCCTGCGGATAATCACACACACAGACACAGACACACACAAGGCCTCTGTTATACTGATCCACAAAACCATGTCTTAGTTACCTTGTCTGGCTGAAGTTTCAAAGGGAACTTTATTATGCCAAACGCAGAACAGCAGATACGGTCACAGTGTGAATGACAGCAGTTACCTGTGGCTCCACGTCCAGTATGGATATGAGGCCCTGCTCGTGGATTTTGCGTATCGTCTCCAGCCGGGTGCCGTACATTGCGTCCTCGTGGCTGCCATATTCCAAGTAATCGTTGTTAGCGATGTCCTGCATCATTTGGTCATGCGATACAAAGTAATAGTTCTTGCCATTCTCCTCGTCTTTTTTTGGAGGTCTGGTCGTGTCTGTAATTTTGGATGAAAATGATCAAAATGTAATCAGTAGTTAAAATGGCACGACTGAATGGGAGCCAATGTCTTACGTGGAATGGGGTAGGCAAATCTGTCGGGGTGTTTAGTGATGAGTGTGTTCTTGATGTGTCTCCTGCCAACGCCATGTGCTCCTGCAGGAGATGAAGAATAAACAGAAAAATCGTGACCGCCATTAAACTATGTAAACAACACAGAAATGTCTGGAATAGTGCTGCAACAAACATGTTTTGATTGTTTATTCATGTAAATTAATAGATAAATAATTGATTAGTCAATCTAAATGAACTGTAAAAGTGAAGACCTGTTACATAAATGCTTGGCTTCTATACAGTAGTGCTTGAAAATATGAGAACCCTTTAGAATTCGATGCATTTCTGCATAAACATGACCTCGAACAGCTTTTCCTACAGGCCCTAAGTATCTAATGATACCTCCTTTGGGAAGAAATAACTGTAACAAAACATTTCCAGTAACTGTTTATCAGTCCTGCACATCGGTCGGGAGGAATTTTAGCCAATTCATCTGTACAGAGCAGCTCCCATATCTGTTGGTGGATTTTCTAACATGAACTGCTTGCTTCAGGTTAAAAAAATCTACTGGGTTAAGGTGAGAAATTTGACTTGGCCATGCCATAACATGTCTGGCTTTTCCAGCCTGATGAGCTGCTTATGCTGTGATTTAATTCTACAAATATGTGTTGTGAAGATCATCTCATTAACTGACAACCTTCAATTTAACTGCTAATTTTAATGTTTCACATAGTTATCCTACTGACATGTCATTTTGTCATTTCGTTTTTGGGTTATCTTTATCTACTTTTAGGACTTGTGTGATGTTTTAGGTCATAATTATCTAGAAAAAAAGAAAAATTCGGAGGCACTCCGAAGCACTGTAAAAGATAAACGCAGAATAACTTAAATATTTTTTTTTACTGTATTGACTTTCACTCTCAATGGTAGGGAAAACCACTTTTCCTGAAATGAAATGGTCTTTAAATGTTTTGATAAATGGAGGAAATGTGTAACCAGTGTGTAAAAATTATGCGTCACTTTGTTTTATGCATCGATTTTAAGCTCGAACAATTACAGTAAGTGACGAACAGTAGCCAGTGTTTCTCAACCTTCTCCTGAAGGCACTCTACCCTGAACATTTTAGTGTTTTCCCTCCCTAACACACCCATTTCGGCTCAGTGAGGGGTTATTAATGAGCTGATTAGTTCGATTAGGTGTGATGGCGTAAACAACAATGACAACACTCAAATGTGCAGCGCAGAGTAACTCTAGGACCAGGGTTGAGAAACACTGCTTTAGGGTGCTGCGTTATTTTACCAGTTTAACACACCTGATGTGATTTTATTTCACAACATTAGGACTAGCCTTTGGCATTTTTCATGTAAAATGTTTTCTGAATGAATTAGACTTTAAACTAATTAGCTGAAGTATTAAAAAGTAGCTGTTAAATACCTCTAATGGTGTAAAGTGATAGGTTTTAGTGTGTTCAGTGGACAATGTTACAACATTTACATCACTGTGTGTCCACAGGGAGTAACTAAGCTGTAGTTTGGTTTGTCAGAAGTCCAGCATGGAGGGACAGTTACTGTTTACTGGCCGCTCTGGTGAGGACGTTTTCTTTAGCTGAAAAAAGTAATGTTGAGTTTCGGTGGAAAGCTAAGTCAGACTTTCACATGAACGTGATTTTATCCCTCGCTTTAATGAAATGTTCCCAACTTCTTTTTTGAGTCGTAACTGTCCTTCTTTTGCTACCTGCTTGTACAGGCATGAGTCTGTAGGTGAACTGCTGTCATGAACCCGCTTTAAGAATGTTAATGAAAAATTCACAATGGTTTATCAGTTTTGACAAGTAACTGTTACAGCCCTAATACACCTTTCATATATACAACACCATACATACCTAATAACACTAGTGTTTTCCTCTTGAAAGCTGGCAACTTCACTACCTCTTCATATGTGACGAGATCTAGTTGATCAAACACTAAAAAAGGAGAGAGAAGCTTCAAGGCATCATTCAAAGCCCCAGAGACAAGATAAACCCACACCCACACTAACACACCCTGCCCTTTACAATCAGCTACTGCAACCAACTGGAAATCTAAAGATTTGAAGCGCTTTGCTACAAACTGAAAAGACACTAAAGTCTCAGTGAAGGGAACTAATGTACAGGGGTGCTGTCATGTAGCCATGGAAGTTTTAAATCTTGCACGGTTTAGTGTTTCACCTGCTCCTACTCACATGCTCCTAAAGAGCACAAACATCTCTGAACCCGATGACCAGCAAGAAAAACAATAAACTGTGCACTGCTGACAACTTCTAATGGCCACAATCCTTAAAGGAGTAGTTTGGCAAAAAGGAAATTGTAATTTATTACATTTTCCCACATTGTCCATCAGCCAAGACACAAAGTCAGGTTTACTTCTATAGTTTCAAACCGGAGCTATGAGGCCAACATTAATAACGAGATGACGAGCCCTTGCCACTTGGCTGATTGACTGCATTTGGGGTGAGAAGAAAACCGTAAGGTGTTTTTGAATCCAGAAACAAGAAAGCAGTATATTTACGGGGGAACTGGAATTCCTAATGCTGGGGCCTATTTTCATGCATGAAACGGCTGGAGCATGAATACTAAGGTCAACATGCTTGCCGATGCGTGCTTAAGTAATGTAAGAGTGGCTGAGGAACGAAGAGGGGGGGGGTTGTGTGTTTTGATCCTGCAGCTGGGTGACACGGGATCCCCAAGTGAGTCAGAGTGGCTTCATCTAACACTGCACTGCTCAGGAAAAGTGCTGAGAGGACTGTGTGCGGCGTAGCTCAGTATAATAGCTGAGTACGCACAGTGGCGCAGAGGGCCTGTAAAAGAGAGCATAGGGCTCAATCGACATGGAAATTGATACCAATACCGATTTTAAGCAGATTAATATTAAAATGACAGATAATTTTGGCAGCTGCATTGTTGTATATTAAATTTCAATACATTTAGTTTAGGGCTGTCACAAATTGGGCTCTACCTTGTGGCGCATGAGCAGTTTTTTGATAATTATTGTAAATTCTTATAATTTATAAGAATATAATATAATTACATTCTTATAATGTATAATCTCACACACCTCACTAATGCACACGTTTTCAGAAATATCAAGTAAATTCAAATGTTTGCTTTTATGTATGTACATGATTACGATAGGATGATTATGAATCATCCACATAGTCACTTGATTATTTGATTACTAATATGATCCCTTTATCAGCCAAACAATATATAATTCGGGACTCCAGCTAAACGCCCCGCTCCACCACACACTGCCCTGCTCCAGTTAGACAAACACTTCAGAAAGTTTCCTGTCCTGCAGCACTGAGTTACCAAAGCCCACCAGTGAGGAAACACATGGTGGGTAGGAGTAAAATTCAAGGATAAAAGAGTGGGGGAGAAAGAGAATGAGCCAAAGGGCAGCTGGGAGAGTTGGAAGAGATGCTTATGGATTTTTAAACAGACGAAAAGGAAGTGGCTAATGCAACTGAGGTGCCTGCAGAGCTATTTTAGCCTGAGTGGGAGTGCAGTAGGGAGATGTGCAGGGAGAAAAAGGTACGCTGATGCTGACTTCAGTGTGTGTGTGTGTGTGTGTGTGTGTGTGTGTGTGTGTGTGTGTGTGTGTGTGTGTGTGTGTGTGTGTGT